>OY284475.1:49616972-50064759 GCA_958336345.1 Dorcus parallelipipedus
CTCTCGTTTTTAATTTGTTTTCGATAGTACTGAAATGTTTTATTTACGAGCAAAAGCACAAGTGCAGAGCATGTAAATTACAAATTTATTTTTTAATTTTAAGATAATATTCTTCATGTGAATGGTTTCTTGCCTTATGAAATTATTACTTTTAACAAAATACAAGCGGTTTATGGCCATTTGCACCAACCACTTAAGCTGAGCTTAAATTTAAATGGCATTTATAACGTGACATTTCAGGTTACACAACATTCAGTAAGTCACATTCTAAATGACGCTTAAATTAAAGCTGAGCTTATTTGTTCGGTTCAAATCAGGGTTAATAACGTAAGTGTCGCATAAATTATGGAATATTTATTTTAGAAGAAAATAAGTTTAAGAAAGGTAGAGATGGACAAAGCCTGCTATCTTTCAATTGTATACAGAATATGATGAAAGGGAGGACATAACGGCACTTTCATTAGAAAGGCATTTTGAAATAACAAGCATATATATTAAAAAAAAAACAAGATATCATAATAGCACTATATCGTTCACCAGACGGCGATACAGACTTTTTTAGAGAAACTCGAAGCAACATTAGAATTAACCATGCTTAAGGATAAATTACCAAAAATAATTATAGCAAGAAATTTTAATATAAATTTTCAACGGGAAACAATTACACAAAATTTTTTTTAGAATGTATAAACTCTTTTGGATTGCACATTACAACACTAGAACCAACCAGAGTAACTGAACACGATGAAACCTGTGTTGGCAATATTTGTACAAATATTAATCTTAACTATATAAATGTCAAGACGTTAAATCTTCATATTTCCGATCACCTTGGCAACTTATGCAGATCCGAGGCTCATGCACGGAAATACCTGAAAATAAAAAACCGAGATTAATACGAGACATAAACGAAACAAATATGGAAATATTTACACAACAACTAATGTCAGTACAATGGACTAATATATTTCAAAATACCACGAACATATTCTCCAATATTCATAATACTTTCATGGAGATATTTCATGACTCTTTTCCTTTAAAATATATTCACGCCAACAACAAAAAACAAAAAAACTGAAGTACAGGCTACAGTTGCTGTTAAAAGATATAAAAATTTATTAGACGCTCTTTATACGATCTATTTTTTTAAAAATGCCATAAAGGTTGGCCATGAAAATTAAAACTCATGTCGTAACTTGGCATCTCACACATGGCAAAACTGACAATTTAAAGTACATGAATGGAGCTACGACATGAATTTTCTTTTCCACAGCCACCCCTTATGGCATTTAAAAAAAACACAGTACCATTGCACAAGTTACAAAAAATAAAGAGACTTTCGAATTATACAAAAAATATACTGCCTTATATGTATAAGACCGCCATTAGAAATTCTAAGCAACAAGCGATAGCACACTATAGAGAGAACTCAGAAAATAAACAAAAAGCAATTTGGACTATAATTAAGGAAGAAACACAAGCTTGCCCAAAAGAAATAATTAGTAACCTATCCGCAGAAGAACTCAACAACTATTTCACTCTAGCTGGAAATAATATTGTATTAAATCACAATCACGCGCAAGATCCGAGTTCCTACTAGAGAAAATGAACATTAACAATGCAGAATCGTTTTTTCTTAGTCCAACTACAAAGGAAGAAGTACATTCGGTCATCAAGGACCTAAGAGACAAATATTCAAGAGATGCATACGATGTGTCGGTCAATCTAATAAAACGTGTGGGAGACATGATCGCTGAACCTTTAGCAACTGTAGTAAATAATTGTTTTATCCAAGGTTATTTTCCAGACGAAATGAAGATTTCAAGAATTGTTCCCATTTATAAAAAAGAAGATCCCAATGATCCGAAAAATTTCCGTCCAATATCAATACTGCCAGCAATATCAAAAGCGACGTCTCAACGATTTTTTCGAGAAGAAAGGTTACTTCTGTATGGAACAACATGGTTACCGATAAGGCAAATGGACAATCACGGCAATGGCAAAGGCTATGGATAAAATATTAGAAGCTATTGAAAAAATTACACTTCCATAGAGTACGAGGAAACCAAACAAACTAATTGAATCTTACCTAAAATTTAGGCCACAGTACACTGATTGGAGAAATGATGTATCTAGAACACAATGCGTTAACCAAGGTGTACCGCAAGGTTCTATTTTAGGACCTCTACTGTATATTATTTTCACGAACGACCTACCTGTCAATGTGCCTTCTCATGAAATCTTCTTATATGCCGATGATACCACCTTTATAAATGTAGATGATACAATGGAAATCTTAAAAAACAAAACGACAGAAACTGTAAAGAAGGCGGAACACTGGTTCAACTAAAACAAATTAAGAATAAATTTGTAGAAAACTCTAACTCTAACTATTATTACAACAGCTGACAAATGTGACAACACAGTGAAGTTCTTAGGCCTTCATTTAAATACGAATTTAAAATTGACGCACCATGTAGAAAATATAAATAAAAAACTATCCAGAACCTTGTACAGCCTTAGAAGACTCATGAAAATAGGAACTTACCAAGCAGCAATGGGCGCTTATTATTTCCCTCTTTCACATCGTAGCTACATACGGCATTTTAATATGGGGAGCTTCTCCTGTAGCACACTCCGTATTCCTGAAACAAAAAGAAGCAGTAAGGATATTAAGCAAAGTAGACAAATTTACCAGTTGCAGGAAATTATTTTGTAAGACAGGTATACTTACCCTAAAAAGTACTTTTATACTTACCTGTGTGTTACACGTATTCGATAATATAGGCTTATATCCTGCGAGTGATACACTTCACAACTACAACACTATATAGAAATAAAAAAGATGTAGTGATTCCATATCACAAGGTGAAGAAATCCCAACAAGGCATAAATTACTACGAAATAAAATTTTATAATAAAATACCTGGAGAAAAATTAAACAAATGTTGAGAAAAGAGGCCTTCTACGATATCGAGGAGTACTTGACAAAGAACCTGTGTTTCACATAATAATATTCTCGGTGGAAATCAATCGTCTATTATTCTTAATTATTGAATTATACTGTACAGGGTGCTGCATTGATTAACGCAACATAGGAAATCCCATGTTAATTTAGAAGTATTCAAATATTGGCTTCCCTAATTATTTTACAGCAAAATTTCATTTAGATTTTTTTAAGTACTCTTCAAAACGAATCTGTCTGTGCAGTTTGAGAATTTTTCATTTGCTCAGTTTCAAGATATTTTAAAAAGATTCAGTAACCAAATTCAATTTATATCAAACTATCAGCAAGGCCTCGATCAGTGAATGTTAAAGTAAATGACTGGAAAACATCAAAGTAACCTGGCTTTAATTTCTGTCAAATTTTGTAAGTTGCTTTACTTTATTTTAACATTGATGGTGGGTTTAAAATTAATTTAAGATTATAGAAAGTTAACTTCTATACTAATATACAAGATTGTTCATGCATGGGTTTTTTAAAATTAATTAATTTAATTTTACTCTCAAGTTGATTAACTTTTATCTTCCAACATTAATTCTAAATGAAAAGCGTCTCTGCGCATGACGACAAGTATCCTAACCTAAAATTATTACCAATAATTATTATTGTATTTGTTTACCTTGTTTACCTATACCACTGTGGAGAGTATTTCTTGAACTTATAAATACTCTCATACACAATTGTTATTCTCACACTGCCACATAAGAAAAATAGAAAACTTTTACATTAACTTAGATGACAGCTTGCATGAACCGCGGCAAAAATTAAATTACATTAAAATAATGCTAATGCTAATTTTCCGTGCATGAACATACCATCACTTATCGAGACCGTGCTGATAGCTGATATAAATTGAATTTGGTGACTGAAACTTTTTAAAATATTTTGAAACTGAGCAAATGAAAAATTCTCAAACTGCACAGACTGATTCATCTTGAAGAATACTTTAAAAAACCTAAACGAATTTTGCTGTAAAATAATTAGGGAAGCCAATATTTCAATACCTCTAAATTAACATGGGATTTCCTATGTTGCGTTCATCAATGCAACACCCCGTATATACAGGGTGTCCCAGAAATGCATATAAAGCTTCAAGTATTTCTTTTTTATATTCCCTAAGTGTCCCAAAAATGCAAAAATTAATTCTCAGGGTTTGTTAGTTTCAGCACATGAGACAAAATACGAGATAAAAAAAATTGCTAAACTTGACAACGTTGCTTTTGTGTGCAGTTAATTCGATTTACAGAAGGGCTTCAGACTAAATAAATTTCAAGTATGTAGTTGCAAATAATTAAATATTTATTTTACTGTTCTCTGCGCTGCTGTTTTTAACAGTAACCCAGAAAGCAGTCGTAGGTGGGTGAAGTGCGTTTTAATTATTTTCTGTTAATGATAAAGACTTCCTTACTGATTTAACAACATTTTCCGTTCCGTTTTCAGCCGTTTACTTCGCAGTTTTCTGTTAAAAGTGCTCTATTTGGAGGGTTCGTACAAGAAAAGTACACTACCCTGGGAACCGTTTTCTGCGGTTTTAGAATGAGGAAATATAGAGGAATAGGTTTACCTGAAGCTTTATATGCATTTCTGGGACAAGCGGAGTGTATTGTAACTTTGACATTCTGTAAATTCTCGAAATTTTACATGAAATAAATATTACAATTATTATAAATAAAATAAAATTATAGAACAGATATGGAATGATTAAGAAGGTAAAAAAAAAACACAACTCAGCGATGTTTATAATAAATGTGACTATATTCATAAAGCCCTCATTAGGTAAAATGTAAAATACACAGATTAGATAATTTCTATTACTGTCGCATTTATCGGCTTCATTGCATTTGTTTATTTATCACCTGCGTTACAATAATAAAACTCGCGTCATATCTAAAATTGGCGCGCTCACTGATAAGAATATCACATGAAGCTTCGCGCCTTATCTGCTACGGTATTGCCAGGAAAATTATCTTCGATTTTATCAATATGCTTGTTTCACTTGACGCATGGCATTAGCAACACAATAAAACGATAATCACGGCAAGTTTAGAGCTAACAATCTCTTGGCCTTTAATTATTTATCATTGCTGTTAATTACTTACTAACAGGTGATAGCAATTAAGCTGTGTTATTGGTTTTTATGGTGATCGAAGGTATTAAATAAAATTCCTTTGTGATGGTTGAGCGACATACATATATTTTTTTAGAATGAAAATCGAACGACGTGTTCAGAATTGAACAAATATTTAGAATAGGAATTATTTAACTTCGGGTTTTTATACTATGTAAAACGACGACGTGTAAGTTACCTACCACAATGTGCAAGTTGAAACCGTGAAATTCATGTTACGGCCAGAGATTGTGTGTACACCCAGACCTTGGTTCGGTTTCGTTACTAAAATTACGTCGTGTAAAGGATTGATTTAACATTATTTTAAACACTTCCTTGTTATTTTATATTTTACTTGTGATTCATGATTATTAATCAAGTTCTTATATAATACATGCAAATTGAAATCATTTTTAAACGAATAAAAAAGGAACAGCTCGAAACATAAATATAAATTAAGCGATAACTCTCAGGAGTATCATAAACAATTAAGGTTTTTTTTGCGAAGCCCGGTGACATGGAAGGTTAATCCTGTTTTATGTTGCTGCCTGTATGTAATAACGGGTGTAATAATCGTCGCTGCTTAATACCTTTCACTGTGTTTATTGTAATAAAGAATATAACGGTGTGTGCCGTGGACGAAGCAGACGGAGTATCCTTGCGGAATAACAATTGCTTTATTTGAGTCATTCGTTCTTCCATCGTCGTCTTTTGCTTACGCTGACTTGCAGGCCCGAGCATTGTTTGCAATTTTCAGTATCTTTGTTCTTTGTGATTGTTAATTGTTCATCGTTTCTTTGCGTGAACACAATAATGCATAACAGGTTTTCAGGTGCGCAGAAAAAAAGTCCACTATATTTTTTGATCAACTTAATATTGTTGATGATGGTGTTGTTGATGGTGATCTGAAATAACTGTTTCCAAACTAGGAAATGTAGACTTCTGGGTGCCCATAATTAAAGATTAAAAATACCTTATACAATGTATTTTTTTAAAAATGCCATAAAGGTTGGCCATGAAAATTAAAACTCATGTCGTAGCTTGGCATCTAACACATGCCAAAACTGATAATTTAAAGTACATGAATGAAACTAAGACATGAATTTTCTTTTCCACAGCCACCCCTTATGGCATTTTTAAAAACCACATAGTACATTGCTTCATTAGTTGCGGGTCTAATGCTATCAGGGGTACATTTCCTTCAATATTCTTTAATATTATTAATTTAAGATGAAGAAGTAGCAGAAGATCAACAAAAATCCAGGGATTCTTTTTGATATCATGTGAATCAACATTGAAATCGTTAAGAATCAAAAAGGAACAGTGTAAGCAAAGTATGGCAAATTTTGTTAGAAATGTCTTTTGAAATTTGAAGTAATACGATCTAACTACTTCCTGTCGGTTATGAAAACATGATTTCTGGTAATTTTTGAGATGACTTCATAAAAAATTGTAAATGAAACCCGACGCACACCAGACGTTAAAGAAAACAATTAGAGAGCAAATTGCCTGTAGTTAAGTAGTACTTTGTGGGTGTGATTTTATAAAACGTGGGACGACGATGTATTGTTAGACGCACGTGTTACAAAAACAATCACGTCGAATTGAATACAACCAATTAAGCTTCAATTTACACACAAATCACCGTTGAAACTTAAGTAAGCCAACGTTATGTGAGGAATACAAACTTTTTTTTTTTTTAATTTCGAACGACCTATTTATCTGCGGGGCTCCAGTTGCTCGTAAACTAATTAATAATGACTTTGGGCCCGAAGAGAGATTGTACACAATGAACAGTCCAACGAAGCAAGGGACAATAAGGCATGAACACAATGTGAATTAAATTATGTACCATAAAAATATGAATGTTACATAAAATAGTAGGTGTTTGGGAAGTCAAATCTCGGTCCTTTGTTCAGTGTTCCCACGAGGCGGCGAGCACAAAAGCGAAGATGGTCGATAAATGACTGTAACGAGCTAGGAAGCCGCCGTACCATACATCACTGGCCGCACCTGTCCTACACACTCTCGTCTCTCTTCCTCTTATGTCTCTGCTGCCGAAGACAACGACGAAGAAAACTGATCGAGGTGGATTAGGTCCGACTGGTTCTGAGCTCTGGATCTGCCCGATTCACATGTCATCGCGATCAATTGTGTTATCTCTTCGGCGTTATTTGTTTGATTTACTTTCTCTTTTTGCACTTCAGGCGCAACACATATCTAATACAAATTGAACAATTATCGAACTAGTCTGCGCCTATCAAAATTATCAGTTGTATTTGTGTAAGTCATGATCACTTAATAATAATGCGTCAATCGTTTTTAAAGATCTAATGTGATATTTGTACGTTTGTTCAAGTCCCAATTCAGAATAATAGTAATTTGTATCACTAGGCCAGAAACTGTCAGTTTCGGATCGTGTGATACACACTATTTTTTGGTCCGACCTATTTTAAATTGTTTCAAAAGTTCAAAAATAAAAAACTAAATAGTTTGCGGTAGGGAAGTTACATGTATTCAGGTTGGCAACACAAGGTCCAAACGATTTTGAATTTGAAATTAAAAATCACGTTGCCTACAGTTTTTTGACATTTAATAAAAACCAAATATTATTCAAGTCCATTTATTGTTTATACATATTTAAATAAGTGCAATGGATACTCCAGCACACATTACTCAGGCTGCCGAATATGCAATTAATTCTTTATTACCTGAGAAATATTCCAGCAGTTGTAAACGGATTACCAATATTGCCAACATTATTTTAGTAATTTTTTTGATAGCCTAGTACGTCAATGGGGCTGTTTCCGGACGATTTTGACGAATACAACATCAATGTTTCTGGCCGGAGGACCAAAAAATAATTTTGATTAAAATAAATAGTATCGATCGGGAATTATTTTGTTCTTTTTTTAATTTGACTTTAATTTAACTGAACTGAATTGCACAAATCCGAGCGTTTATATACTTATTGAATTTAGAAGTAGGTACTTACTTGATAGCAAATAGGCATTGAGTACGTTTGACATTTGTAAATAAAGTGAAGTGAAGATCGAATCTTTTAGAAACTAAATTAATATAAGAAACCTCTAAAAGATAACAAGCACTTATGTAAAAAAAAACAATTCATTTTGCCCTTCATGCTGCTGTGAACTGAAAAAAATAATTCTTTTGTAATACTTTTTGAATTCGGCAAACAACGCCGAAGCACAAATATTCATGCTAGTTTAATGTTATACGCTTTTAAGAATGAACTTAAATTTAATTCTATTGGAATTACAACCAAATTTTTCAAATTGAAGGAATTTTAAGTAGCTGTTGTTGGTGGTTTACGAAGAATCTTTTTGTGCAAAATATCTTCATCAGGTAGTTTTGCAATTTAAACGAATTCTCGAAATCTTTCTAAATAAAACTTAGAAAAAAGTAAGTCGGATGTGACTTAAATGGTAATATGTATAATTCATGGCTTATTAAGCAAGAAAATGCTGCGCATTAAATTTTCCTCCGACGTGCCAGCTCTTCATTGTATCGCAAGGTATAGTACCTATTTCTCGGCGTTCTTTTGTCGATATTGAATAAGAGAAGACTCAATTTAGGTTAACAAGGAGGGATTCTATTTACAACAATGGGAATCGGATTTTTTTTGCGGCGGTCGGCGAAGCGGAAAGGAGTGAGCGGGTAGGCAGATGCGGTACTGTTGGCGCATCCACCAATCTGAGACGACGGTGACGATAAACGGAATGTAATAAATCCAAACGCACGACGAGATTGACAATGGCAGAGCGATTGTAATTTATAATATGCCTGATACAGTTTGAGATATCTATAGTTCAACGTCGTGCGTGTATTATATCATTATTGCCGTAACGCGCGGCTTTGTTCCTACCTATTGCAACATATCGTAATCGAAAGCATTTTTTCTTTAAAACCACGTTGTTAGCTGATACGTCAAGAAACTGTAATTTTACAGAACACATTCTTTAATATATTATATACATACTTGGCCGTAGCTAATCTGAAATTAATTAATGCCATGCCAGGCTCTCACAATGATTTTATGCAGTTGGTTTTCTAAGATATGCCATCGAGATAAAATCGAGTAGAGTACAAATAACTGTTGTTTGACTGGTCTGCTATCGTATGTGTGGTAATTAAATCTATATTTAGTGCAATATACAATTTTATCATTTTTTTTAACTGAAAGGGCATTTTTGGGGAAGCAATTTTTTTTGGTTAAAACTAACCAGAGTAGGTATATGAACACAAAATGAAATATTTCTACCATTTATACCAAAAGCTTTGTAAATCTTTTTCTCTTTTGAAGTCATCATAAAAAAAGATGGGTTTATTTAATAGGAATTTATTTCGGTAGCTACATTAACTTGAATTTCCAAATTTGTACTTCTGAACCTCACATATTTTTTTAGGGTCTTAGGGTCAGAGTACACGGATCACTTTTACCAGGCAAAACATTGATCAAATCAATGACCCGAGTTACTGAATGTAAGCCGATAAACTAAATCGACAATGAATCCAGACTCTGAAACAAGTCAATGAGCTGTACCGTATTTGAAAGTGGCCGGATCCACCTTTCTCCTGAAAACAAAACTTATTATTTATTTTTTACGAAATGGCATGAAAGAGATTCTCTACAATGGCGTCACCGGTTTTTTGCAAGCCTGTTTCTAAGAAGAACGAATTGTCGTACTAAAAACAGAAATGAATACTTCGATAGTTCTGCAATAAGTTGACATTCTTGCTCATTTATGTCTGTGTATAAAGTAACTAGCTGTTTTTGTGATATTTTTAAAATGTAGTGTATATACACATTTACTAATCTTTGACTGTGCCATGTTCGTTTGAATCTAAAGTCAGAATAAATAAATCTAAATGTAAGTAATAAAATCTGTAAAATTATTTTTATTCGATTAGTCCGTTAGTACTTCTTGGTTTCTGGGCCGGAACTCCATTAACCAGAAGAAAGAAGATTAACGCGGCAGAAAAAAGAAGGAACAAGATTAACGCGGTTCCAGCCCAGAAACCCAATTATGTCAGCTAAATGATTTTTTTTTCATTTTAATTTGCGAAAGATCTAAATAACAAATTATCGAAAATAATAATAATGTTTAAAGTTTCGAAGTTTCAAAAGTAACAAAATCGTTAGTACCGTTTGAAAATTGTCTAGGCGATTGAAAAATCGAGAGGCGTATTTGAATTAAAAAAATTAACAATTAATTAAGTCTAAACTGATTCGTATGAATACATCAGAATGATCCATTACTAGCCATTTTCGACTGTTGAAAGTGAGTCGTAAGTTTTCACCTTTAAATAGAAATTGGTAAGGCCCAGAAGCACCAATGTCAACCGAAAATCACAAATAATAAAATAAAAATGTACTGAATATTAATCTACGATTCAAAAACAAAAATTAATTTATTTCTTGAAGAACTAAAATGGAAACCTTTTCTGTTCTCTTTTAATCACTCTTAGGAATATTTTTTTATACATAAACATATAGCATGTTTTCATTTTACTACTTGAAATAGTTTCTTTAGAATTGCGAAATAAAAAATTCGGATTAAAATGACGGAGAATTTGATCTGATTTATGGTTTAAAGGTCTTAGTCTTAGGTCACAGGACTCAACTTTGCTTGTTTTATAAAAATGAAACAATGTTTTCACATTTCCGTATTGATTCGGCATAAAAATATAATATGACAGTATTTCCTAAACATTTTTTTCCATTTGTGTTTATTTTCTTACAAGAAAATTATTTATACACGGAATACTGATGGTGAATACAGTTTGGGAAACGCTTCAATATGGTATCGGTATGAAAATGTAATCAATCCTCATATGTGGACATGTTAGTAATTCCTGTTGAGGATAAAATGATATAGCAAAATTACGTCCCGAACTTTATAGAACCTCGTAATAAGTTCCTAAACATTTACAAGTAATAAAGGAGGTTTTAATTGCCGCTGGCATTGCTATGTGTAAATTGCAAATTTAAAGCCCACCCTCATTTTATGAGACGGTTTTCGTAATAAAATAACCCACACCTTCCTGCAACTCTAATTTGCATTTACTAAAAAACTCTCGGCTATTTTTAAAAATAGCATTTTCGCAAATCCGAACTGCATACCGAGATAAACGAGTACACAATCATTTCGATTATGCGGAATTGCGTCAATCGTAAGCTAACACATAAAACCGCCCAACAATTCATAAACACCATCAAGGCGTAATTAATTTTTATTGGATTTACTTTACGTTTCCAGCAGGTACTTTATAATAATAAACTTTAATTGACCGTCACAATGGAGCACTTGTGATTCACAGTTTACCACCTGAGCTACCGTTTTCGTTTGGTGAACATAAAGATTATTTTCAGAATTGTGATGGACCAAAGAAAAACGTTTCGATAGAAGCTATTGTTTTCGTTCACAAACACAAACGAGGTAGTGTAAATTTAGGTTTCTCAATGTAAACCATGTTTTTTTGGCCTAATAGTTTAATATCAAATCACAAAACACATTCTTGTAAACGGAAACACATTCATATAAATATTTTGAAAGTACATAAACCATTTCATTTTTTTACAGAATAATTTTCAGCTAATTTCTATACTTTTTCGAAAATAAATTCAATTTCGCTTATGTTTCTTACAATTAGTTAGGTACACGACTACAAACTCTAGTAATTAAGATCCAGTAAAGTTTTTTGTTTTTATTTTTGCGTTTTTTTAACATTCTTTCTGAAGTAACAATTAGTATCTATTCAAAATTATTATTATTTACCTGCAAAAATTTAACGTTGGTTTTTCTTCAGTAAGAATATAAATAAATCGTTAATATATTTCACAAAGTTAATTAAACGAGGAATTTCAACGATGGAACAAGACGTAAACCTGTATTGTCTCTAAATTTATTTATTTCATTCGTTGTATACTTTAAAGGTTAAATACACGGTAGAAAAGAATGCATCGATCTATCTATTTTATCGTATATGTAAACAAACCAGTCGTGATTCTTTGTAATGCAAAAGGTTTCTCTTTTCTCTTGATCGTAAGTCTTCGATTAACGCAGGTTGAATTCTTTTTTTAATAATTGCTACTCGAAGACACTGTGTGTTAAAGTAATTCAAGTAGCAACGAAGGAACACGAAAAAACGCACGTAGCAATTAATTTTATTGCCGCAAAACAATACTAAATCTGAACATGTGGCGAACGATGCACACACACACACAGTTGGGCCATAAAATAATTAAATGGCATTCCGGATAGATATGAGCTTGTAAAATGAATTAAATTTGTATTCAGAATCCGGCTTCTCTATAGACACATATGTAAATTAAGATCGAATGAGAGAATCTTCTTTTTACTAGCGTTTTGTGGATGTATATGATTTAATAATACTTTAAAGTTCAAAGAATTGCGGTTAGTATTCGCGAAAAATTAAAAACTGTAATATTTTGTGGAACTTAACCCTACAGTCAACAATTCTTGATTTTTCTTCGTTAACACCAAAAATCTTCATGTTCTGTACATGCATGTTTTGGAATGCTGATTACAAATCTCCCTATAGAAGTTTGTAACACGTGCATTTTCAAAATTTAAACCTTAACTTAGGTATTCAAATAGAAAATTAAAATGAGTCACGCAACATTTACATCTGCATAAATCAAGCTCCTCATATTAACTAAAATAGGGCAACTAATGATGATGAGTGTTGTCTAAGCCTCCTCTTCCGCACTATAGAACAAAATATGGGTATGACCTTAGCAGCCGTTCGCAATCTGTATATACTTGATTCATCATTTTTTTTGCTAGATTTTGGCCCAATTTCATAAAATGTAGTTAACCACTCGTTCAAGTTAATCGTGTGATTAAGCAATATCATTGGAGGAAAGTTTAAATTTTCGTTTATTAAAGAGAATCGATTCAATAAAGCGAAACCTGAAATCAATTTTTGTCCAATGTGATTATGTTATAATTTATTATTAAAGTTTTTTGCACTAGTTAATTACCTTGAATGAAACTGTAAAATCACTTTAATTTCATTAAACTGAGTGGTAAAAGTAAATAAGTAAATAAACGAAGTAATCGAATTATGTTATATTAAAAAGAAATTGTAGTGTTTTTGTTTATTACAAGCAAAAAGAAACATGAATGTAAAAATTAGTAAACATTAACGAGAATACGAAACAGCTTCAATTTTTCTCACATTAATGAAATTCGAGGAAATCAAATCAGTAAACAGGATAATCAAATTAATTATGTTTTTCCGATGTTTTTGTTCATTTTCTGTAATTAATATGTAATTGCTTAACTATAAAATTATATGTATGTACTTCGTCTAATATGATGACTAGACTCGAGTAGGAAATAAAACGGGATACGTTATTATATGTACACTGAGCGTTAAAAGTAATGTCCCCCCAATAAACGTTGAAGTCTCTATCTAAAAGGTAAACACAAATACATGTTGCACTTTATTTCATGTTTTTATTTTGTGTCCGTTTACTTAATATAGTGGTCAGAAAGGATTAAGGCCACAGCATACAGGCTGTTAAAAAACTTTGAGGGGAGGTACATGGTCCAAAATATGCAGAAATGTCTTAATGGACACTGGTCCGCAAATAGAAGGTTTCGGAGATACAGGGGTTTATTCTTTTTTGTAGCAATTGTGCATTGTTTCGCAATTCCATTTTTTTATCGTAGTCGACATAGGTTCTATCAAACGTACAGTCTGTTGTTGACATATTTGATGTATGATATAAACGTACGCTACTCCTATAAATGACTTCTTCGAGGAGCTGCAACAACGAATAAGTCAAGGATCAGTGATTTTTGAAAGAGACGTCGTGGCTGCTGTAGAATGGAGGGAGGGCACTTTGAACATCTCATTTGACTTTTTGCAATTGTTGTTTGTTCATAAATATTGTTAGTTTGAAAAAAATTGTGTGAACGCAAAATATTTCGTATCTCCAAAACAGTCCATGTTCATTCTGTATATTTTAGACCATACTATCCCCCTTCAAGTTTGTGACACTTTTTTTAACAACCTGTAGAGGAGGCATTATATTTAACTCTCAGTGTACACATATGTATGAAAGTGTCCATTCAGAAATTTAATTTGTTTCTTAGTGATAATCTACCCTAAATATTAAAATAACATCTAGAGTAAATTTGTTAGACTTCGGTCTGTAGTAAAACGGAGGAGGCTACGTTACAAAGAGGAGAAAATCGTTTTCCTTAAATTGCACCAGATGATTTGAAGAAGTGCCAAGTCGCTCTAATAAAATTACTATCGAAAGGACGAGAAGTTTCAGAACCCGCACACGTATTAAAGGAGCATTCTAGTGGCCAGGATGAAATAGGATCCCGGAGCGGAAAGAGAACACCAGTTCCGCTGTTTTAATTCCATCGGGAATCGTTACGGTGAATTGGCTACTTGTTGCTGGGCACTTTGCTCACTGATTTTATGGCCATTCTCTCTTCCGTTCGTTCGTTTTCTCGCCGCCTGCACCACCAACGACTGTTGGATTACCCACATTATTTAATTGGCACTCCCATTTGCCTGGATTATGTTGTTTTGTCTTTTTTTTTCGGAAGAGTACATTCATTAGCCGCGACTTTTTTTTGTAATCTACAGGAATTTCTTCAATTCAATTTGTTAATTTCTTTTTAAATAAAAACTAATGCATTCAAAATTAATTAGAGGTTTGAAAATAATTATACGTGCGTTCTATCCTTTATTTAAATGTATTTTTAGTAATCATGAGGTAAATCGCGATCGCGTTCATTTAACAGCACATAAAAATCACATACGATCGCATAAATTGCGTTCCCGTGTACACCGAACTGGTAGTTTTCATCCGGTACGAACCGATAAATAAACTTAGGTTTTCGCCACTCAATAAAATAAAACGGATTTAATTCCCCCGAAATAAAAAAAAAACGCTCAAAATGTTTCAAATAAACACGCAACGACCATAATTTCATTTACCTGGTTATTTACATAATTGCTATTCGACTTTTTCAGTCTTTCTGAAATGCGAAACTACTTTCGAGTTGGGGAAAAAAAAATCAAAAATAGCCAACGAATGCGTTCGATCGAGTAATGAAAAAGTGAGCCCGTGATTATGACGATGGTACGTGAGTGCGGTCCGATTGAATCGATGGCGTACATGAACTCTTGCAGAACGTTGCGCTGCAAAATTCCACGTTGAATACCGATGTTATTCCGCGTTCGAATGTTTGCGATCCTGTATATTTCAGTTTCAATTCACAGCAGCAACAGAGTTAGCATAGATCAGTGTTTAATTTCATTAACTGAACGGTGGAATAAATACATGAAACACGTAATTAATCTTTTGCTACTTTTATCTCATTTTCTAAAATTGTTCTATTTATTTCATACATATCCATTGACAATGTTTCATTTTTCTCAGTTTAGTACTCCCTCGTTTGCTATTTTTGAATTACTTTTTTAAATTACTGAAACATGTAATAAGTCGTTATAAGTTTAAATAATAATAATAATAATAATAATAGACATTTATTAACCCATACAGAAGTACAGTACATACATACAATAGTACCTATTTATAATTATTGGGTTAAAAGGTTTTGACTCAGACTGGTCTTTAAAAAATCATAATGTGTTTTTATATTTTTCGTTTTATTCTGAGAAACAGAAATTTCGTCAGAGTGTAATCGATCCCATTCATTTCGCGTTCTATCACCGCCGTCATTAAAGTCACATTTAGTATTACTTATCGTAGAGTTCGCCTAATCAACCCGTCTGTTAACAGAAGCTCCTTTGTTGCTCGGATGCAGATTAGAGGAATTAAGTTCGTTTAAGATCGCGTTAATAACTGTCGTCATTATCTAGGAAACATAAAATTCATTTTTATTAATTGTTTCCTTCATCTCCTGCTCTTGTGAAAGAACAATGGAGTTATTTATGTTGCCGCGACTGGTTAAATTAACAAAATTATGTTTGACATCATATGTCGGTAATTAATTTCTTCATTGTGATTCGAAAACATCGTTTCCTGGACATGAAGACAAAAAGTTAAAAGCTTTAAATCAATAATCTCATACCAGGAAAAATTGGTGTAACGAAATTAAGGCTACATTTACATTCAATTTCGTGCCAGCATTAATTCCTAACACGAAAGTTTGACATGTGCTTTCTTATGATATCATTTACATTGGCCAATGTAAATGGTATCATAAGAAAGCACACGTCAAACTTTCGTGTTACGAATTCGTGCTGGCACGAAATTGAATGTAAATGTTGCCTAAGTCTTGAGAAGAGAAAACCATTTTGGAAAAGAACGCAAAATTAAAGGAAGGACGTCACTAAGAAGACCTGCGAAAGGCGAACAAGTGTCTAAGTAATTTGGAATTTTTAACTTTTTTTTTAGAAAGAAACTACTTTCTCCGTTTCTGAATTATTTGATCGTTTTTCTGCTACTACTTAGGTGAAAAAAATAATAGGAGAAAAATATAAATAATTTGCATTTTATTGACCTAGTTACTTTAACATTGTCTGGTGCATATGCGACCGACTTACTAAAGGTTGTTTTGTCCCTTATCGAGAAAGAAAAAAAAAGCATTTATATTTCCTATTCACCTCCATGCAAATGTGATTTGCAAATACTAGTGTGGCAACGAGTTTTGACTTCGCTACATATTTTTGTCATTTCTAGTATTTATAGGAAAAACTTATAAAGCTTGAACCAATAGCCTAAGTGTTTTTGCTTTGTTGATTTTGTTACCATCACATATTAATTTATTTTCTTTATAATTCGTCACGTGAAAGTACATAAACGTTTCAATTTTTGTTCTTTTCTTTATTACGGACTTATTGCCAAAGTGAATTTAATCGTGCCTCATTTTGAAACGGTTCAAAGTAGTAGTAGTAATGGACAGAAAAGTAGGAAAAATCGAGCACCAAGCAACACGGAACAATGAGGTTACATAAGCAGGGTAGCCAAGTGTGTAAAGGTAAATAAAACAAAGCAAACGGCAAATCATAATAAACATAAATATGGCCTAGTGTTAGCGGAGCGTGAACGAAACCACTTTCCCCTGTACATTATGAATGCCACCCAGTCCGGCCAAAGTTCGTTCGTTTGATAAATTCGCCTCGCGCCTCAAGTCAGGATTAAACGCAGATTAAGAGATCAGAGTGTAACGGAGCCGGTTATACATTTGCATTAACATTCACGCCAGGTTGGAAGTCATCCGGATATGTGTTAGTGTGTCTAACGCCGAAACCATCTGAGGAATAATCCTCACGGGGAAAAGCATAATGAACGCCATGTTTATGTAAAATTTACGATGCAATAAAATCCGCTTGTTTATGAATCTTAATTAAAAATTTATACGAAAACTTTTCGGATTATTTAATTTTAGTTTCTGAATTTTGTAGTTGGACGGACGCACGAGCTTGATGTTGTTTTTGCCCAGGCAAGGTTACGAAATCGCATCCGGATATACCAGAATAATAAGGACCGTGCCATTATGTTGTATTTATCATCCAAGTCGGACACACTATATTAAAGGCTGCCTGGCAAATAATATTTATTTTAGATTTAATAACGCGTAACATTTTAATAGTATATGATGTTGCTTGATTCAAAAACATTTATTTCACATAAACACACCATGCGTTTGTCAATACCTTGTTGAGCAAATAGGTGAAAGATGAATCCAAGTCATAAACCTGTACAGTTGAAGAATTACAAGAAACCAGAGATTTTTTTGAAAAATATTGAATAAATATTGTTATATTATACTCCGATTTCTGAAGATGAACAACCTTATTTTTTCAAAAGCTCCATCACAGCTCTTTGTTTTAGTTTGCTGCCCATATTAAAAATAGTTTTAAAGACCTAACAACGTGACTGTTTAATTCACAAATGACATAAGAAAGAATAAAGGGGCAACAATTACAGTACAAACCTCATATATTATTTGGTGTAAATTTATCAAATAAATTATAATTTTGTGCATACGGTCACCTGATATGCAAATCACAAAATGAAACGTATATGAGATTAATATACATTAATTCAAAGTTGCTAAATACATTATGATAAGTGTATTAACAATCGGAAAAATAACTGCACAAAATAAGAGAAGCCGAAAAAAGAAATACACAGAGAGAGAGTTTTTGATAATTAATCGCATTTTCATGCAGTCGGTTGGACGGCTTGGCGTCGCCGGCGTCGCTTTCAGGGAGCGCCGGCAAGTTGACAATTACATTGTTGTTGACAGAGCGTTTTATTCCGCTCAGAGAACGAGCAAAACGAGGGGGAATTTTATCGCGCTCGCTTTTTTGCGGCTTTCGCGAAAGAAATACTTCAAAAGCACTCGAAATAAAACGGCCGGCTTTATTCGTGTTTTGTTTTTCGCGGAGAGCTTTATGTATAAATTTTCGAGCGCGCGCTCTTCACAGGCGGACATTTCAATTTGTCTCAAAAATGTACGATTATAATGTCACGTAATGACGTCGCCATTCCCTGTAAATTTAAAAGGTGCACACAAATTGATTTTAAAAACGTTAAAAAACTGAGGAATTCAACTTGTCTGTTCCGCTGCATTAATCCCAGTATTAATGACGTTTTATTAATCTGGCCGAGCTCAAAGTCACTTAAAAGAAAAAAAAATACAACGGCGGAGCCAGCCATAAACGCTTATTAACCCATTTTTATTTTAGGCGTCTGAAAATAACGTAACCCAAATTTCGAACAGTGCTTGAAGATGTCAGTAAACGTCAGTTGTTTGTATAAATCCCACAGTATATGGTACAGTGCAATTATTTTAATACACATGGAGAACATCAGAATTTTCTTCTTTTAGTAAATCAACAAAGATTCTGAAATACGTTTTCAAATTGTCCAAATACACAATTTACAAAATAAATTCTAATGTATTAAACAGTAGGTAAAACTACTTAGAATACTTTCCGAATTCGAATAGAATTAATACAAAAATTATTCTATTGCAAGAAAAACTCTCTTCTATGGTTTGCAATCATGCGTTAAATATGCGTGCGATTCTTATCTTACAGGAAGCTTTTAATTGTCTAAAAATCGTGTGCAATTTCTTCCTCTTTGGTCGTTCATGATCAAGGTGTGTATGTTGTAGGTACAGTTGAAACCGGGTCATTAGTTCCGTTGCACAACTTAGTAAAAATACCGCGGGCGGGCGATGCACGCAAGCAATCATCCATCACCGCACCTCTCAGAGGCGCCCGTCTTCGTCGGGCGCGTTCCCCCTGACTGACGTTCGTCTTCCTCGCCGGAGCACATCTATCATTATGAAAAATTAAAAACGACGCGCGGAGCTATTTTGTATCTCTTTTAAACGACGCGCTGCGGTTAATTATTTGTTTTTGTTGGGGGGTCTTAGTGAACTAGATTTGCTCTCTTTTATAACCTCCCCGAATGCTACTTCTTGCCCTCATTAGCGATCAAGCCTGAAATATTAAAAGCAACACGGGTCATCAACGGACTATTATTTGGTTTAGACCAACTAATTTTAACATTGATTTGTAATTTGTATTCCTTGGAGCATTCCAATAGAATTAAAATAGAACGCTTTATTAACTCGGCCAATACGATTAATTGAATCGTTAATTTACAGGACAAAATAGTGTCAAGATATTTTCACACATTCATTAAAAGTAGCAACCACCTATATACGTACACAGACAGATGAGAAAGGTTAAACGCTTTCGGCGGATCAAAGCGGTCGCTATCAATGCGATAAAAAAGTCGAAGTTTCCTAGGAATCTAGAATGCTTGTTCCAATAATGAAGTTAATTCTTCGAATCAAATGGTTATCCTCCGTGCAAGTTGGGAGATAAAAGACGTGGTACAGCCTGCGTTTAATTTGTTATGAAGTGGTTTGCCGTGTACTCGGTAACTATTTTATGTACTGATGTCGAAGGCTGTGTTTTTGTTTGTTATAAAAAAGGAGGCTTGAATGGTGGTCATTTTTTACTACAAAGTCTTACAGAATCAATTCAAGAACGTATTAAATTGATTTAGAATATATTACACGCACATTATTAAAATTGATTTCAATTCTTTTACAAAATAAAGAAATTAATTCTTTAAAAAGGTAGTCATAAGTATTTAATATTTTACATTTAGTATATTCTTGCTCCTTCTAACCACCCTATTTTGTAACTCATAACGACATCGTTAAATATCGATATAATCATTAAGTGACATTTTGACCAATCAGTGCTATAGATGAATGAAATGGAATGAAAAACAACACTTGAGTCAGAAAAAAGTAGGCAAATGCGAAATTAATTTTTAACTTAATATGTTAAGACACCGTTGTATGTGCCCGTAGAGGTCATCAAAATTAGTACGTAGTACGTTATACTCACGCAAAGTACATTGAATAAAAATACATAAAATAAGCTAATTAGTGCCAAAAATAAAACATGAAATACAATTGAAAATAAAATAAAAACCCTGTAAAAGAGCAGCAAAAATAGTGACAAAGAAGAAACTAAGTGAGAAATTAATTTGTGAAATTAAGGAAATCCGAATTAATGTTTGTATCATTTTAGGACTATCGAATGCAGTCTTTGTAAGTCTCCTTTTATTTTTAAGCACACTTGTTGCCAAATCTTCTTTTTGCTTTTGAATGAACACATTTTGGCTTTTTCAACGAGAACATTGTTCCTAAGCCTAACATGAACCTACCTACACGTTTATACATAAAAATGTCTACAATAAGGGAAAAAATAGTCACTTTAGATCCAATAATATAATGTAAATTTCCTTCTGACATTTAGATCCGCTATGTTGAAGATAATGAAGATATGATGCTGATGGCTCTATTTCTATGATTTAAGAAAATGAATCGGCAATAAATTGATGATGACCAGCAATCGTGAATTGTATACATTAACTTTGGACCACCAAAACGGCTGAAATTTAACCGAAACGTGCACTTCTTGGCGAAAATATAAAACTTAAAAGGAGCATTATAAAGAGTCGTAAATATTGGAAATAAAAATCGATGATGAGGAAGCTATCGTTTCCAGAGATAGTCCAAAATAAAAAAAAGGAATAACGAAAAATATGAAGAAGAAGATGAGGATATTGCATTAAGGAAAGACATCACAAGAAAGTAAAGAAGCGGTTTAACTAAAAATTTAGGCCAATGGCATATAAGGCTGTTAAGAATAAACACATAAACAAGATTGCAAAATAAATATAAGATTAAAGAGTCGGTGCTAACTTTTCTTTTTAAAAAGAACAGTTGGCAAAAATATTTAATGATAAGAAGAAATGAGGACTATGTGGAGTATAAGAGAAGCAGAGGAAGAAAGTAAAGGAAACAGTCAGGAGATTAAAAACGGAGGCATGGGAAAAGTTCGGAAATAATTTAGAAAAAGGGGGTGAAGGAAATGAGAAAGAATTATTTACAATGCTTAAAGGGCTTAGATAGGAGAGAGAAGCGGAAGTGCAATGGATTAAAAAAAAAAGCAGTACAGGGACTGTACGAAAACGAAGGAGGAGATAAATGGTAGATGGAAGAATTTTTTCAGCGCGCTACTGGAAGGAGAAGATGGAAATAGTGATATAGACGAATATACAAACATTAGTGAAGAACCACAGAGGATATACGATGATAAAGGAGGTGAAATTACAGAGAAGGAGTTTAAAGAGGCGTTGTGCATGTTGAAAAATGGTAAATCAGCAGGAGTAGACGACATTAAACCGGAGATGCTAAAGAATATGGGAGAGGAAGAGTACTAAGGAGAATTTTAAATAAAATATGGGAGGAGAAAAGGATAACAAGTAGATGGGAAACTGCTATTATAATTCCTTTGCATAAACGTGGGGATAAAATGGCATGCGAGGACTATAGAGGTATATCATTGCTGTGTGCGGCGAGTAAAGTTTATGAAAGAATATTGGAGAGAAGGCCTAGAGAATTAATAGAACCAACGCTAGAGGATTCACAGGCAGGTTTCAGGAAAGGAAGCAGTACAAACGAGTAGGTTTGTATACTGAGGCAGATAAGTGAGAAGATTATAAGAAAGAGTGAGAGGATATATACTTGCGCAATTGACATACAAAAAGTCTTCGATTCGGCGGATAGGGAAGAAATATGGAAGATATTGGAGAGACGGAATATACCACAAGAACTGATAGAAGCTGCTAAGAGTATTTATAAACGGACAAAAAACAGGGTAAGAGTAGGGGCAAATATGACTAACGAGTTCACGATTGGGAAAGGAGTCAGACAGGGAAGTATAGTAAGTCTACTACTACTCTTCATAATGGTCATGGATGAAATAACAAAAGCAATGAAATTGAACACGAATGGGTAGTGGTAGGATATAGAAAATTAATACTAATAATAGTAAGGGAACTACTGTATGCGGACGATCTTATCTTATGTGCGACAAGCAGAAATACCTTAATGGAAAATCTAAGGAGATGGAAAGAGGAATTAATAGGATATGGTATGTTCATAAATACAGAAAAATCGGAAGTACTAGTAATGGTATTAGGAAGGGATGAGCAGGAGACAGATATGAGAGAGGTGGACGAAGAGTTGAGACAAGTGAAACAAATTAAATACTTGGGTTTTGTGGTAACACATAATGGGTGTATGGATGCCGAGGTAAATAATAGAATAAGAGCGGCTAACAGGTTGTATTACGCTTTGTTAAAAGCATTTATTAACAAAAAGGAAGTTAGTAGAAAAGCAAAAGCCAAAGTATATAGAACAGTCTTCATACCAATACTAATTTATCGAGCGGAATCGTGGAATTTAACGGAGAGACATAAGAGTATGTTGACGGCGTGTGAAATGAAATTTTTGAGGAAAGAAGTGAGACAATAAGAACGGAATTGAAGGTAGATTCGTTGATTAAAATGATAGAGAACAGGCAGTTAAGCTGGTGGGGACACATGGTCAGAATGTCAACGGAGAGATTAGCGAAAGCAGTATGGGAGACAGAGGTGAGGAAGAAAGGAAAAGGACGACCCAAAAAGGCATGGAATGACCAGGTTTCAAAGATTTTAAAAGGTAGGAATAGGGAAGGAAGTGGTGCGAGGACGCTGGCGAAGGATAGGGGAAAGGGGAAAAAACTCGTGGGCCAAGGCTTAACTCATTAACTGCAACACCGAAAGGTAGAAGAGGGACGGATAAGTAAGTAAGAGTCGATGCATGTGTTCCCTTAAGGGAAATGTAAAACCAAAGGATTTCAAAAACAAAAGCAATGTGATTTGATTTGAGAAAAAAATTCTCTTTCGACTCTTAGTTCGTTTTAATGAAAAGGATTTAGAATTTGCAAATAGAATTTGCAAAACTAATGAAGATTTTAAAGGACAGCTAAGTCATTTAGAATGCAATGCACAGGGATAGCATGGGCAGTACTAAAAGGTAAAAGAAGAAATCGCCAGAACCGAAGTAATGGTTGTTTTAACCGCGCCATCAAGTGTACAAATTTTATGACGGTTTCTGCTGTTGGAATAAACCTAACGGTTAGAGAGAATCTTCTTCTTCCTCCTCTTGTAAGTAGGGCCAGACCTAACATGCTATTCACGGTTTCCAAATGGTTAGAAATTGCTCTTGGAACAAACCTAATAGTTGGATAGAATTTTCTTCTTCTTCGTCTTATAAGTAGGGCTAGAGCTGTCTGATCTATTTCATTGCGGTTTGTATTTTGTCTTTTTCGAAGCTGCCAATACTGGGATTTAGGCAGATAGATTTTCAGTTACCAGAAGATCGTCAGCGGTCGTTATGTAGCCGTTCAAATCAGGAAAATTATTTTGATGTTCTGGGTGATATTTTCCATTTGCTTAAGAGAATATACCAGTATTCTTTATTAGAATAAAGTGTAACGGGAGGTTCTTCGTCAAATTAAAAACGATTTGATCGTAAGGCCAGAATGCAGGAAATATTTTTTTATTGTTGTTTCTGAAACATTCTGTCACTCTTTTATATGGAATTTTTGTTGCATAGAAATGGACATTAGTATGTGATTGGTTTCTAAAGATTTTAACATATCAAGTATCTTTGAAAGTGGGTTTTAAAACTACGAATTACTACTGGAACTTCCCAGATTTCTGTGATACCTCAGAGTAGTTATAAAAGCTTTAAACATTCTCAGATGGTACAAATGTTATAAGCAAGTACAAACGGGATCTCATTTTCTGTTTGTTATATAGTCAAAGGCACATTAAAAGGTTATGTTATAACGGAGTTACATATGTCTAAAACTTATCGAAATTGTAATACCTTTTTAAAGTTAGCCTGAACTGAATGGAACACAAAACTAACATTCCTTGTGTTTTTTGTTTCAGCTTCACATTTCGAACACAACCTTGGCCGAAAGTTGGATATGAGCGCTCCCTTCCTGGAGAAAGGTAAAGCATTCAGTATTTTTTGATTAAATTTTTAGGAGAATTTTTGTAACTAATTTAAAATTGAAAACACAAATTTTCATCACCTACGAATTTTCAAATTATTTTCTGTGAACCAGTTCAGATCTCAAGTCTAATTTTCTTGAATACTAGCATAAAAGTTTGATTATTACTAATAATAAAACTAAAACTACTTTAATTTCACCCTTTCAGTTGCAAGCAGGTGTTAACACCAACTCAGGCGTTTTTTACGCTACCTCTAATTTACGTATCGTTAAAGAGAGTTATTGTACTATTATTTCCTCCATGGTAGCTAATAAATTAAGAACACGAAGACCGTGTATATCAATGTCGCCGTCCAGAATGAACTTTTGACTCACTAGAATTATGCTTTACAACTCTGCATCCGACGCGGTTGACATTTCAATGTCCATGGCCTTGTTTCTAAACGCATTCATTCTCTTTGCGTGGAGAAAGACGCTATTGCAGTTAGAGCACAGCATTAACATTGCTTCAGAGAACTTGAAAGTAAAGTGATGCATCACTTGTTACGACTACACCCACAAAATTATATTTAATTCAAGAATCGGGAATTCATTAAAAATTATTATGATTAATGAAAAAATGTGACCATAAAACAAACTGACGTATTTAATCTTCGTTATATTAATAATTTTGAAATGGAAAGCTCTCGGTTCGGCATCATTGAATTATTGTTACTAAAAAGTCTCTGAAATGATAAGAGGTCTATATAAAGTATGTGTACAGTCACTACTATTTATTCAGGATATATTTTTCAATATCATTCTTTCACAACAAAATTTGGTATTCCAAGTTCAAGGAGGAGCGGCACTTATTTGGAAGCCGAGGTCGTTCCGACAAAAACAGAAGAAATGCAAGGCGTTAGAATCGCTTTTAGATTTCAGATCAAACGGGAACCATAAATCATGGAAGTCAGCATTCTTGCGAAATGACCGTCGTCGACGACTGACTGACTAACGAGAACGATACCAGTAATTTCACAACTTCGCTCATTAATGCTACACTTGCCTCACTATTTCCACACAAACTATAACAACGATTTCGTTACTTACGGAAACCGGAGCGCTTATAATAATACACTTATTAAAATCATTGCCTCGCTCATCATCAGCACAATTCTTGCTGAAGTTTCCTAGCGCGAAACGAAATTCGTTGTTGCGTTCGAAATTTCAAAATGCTTAAATCGCGCAATACATTTACTCATAGTGTTAAGAAAAGACGATAAATAAGGTAGTTTGTGAAATCAGAAAACACCTTCTAGAACTGACTGTGATTCATCAATCAAACCTTGATTAATCGTAAAATTTGGTTTTTTTTAAATATCCATCAAATTTCAGCATTTCATCTTTTCCTTGACAAATTAAATTGTGGTGTTTAAAAATTTTCTTAGGCGATATTGTTTGCATTGTATTCCAAATAATTAATTATTTGAAACTTAAATTTTTGTTATCTAGCCATTTCTATTCTGCCTTCACCTTTTTTCAAGTTTCAATGAAACAATGGGTGTAAAGTTAATCATTATCAGACAATCTTGTTTTCAATTTTATTTTGTAAGTAGCAGTAAGTTTTACTACCTTAATTGTAAGTACGGTGGATTATATGCAATAAATTATAAAATTAATAAATGTTTGTATAAATATAAAGATATCTTCAAAGCCAAAATTGTTCCGGATTGACATCCTGCAAACGTGTCAATTTTAGATATGATTGCCAAGTGTTTATTTTTATTAAAAATAAATTCTTCGGTACCGTGCTTAAATATAAAGAATTCTGCATTATATTAAACTCTGAAAGTGTTGTCCAATTTACTTCAAAAAACTGTGACATGCGACTTTCAAAGTATGTGGTTTTGGTATTCATTTTTTGTTTTTCCAATAAGACATGATAGAAATAATAACGTGCGTTCAAAAAAATCTGTTATCGAGAAGGCTCTGAACTTGCTCTTATTTTATAACGGCAAGTAGTACATACGTTGTAACCTTGAATAACTGCGAGCTGTCAACAGTGTCAACTGTCAAAGATTTTGTTTAATATCTTCGAAGTATTTTCAATAAAATAAATGTTTTATCTCATTAATTGCGTTTTATTATTCATTTTGTAGAAAATCGTAATTAAATGGATATAAAAAAAATGGTTATGTTTACAATAATCGTATCGTTATGACGTGACTTTGCAAAATTTATATTTGGCATAAACCTACTTGACAACGTACTGAGCGCACTTTATAAATGTGATTACACCCCTGTGTGTGATGGAACATACGGTTTCAAAATGTAACCATAAATACTCTTGTATGTACTTTAAAGAAACAAAAGATTGTTTTGATTTTCAAAAGCTTCGCGCCGTTATTTTTTATTTATAAAGAAAACCAAAAAAATAATGAAACAAAGAAACAAAAATGAAAGTTCGATTTTCGAAAGTTTTTCGTCGAAAATCTTCGATTCTTTTACTCACGAAAAGAAACAAAAAATAATCAAATGCAACAAATGAAAGTTCGGTTTTCGAAAGCTTCGCCCCGAAAATCGTCGATTCTTCATTTGTTATTTACAAAAAGAAACAAAAAATAATGAAATGCAAAAAAAAACAATTGATAGGTTGAGTTATTTGATTTTCAAGCTTCTCGCCGGAAAGTGGAGATATTTTTGCTTACAAAAAGAAACAAAAAAATAATTAAACACAAAAAAAATAAATAATATTTTTATTTCATATAAAGTAACGACACTCCGCACAATTTAAATGTATATAATAACAGGTAATAGTTCTGATCGAACTAACACCTGTCCAAATCCAGATCAACATAACGCGTGATCAATATCTTTCCTAATGAAGTGACCTATGGAAGGAAAATCGTATGTCTGATTAATTCGTTTTTTTTTTCAAATGTCAATCTCATTTCAATTACATTTATAACTGTCAGTAAGCTTAATTCATTAACAGAAATCAGTTAAATAACAATCCAGTAATCTTAACAAAAATTATTAACAATTTAAAACGCAGAATTTCCTTGTGTTTACAAGAGATCGACGGACATTTTATGCACCTTCTATGTACCAGTTTTTCGTTGTTCTTGGCGCCTGCTTTCATTTTATTTGGAAATGTGAACTTCAAATCCAAAAAACATGTAATACATAAGAATAGTTAGATTTTGTGTAGGAATGCAATATAAATAATTCAAATTGCATTTTATAAATAAACTAATCAAAGACACACGATTTTATTTCCATAGGTCACTTGATTAGAAAAGATATTGATCTCTCGTTATATTACTTACAGAATGAAAAGTAAAATAAAATAAACTAATAAGGAACAGGAGGTGCACCTAAGCAAAGCCTGTCTTGTGCACCTAATATAGAAATAAATTAACTGTACTAAACTAAATACATTCACGTATATTAAACATGTACTTTAATGTAGAGTCATGGTGGCAGCCAAGAGAAAATATAAGTAAATTAATGATGTACCGATAAGTGCTAATGATTAAAGAAATTCTTTTAAAATTATTTTAAATTTATTTAAATTTTCTGAAATGTATTTTTTCAATATTTTTACAAAGATGGCGTCTTTTGTGATAGACAATATGTCTGTGGGAACTATGTTGTAAAGTCTAATTCCTAGATGAAAAACAGATCTAACAGTATTTGATGTTTTATTTACAGCCACACGGTAATGACTTTTTATTCTAGTATCATAGTCATGTGGAGGAAGTAATTGTAGATTATTCTTATGTATGCACAATATAAAAGCTTCTTATATCCAATATGTTAAACTTCAGGAATAGTAACTCAGAAGGATAAAAAATAGAAATCTTGCCCATGATTTTGATAATAGACTTTTGTGCTATTATGTTAAACTTCAGGAATAGTAACTCAGAAGGATAAAAAATAGAAATCTTGCCCATGATTTTGATAATAGACTTTTGTGCTACCTCACACGGCATCATAGCATTTGTATGGGCACCACCCCAAGTCACTACCGGACCGTAGAATTGATTCTACTATTGAACTATGTATAAAAAATTTTCAATGATTTAGGATCTAATATATTACGGAAATTGTAAAAATGTGGTAACAACGATCTTAAACGTTTAGTGAAATTTGACAAAAACTGTGAACTGACTCTAGATATACTAACACAAGAGCATTTAGCTACTGAATTGCAATTATCAGAGTGCAATATAAATTTATGAAAAGATAAATCAGATTTTGCACTTCGTTTGAACGTAATAAATTTAGTTTTTTGAAAATTTAACGATAATTTATTTGCATCCAAGTGAATGTGACATGTTTTTTGTTCTACCTCTAAACATGTACTATTGCCTGTAAAAAATATGGCCATGTCATCCGCAAAAGGTATTATATTCGCATTTAGTCGCAAACTATATAAGTAAGTCATTCATATATATAAGGAATAAAATAGGACCCAGAACTGTTCCTTGTGGAATTCCCATTTGAATTAATTTTCTGCCACTTATGTGATTTTTTATTTTAATTACCTGTTACCTATTTTGTAAATAATTTAAGAGAGTGCCCTCTGATACCATTTGACTCAATTTTTTTTTAACAAAATCGTATGTGACAGTATCAAATGCTTTAGCTAAATCTAAGAAAAAAGTAGCACAAGGTTTGTTCTTTTCAAATGAATGTAGTATAAATTGGTATAGTTTGCAAATCGCGCTTTCTGTGTTGTTACCTGTACGAAATCCAAATTGATTTTATCATGGATAATACTACTATCATTGAAAAAACCGATCAGTTGTTCTTTTATTCATTTTTCAAACATTAATTAAAGCTGGTTCTTGTCCGATCAAAATTGTATCACAAAATCTTTGAAGCAGAGACTAAATAGCTCACAAAACACTTTACGTTTCGCTATCGTTTGATAGCTTCTTCGGAAGTGAAAAAATATAAACAACTTGTTTATATTCTTCGGAAGTGAAAAAATAAAGAAAATAAATAAAGAAATAAATAAACAAGTTGTTTATATTTTTTCACTTCCGAAGAAGCTATCAAACGATAGCGAAACGTAAAGTGTTTTGTGCGCTATTTAGTCTGCGTTTCAAAGATTTTGTGATACATTTTTCAAACAGTTTGGCAACGTTACTTAACAGGGAAATAGGTCGATAATTTTATAGTTAATCCTACTTTTAATACCACATTTGAAAACTGGTACAACCACGGCAAATGAAAGTTCGATTTTCAAAAGTTTCGCGTCAGAAATAATTAAATATAGAGAAGCAAATGAAAGTTCGCTTTTTGAAAGCTTCGCACCGGATATCGTCGATTGAAAGTTTGATTTTGAAAAATCGCGCGTCAGAAATAACAATTTTTGCAAGGACGTCATGCAAAATTACAAATAACCATTTACGAGTATCTACTCAAGACAATAGGACTTATTTACTCACCGGGGCCCTCTCTCGGCCCCGCCCCCCATCCAGCGGTGACTCTAGATGCGGAAGCTCCCTTCTGGGATGCGAATTCTCGGAGGAGATGTCCTCGAATGTCCATCTTCGTACTTCGCATGCATAAAGACGAACCCAGGTGGATATTAGCATACCTTGCCTTCTGAGCGTACGTTCTCATTGGTGCCACTGACTTCCACAGTGTTTGTTACACTGGCCACAGCCCAGTCAACACCAAGTCATGACCTCTCCTGGAAAGCACAATGCAATCACCTGGTCAGGTACACAACTAGTTGTTTTTTCGGCATCTACTACTCACGCCTCTGCAGCAGCGGATATGGTCAGGTGCCGTATGCAGAAGAGATGACCCCCTACTCTCTCCCCTTCATGGGCGAATAAAAAGCGGTCACCCTTCATGATAGAATGTCCAATCTCTTACTCTCTGTCCGAGCCATCAGCGGACACCACGTGATTGACACTTTACTCACCTCAGAGCATCATCTACCATCAGCAAACCTTTTACTCTTGCACAATTACTTCATCACATGTCCTTGCAATTTATTACAACACTCGCGAGCTCGTCTGCGTAATTAGAGCAACTTTACCAAGACGTTCGCCCCACAAGAATCGCCGCCCGAGACTGAAGTGCTTTCGTTCCATCCCTCTACTTGAGACGTACCCCGTATCATATTCCAAACCATAAGATAAAATAAACAAACGTGCTCGTGTTTTACGGATACATTGAAAATGCGTAAACTTTCTTAAATTCTAAACTTGATAAATTATACAACGACAACAATAGAAATATTTAACTAGAAATTGATTTGTCTTTCATTAAATTTTTGAATTTATAAACGAATCGTTCACGAGCTAAGTTACAAGTTTGCCCGATTGTTTTAAAGTTGTTTATTTAACTCATGAATGTCATTTCATCTTTGTATACATGACATTCGTTTGTGGTTGAGTTTATTTATTCCAGCCAATACTACCTCGTCTTTTTTCCTTTTCCCTTTTTGTTCAATTCGGTTAATTCTCGTTGCACAAAGTAATTAAAACAGCCTTACTCAATTATCTTTTTATATTTCGAAAACATCCAGCCATTAATTCCCAACATAAAAGCTTGAGTGCAACAGTAAAAATTATCGCCCGCCCGGGGATATTAAACGTTTATCCGCAGCTCTGCGCTAATGTAATACCTGCATTTCGCGTGCTGTATATTATCTGATTTTAATTATTGAATAATTCTGTTAATTAAACAATTTATTACGGGCGTAATAGTATAGTTCTATCGGCGGCAATCGTTTATTGCAATTATTAGTAGTGACCATGTCGGAATATAAATGACCGACGAAGCTCGTCAAAATTTCTCGTGCGGAATCTCTTGCCCTTTTTCTTCTTGTTTTGATTAATCGCCGCCATTAAGTAGAACGGACGCAGACGTGACGGAAAAAGTGCCCCCACGGAAAAGAACGGCTCGCCTGACTTATCTAGTTTTCTGCATTTTCGCGGAACTCGACGCAGTTGCAAACTGCGAACGAACATGCGACTCGCATTTTGCGAATACCTGGCCGCAATTACCGTGTGTTTATTTCGTTTTCATGCGATTTTTCCAGATGCACGGATAAGAGCATAAAGGATCTCGTCTAATTTAAGGCTTATCGGCGCGTTTTTAACGATCTCGAGGGATATTTGTTATAGTAATTACCTTCTATTAAAATACTTCTTTCTTTCTGCCACTTTTTTTTTCGAAAACGCATGTTATTTTATTGTATGCAAAAGCAATTTATGCATGACGCACAAGTGAATAAATGAATATGGATAGTACATTTGGAATTTAATTAAAAAAATAATGGTGATCATCTATTGTATAATTTTTAAAACAGAAAAAAATAGATTATTGAAGTATACTCATTGCCTCATAGAAAATATAAATGTGTAGAGTGGCCCAGTAGTTGCAGTGATAACGACATACAAGTTCATGTAAGGGCTATCTACTTGATTTAGTTATTTTATGAGCATCGATGACGTGCACTGTACAAAATTCCGCGCTTTGAGTATACATAGTATCTAGTCCAGTCAATTTCTTATACGCCAAATAACAAAATGAACGTAATGGCATAAGCTTACTACAAGATACGATCAATATCTAATAAGAAAAGGTAATAAAAGCAGAAATTCTAGAAAAATAACTTTCTCTGAACTCGGTGTACGTAATACACTATACATATTATATTAAGAAACGTTTCTAGATGAATGAACGTCTATAAGTAACTGAGAGAGCGAAGTAAAATAAAAATAAATAAATAACGACATATACATAATGAAAAATAGTAATATGCAAATCCTCAGCTATGTTCAAAAGAAACTTGGGAAAGTTTGTAGTGCGTCGGAAAACGTAAATTACCACTTGTTCTCCTGCTTGTTTTCGGGCGAAGTCCGGGAAAACAACTAATTACAAAAGTTACCTATCTGTTCAAACCGAGCAGAGCGGGTCTTAAAACTTACTTAATTCGCTGCCGACTTGTATACGCTGCGTTTTCTAATGGTGCTCAAAAGATAAAAAAATAATTGTTTTTATGCGTTTCTGCTCGTGTGGTAAGCTTGGAGAAAAATGACGAGTCTCCGGTGGCTCAGCAAACTGGAAACAATAAAATGAAATCGCTGAGGACACAATTTCTAAAATGGCAGCGGCGGCGTAATAGTTTTCAGATAATTCACCGAAACAATTTACTGCTTGTATCACGTTATGTACGTGCAATCTATTTCTCTGTAATCGTTTCGTTCCATTGTAGTACTTCGTCGCCTTGTCGTTTGAGCCAGCAATAGTCATAGTTCTGCTGTACAGGAGCGTCAATAGGCGTTTCTGCACGATAAATCATTTCGCGAGTCAGTTTCCGGCATTTCAGAACATATGTCCCACTTTACACCGCTGGACGTCTACAACTAATTCTAAAAGAATTATGTATGCATTTTTAATTCACCTCCGACTGAAAACTTATCCCGTAATAATATTATTGCACGTATGCGGTGATAATCGTTAATAACTCTCACGTTACAAGGAAACCATAAAACTTACTTTATTGTCTTTGTAGGTTCGTTTTAACTCGCAGAAGAATGAGCGATAATGCGGTTGTTATTGTTTGTTGCGGTTGAAAACAATCCGATGTTATTGATATCATAATTTTTTTTAAAGTGCATAAGGTTGAAAAACTTGAACGCACCTTTTTAAATTGAAAACGTACGCACATATCTTAAGCGTACCTACCTTAAATCATCTCAAGTGAAATGCTTTCGCCTTATACCTTTTATTTTATAATGTAGCCAATATCTTCGTTTTGTTCCAAGTTTTTGTCAAACAATCGGTATAATAATAGCTTCATTCGCACTTTGTGAGCTATATTTAATTATTTCTGTGAAAACTGTCGTCACAATCGACAATCAGAACTTGTTATGTTTTAACGGTAGGAGAAAATTCAAGCAATTTTCAATATAGAACTACGTTATAGGGTTTATCGCCTCTTTTTTAATAAAGAAACTATTTTCTGCTCATAAAATTGAACGGGCGTATATAATCTAGAATAAAAAAAATCTACATCAAGCTTTGACGTTCTCGGTAGAATTCATAAATCTTCATACCTACATACGTAACGCCGTTTATTTCTTATTGTATCGCATTGAATACTCGCAGTGACATATGTAACACATAATACCTCTCGTAATATTCTCCTTCGGGTATTTGGTGGGTAAAAAGCAAAATGCATTTATAGTTCATTGTGTTGCGCCGAGGTATGCGGTGTACGCAGACCAGCTCTGCTTTCATACCATTGAAAAAAAAAGAACTCAATTCTACAATCGACTTAATAATTCTGGTTTTTCTCCTCTTTATGGCGGCGACCAGATTCAGCGTTTCGCTTGGAAAATTAATTTCTGCGAAAAAACTCGTGGCCGCCGCGCTCTTGATTGTTGTGAGAAGCAGTAAATAAAGTTAAATGCGACGAATGTGCGGTAAATTGAAACGGAATTCTTTTTCCGCCGGGCAAAATCGACCGAGACCGAAGTTTAAAAAAAAGATTCCTATTCTTGCATGGAAAGAAATTCTGCTTTTGTAATCTAATTGATGATGATCTATTTCTGGTACAAGATTGGTTCAATTTCTACAATAGAAAAATAAAACAAGAAACTTTTGGGCTGCAGATAGGGTTTGGAGATAGAACACGTTCTATTTTTCCAGATAGCACAGCTTTATTTAACCCATGGCATACGATAAGCATCTAATTGCTAACAATTAATCAAGTTTCTATAATTATTATAATCGAGACGATTAGTCAGTCACAATAGTTTCTTGTTGTACAAAAGAAAAAGCGAACGCCAAAGTATATTTGGACTTTCTGGAACGTTAAAATTGCGTCAAACAAATAACGCGTTGCAAAATGTGAAATATGCATTTCTATAAATATGGCTAGGAAAACATGGAATGCATGAACGCAACGGTAAAAACTGTACCAGTTTTTTTTATCGCCTCTGACCTTTTAGATATGCTTATGTTTACACGAGTTTATCATATCGTCATTATGTATGCATAGGTCAGTAAATATTGCTAATAATTTATCATCTACTATTGAAATTGATGAGATTGTCGAGTTAATAACAATAATAAGCAAAACTCGTCGTTCCAAAAGGAGGAAGTGAAACCTTGTTATAATTATATAAAAAAAATGAAATATAAATAATCGAGAAATCAACGTTTCGCTGCACATTGAGAATAAATGTGTTCTGAAGAAGCTGTGGTAATTCTATCAGGGTCCACTTCCTTCTTTTAATTTTTGAATTGATTTTGCCACGCATCCAATCAATTACAATAAAAAAATTTGTGATAATTTTCAATAGAAAAGTTAATTAATAATATGCTTAAAAGGAATACGATAATAGTGGATTAAAGCAAAACGATTAAAGAAAAATGCAGTTTTGTGGAAAGAAAACTAAAAACAAAAATATAACCAATTCGCAGGAAACTTAAGATTGAAGAAAGAAAAAAGGTAGCACCAATTTTACATCTTTAGAAACAGAGAAGCCAAGAGGGCAAAACGAGGTATTAAAAAAGACGCACGGGAATAAATAATGGAATCTCATGCAGGTACATCAAAGCTGACATCATAATAGAGATGAGAAAGTGGAGGGAAATTAAAAAAAACTAAAACTAAAAATTAAAGCAATTAAAAATATTTAGTAGAGGAGATGGTGAGGTCAAAGAAAATGTTTATTAAAAAAATATTTCAACTAGATTCTTGTCTGATGAAAATTTGTATAACAATATCTTTATAATTTTTATATAATTTATTTATTATTATTTATATAATTTAAGCTCGCGTCGTAGTAAGCAGGTACAACAACTTGGTAATAAAAATTACATCACGAGCTACAATTTGAGCTACACACGCGTCAAACACACAAGTTTCGCTCAGGCGTTTGCTGCCATCATAAGGAGACCGCAGACGTGGCGATATTCAAACTATCTGGTAGCTGCAATCTGATCGCCCGAAAATTTCACGAAAATCGCCAGAATAAACGTGGCCCACTAACGCTTCAAATGCTTACGAAAAAAAAGCCAGGCGATCAAAATATCGCTTGTAATCGGATGATATTGAAGCAATCCGGTCGCCCGATATGATTGCTGTCGATCGAATCGCCCAAATATCGCCACGTCTGTGGTTTCATTTACTGCGCAACTGTTCTTGTGAGAAATGTTTTTCCCCTTCTCATTTTTTCGCGAACTTTTAAAAACAGTAATGCGTATTTTTTCGTCATGGCTTTACTTAGCGAGCTTAAAATTATTTGAATAATGACGATTTTAAATACGACTAAATGCAAAGTGAATTCTAAATTTAAACAACGACATCACGCGGCCAATTTTTGATTTAAATTAGCAATCAAAATCGATTTGCAACAAATTTTGAAATTTAAAATTCTATAAGAAAACGATCCTTAGAAATTATTACAGATTTGAAATGCTTTTGACCTACAGGTCTACAAAATTTTGTGCGGGGCATATTGTGGATAAATCCTTTTTTAATTTTGAAGAACAAAAAAGGTGCGAATGGGAGCAAAACCTAAGATTTAGGCTAAAAAGTTTGAAAATAGGCAGATAAACCAAAATAATCCTAAAATAGGCATTTTAGGCAAAATCACATGCGGGCCAGATTGAAGAGAATTACGTAAAATGAATTTTTATATCATTCAGACGTTGATGCCTAAAATCTAAAATTCGCCTAGTACTTATACAATTGACGAGCTTCTTGGAAAAACCTCACATGTCCATTTTTGCCGAAATCACCATTTCACTGTCATCTTCGCTTATAACTGTAAAGCTATCAATTCCTATACTGAGATTTTGTAAACATCTCATAGCAGTAGGAATATAACTTAGCAAAATCTATGGGTTTCTGTAAAAACCTCACATGTCCGCTCGAATTCTAGCAAAAGCATCATATGTCCAGGACATAACGGTAAAATGACGATTTCGGCAAAAATGGACATGTGAGATTTTTCCAAGAAGCTCGTCAATTTCCTCAACTTTTTTTTAGACATAAGTACACCATCTTTCATGTATGTATAGAGCATATTTTTTTTTTAATTTATGGGGACTCGCACATTGCCCAGCGATAACAAAATGTCAAGATGTCACTTTGACAATTCTCAACTCTCACAAATTCTTTGCCTGCCTGACCAGATAATATGGCGAAGCAGGTGTAGCTTAGTAAGGAAGTGAGCTAACGTTTGCATTTCACATCCTTTTTTTTTGTACAATAGCCTTCTGTCCGAACTCCGCCTTTTTTCAAGCTTCAATGAAACAGTCGTTATATGCAGCTTATCTATTATTCATTTAACTTTCGATGCCTTTTAAGTTTTGTTACAGAAAATAATAATTTATTTATCTGAATTAAATGGGTTAATACGAAATTAATGCCTCATTTAAATTTTGGGTGTTGGACGTACTTATTGGTGACTGAGGAAGGGCGTATTAAGAATCTTGCACTTCGGTGCCGGTGAAAAAAACCGCTACCACTGTTATGATGGCTAGTAAGTAAAAGTAAAGTAAGCAGGACCATGAAAAAAGTAAACTTAGAAAATGCTGAAAATAAATTAAAGAAGTGTAGCGTTGAGAAGAAACATATTTTCTTATCTAATTTCAAATTGATGCACATTTGCAACAGAAGCAAAAACGAATTACAAGCAACAGAGGATTATACTGACACAAGAGTAGTTAGTGCTAAACAATTAAAAAGCAATAAAACTGTGACAAATTCGACCTTATCTTTATTATGCTTTAGCGCTAAGCAAATTTTCGATCGTTCTTTTTTTTAACTGTCCACGATGGTTCCTTAACATTTTTTAATTAAAATTGTATAAATTTAACAGTTAACAATCACGACCTATTCAGTTATAACAATCACGACCTTACTCTATTTATAAATTCATTTGATCATGTGCTATTATAATTCTAGCCAGAATAATTCTATGCATAGAGGCTGTATCATAACGTCCGACAGATATTCACACCACGCGATTCTATGTTGAAAACTATACAGAAAGTTATGATATGTACCACTTTCCTCTTAAGTCTCTGGTTATGAAGTTATAGAGAGTTGAAAATTGATTTTGTTTCAGGTGCGATAAATCTACCTAATTTCGTCAAGAAGTACATGAAACATGCAATAGATTAATTAGTTAACTAAATAATATTTTCACCCCTTTTCCCCCCGGGAGGATGTTGCAACTGTGTAAATGTGTATCCAGGTAACTGAAAAATCAGTATCATATTATTTTGAAGTGTATTTTCGCAGAATTCTCCTGCTTCTTACTGAAAATCAGGTTGCTAAGAAACGACGCTACATACATGTTCCCGAATAGTGGGATTAAATGTGCTGTCCTTTACACTGCGTTGATATGATATTATAAATATTTATCGATACAGTTTTTAACAAAGAATCGCGTGGTGTGAATATTTGTCGGACGCTATGCAGGCTGTAGATAGTTTTGTAAATAAATTGTCGTTTCCTTTATTTTTTGCGACGTGACCCTTAATTACTAAATAACGGCATCGAATATGTTTCTAAAATAAATTTCTTGAACCGGATATACTTCTTCTGGTCTAGGTCTAGACTATAGTCGTTAGCGACGAATAAATTAGACGTATAATAATTTCGCATTCAAATGTAAACCGCCTAATCAGAGACGAGCGAGGGATCCTAATAAAATCCCAAGTATTTCTGAAATTTTTCGCTAATGAGATGCGACCGTAAACATTTTATCTCTTCCTTATCCAGTAAATTCCCGCAATTAATTGCGCGAGACCGTGTGCACGGTCGACAGTTATTAAAAAATTATTATTCAAGCCGTTTAATATGAATTTGAAATGCCTTCCTGCGCAGTAATGTGCTCGCCGTTTTCGTAATTGATATCAAATAGTACACGTATGACACCGTAGAAGTCGAGAATGTCGCGCTACCGAATGATATTACCTTAAATGGAGACCAGTTGTCTATTAACCGTCATTATAAAGCAGTAAAGGTGATCTGTCGTCGGTTGAAACCACTCGAATAAATTTCTCTGTACTGACTTTGTTGCTAATTTATTTATCTGAGTTTCAGAGAAACTTTTTTTTTACTCTTATTTTTAGTCAGATTGAACTGTACTCGACGTTTTTTCGGGGGGCTTCAGCCTTTATAGCTGCACCTTTTCGAATTGGTCACGTACATACAATTTCTTTTTAGGTACGAATAACGTGAGTTTGCATACATTAACAAACAAAAGGGCACAATATTGTCATTGCACAACAATAAAGTGCAGGTATACAAACTTTTTACAGGGTATTCTATTTGAATTCTATTTTAATACTGCGACCTTGTACTTTAATTAATAAATAAAAATCGAGTTCGTTGTTTCACGTACAGATTAATCAATTTTTGGATAATTAACAACAGCTGGCAAGTGTACCTATACCAAGCAGTCTTGTAATAATAGTAACTTTTCATAAGTTTATCATCTCTGATCGACAGACCATGAGAGGGCTGATACATATTTTTCAACAAATCGCCTGTGTTCGCGTTTATTTATGTGCCGATGCGTTCGTTCGCAATATCTGTTATCTCGCATCTGCAATCCGTCTCTGTTTCGGGTTCCGGGCAGGAACGCCAGGAATTAATCGGCCAGGTACGAGCAGAGAGGAATCCGATCGGCCGCCATAATTAATACAGACAAACAATACGCCGTGAACGCCGAATACCGCGCTCAAAAACGGCTTTGTTTTTGCAACAACATTTATGGGAATGCAATATCAGACCCGCCGTTTCGTTCGCCCTTTGTTGGCCTCTGGTGTATTCGATTTCCTAGAATCCATGATCTTTTTTCATTTGACAACGACGTATTTTATGTACTTCATTCATTTTTTAAACCAACGTTGAATAATCATCATTACTATACACTCCATACAATCATCGATAATCTACAACCAATAAAAATGTGCCAAATTTTTATGAGCTTCAAAAAAAAATTAGCAACGGATTGCTTAATTTACAGCATAATTCCCATCTGAGTAACTGATTGGAAAAAGGGTACAAGTCAAATTTTGGTTTGACTTTATTGCAGATTAACTGTTTTTCAATCATTAGTGCATAAAGGGTACGTTACCCATTTATAAACGGAATGATTATAAAACAGTCCTAATCTATATTTCTACACTAAACTCAGCCGAAACTTTGACTTCTACCCCTTTCACAGTGCATAAAGGGTAATGATTAAAAGCAGTTAATCTATATGTCTACACTAAATTCAACCGAAAATTTGACGTGTACCCCTTTTCAGTGTATCAAGCATAACGTGCCCTTCATGCATTATTGACAACTCAAAAATATAACATTAATTTCTGATTATAAATGTAGTTTAATAAAGTTTTATTGTAAATTTAACTACAAAGTCATTCAAAAATTTGATGGAATCATCACAAATTAAAAGTATCTTCTTGTATTAATAGATGTAGCACTTACTTGATGGAAATCCATGTTAACAATGAAACACAAAACACACAACTTTGACTTCCACTGGTTTATTTGTTTACCAATTATAATAATTGTTTCGGCAACACAGTGCCTTCATTAGACAAGTTGTCTGACTAGTGGAAGTCAAAGTTGTGTGTTTTGTGTTTAATTGTATCTTCTTGTCTTCTTGTGAGGTGCCTATGCACAAAGTTTATGATGATCACAACTATTTCATAAATAAAATAGAACACTATGTCACTGCGTCAAAGAATGACAATGACGAGGACGACCATTTTTTTTGCCGAGACTGTACCACGAGCTTTATTATCGAACGCTGTGGTATAAATAATTATCACTTTGACTATACCTTTTTTTTGAATTGAGAGGTTTGGAGAAATCTTCAAAAAACATCTCGAACGGAAAGCCAAGTCCAAGACATGTTGGATTCACCTAGACGTAGCCTTTCTAAAGGTCTCCATCACAACTTCTGGAATCCGCCTTTCGACATACCATCAGAAGTTTTGCACTGTCCGGTGTTCGTTTCTAAGTCTCCTTGTCCCTGCAGTTGCTAACTTCTGGAATTTACCGTCAGAAGTTTCGCACTCTCCTGTGTTCATTTCTAAGTTTTTTTTTTTGGGTTTCAATCAAGTCCTTATGTTTTTTCTCTAATCTTTTCGTCTGCGGTTTTCTGCTGCATGATCTTTCTGAGCATTTCCCTGACGTGGTGTCAGCTTTGTTCGTCTCTTAACAGGATGTTAGGTACGTTCTCTTTCGTCACGACTACTCAGCATTTGCTGCTCGTTCCATCTTGGGCATTCGAAGATGGTATGTTCTGCAGTGCCCTTTTCCATGTCTGTACCTAAATTGGCTAAATTATACGTAAATATAAAATGATAGCCAACGGATTGACCAATTCACCGCGAATGGAAATTTAATGAATTGCATTTGACAAGTATAAGCATGTTACTATGCCCTGATACCGTGATATGGCGTTTTCATTAATCAGCAATACAGAAATATCAATATATATATCAATATGTTTGTTCGATACCTCAAAATTCTCCCATTTTCTTCTCCAAGTGGATTTTGACGTTTGGACCATTTCTATTAAGTTATTAAATTAACAAACCATAATATAATGTGTATGTAACCATTATGTAATAAAATTGTTTCTTCCTCTTCAATTTTATTACATTAGTCTCTTCCAAGTGAACCTTTTACATGAATCTTTTTACGCACGTCATTGATTTTTTCCGTAAGAAACTCATCAATACTCTCAAGCCAAGTAATAAATTCTAAGTTTTACTTTCCAAACATTCGTATAAAGATGTTCCTTTTTCAATCCTAACGTGTGATGTACCTAGGTACAATAGTTACAAATAAAAATTGGTTTTAACAGTGCCGTTTGTCAATGACGTGCGTAAAAAGATCCATTTAACAAAGTGTACTAGAGAATACGTTTTGACAAAAATATCTGACTGAATGCCTTCTTCATTCATAGCGAAAATTAATTTTCTTTTTCTATCACTGAATTACCGTACATTAAACATTATTACCAATATAGAACTATGTACACTTAGCGGCAATATGAGTGGGGAGACCTAAACCAATTACAATTGCAACGACCGCCGCTGTTTCCATTGCAGGTCAATAAGAGCGAGGTTTAGCTTGCAGGGGTATCAATTTTGATGGCCACCATTGTACATTGAAGTAGAAGTAAGGAAATAATTAAAAAAATTAAGTTTTTTTTTTGTTATTACACAAAAGTGAAGTAGCACATTTTTGGGAAGAGAAATGTCAACCAAAACCAGGAAATTCAAAGTTGATCTCGTTAACAATAGTCGTATTATTTAAACTGAATGAGAATGGTTTTCTGTGTACTGTTTAGGATAAATGAAACGAAACACCTCCGCCACTGAGAGGAGAGCTCTTCTCGTCTTACACAATCGCGATACCTGGAAGATCGAGCGAGCGTCCGAGCCAATTTGCGACCTACGTCGACCGCCTTTGTTCGCTTCAGGTAGAAAACTCGTCGTTGCAGTTTCATTCATGAACGGAACTGTGCCAAATCGGTAAATCACGTCGGCAACAAGCAGGAACATCGTCGACCATAGTTTGCATTACATACGCGGAGATTAACTAGTTCCACGAAAAAGCCTGAATCATCTGGTTTAATATACATAAGTACATACGCCGGATGAAGCAAAACGTTCGTACGGATCATAGTACGATTCGCAGATGTGTTCTTCTTCCAACTCGAACTGAATATTGTTGCAATATGTCGCTTACTAAGAGCACTTAATTGAAAACCGTGTTAAACTTGTACCACAGACAGGATATTACATAACAGGCCAATCGCCCGGGAGGCATTCTCAGGTGGCGCCAGTAACTGCAAAGATTCCTTTTCATTAATAGAGTAATAAAAGTAAACACAAATAAAAGTATTCAAAATTAAATAGCAGAAGAAAAATCAAGGAAAACTTTAGGCGTATGATGATCATTTAATTTTTTGCTTTCAACTTGACAATTGTAGATTATATTTATCTACAGTTGTAACATTCAAGAAAATTTAAACTTATAAAACTGCTGGAAACACAATAGGAAAATTAAACAATGAATACAATTCCAATAAACTAGGGAAATTTAAAGTTTTCTGAAGTGCTTCGTTTTTTTAATTTAAAAAGATAATTCTGTCCTCGCATATCAGTTCCTAAATGAAAAAGAAATATGTTATTTAGTTAGATTCTTATCCGATGGGAATTTGTAGGACAGTTTGGGACAGTATAAATTTCAACGTTTCGCTTTCGTTTGACAACTTCTTCAGGAGTGAAAAACAAATAAACAAGATTGTTAAGAGCAACGTTGATACAATTTTAAAATAATTTTGAAGCCTTTTTTGAATAATTTTAAAATTTTTTTTGAAGAATTAGGAAAATTAAATTAATATTGGCAGATCTACTGCTAAGTTCATGGAAGTTCAATGAGAAGAAATAGCACAGAAAAATTAAATGTAGGAAGTGCAAATGGGACAATGTTACATTATAAGAAGGGAAAACGCCATGCATCCACAAGAGGCTAGAACGTACCAAGGCCCCCCCTCCCCCATCTCTTTCACGTAGCTGTACTGCTTTCTGTCTGTTACATTGCATATGTTCTCACTTTCACACAATTACCTGCATATTCTATTTAATGAATCTAGAAGACTACGAAATATGTATATCATTTAAATTAGCAAAAATGTTTAATAACAGAATTCGATAAACATTCTAATTTTGCACATTTCTACAAAGCGTTTTTTTTTTAATATTAAAATATTGGTTATGGACTAATGAATATTCTATAGTTTATTTCTTAAATAAAGTGGAATGATTCAACAGTGGTATGGGGAAAAGACAGACCGAGATGGGCTAGACGCCTGTAAAGAAAATTTACATAAAAATTTAGTGTTACGTGTTGTTTACCTTCAAATAATACATCAATTTTAAAATATCCGCGAATATTCTCACATTTACTACGTGTGAGTGTACTACGTCACTCCTCTTTATTAAAAAATAAATTACACGAACATTGAATGATTTTGATTATTTTTTTTGTATGTGATATCCTTGTTGGTCTATTGGTTTATTTTTTAAATATTTTTTCCTATATAAATCGAAGTACAACATTTAATTTCACAAACCAATTCGATAAAAGGTTTATAAAAGATATAAGATTACGCGTAATTTATTTTTGTTTTGTTGAAAACGTGAACTTTGATTCTTAACGTCTTTCCTTTTTTTATTTTGGAAGAACATAAATAATAAACAATAATAAACAATAAACGCAGTATATTTCACTATTTTGCTTTTTAATAATAGGCATTGTGTGTAAAAATAATCCACGTTCGTAGGCCAAGGACTCAAAAATAATAATGAGCGAAGTAGGTTCCTATGGAATGGATACGAATTCTATTGTCCCAGAGAAATATTTACCTAGCGACAGATCTAAAAATTATCTGAGTCTCAGAAAACTTTTCTAAAAGAAGAAGAGATATCAAAACATCTGAATTGTGCAATAGCGTGAACATTAAACGGTCTCTTCACATTGTTAAAATCAACAGTTCTAATTTTGTTCGTATACATAAACGTATCAATTGCAAAGTATCGTGTTAACAAGATAATACCTGTAATTGAAACTTTATTGATTAAAAGTGTAATAACAAAACGTTTGTGGAATACTTTTCTATTCATTCTGCGAGTGTTTCTCAATTTGAAAACTCCTGATCATTTATAATGAACTTAATAATGTACGAATGTTTTTTGCTTTAGAATTCCTAGAATGACTCAAAAATTAACACTAATAATTAAATTAACATAAATAAAGAATGCTTCAAGCGTGTATAACTATAAAAAGGTGTTAATTGTTATTAAAAACAGCATTCTTTCATAGTGAAATTACGCCGCTTATTTATGGACTCACGTAAACAAATGGAACCATTCTGCTTTGGTTGGGTAAGGCTAAGGATTGGTGGTGTTTTTTCTTCGGAAAATAAAAGAAAGAGCGAGTCGTTCTATTTACATTCTAATTGTTCTGTGGTGTTTACAAATGGTCAGTTCCTTGCTCGAATCAATTAAATAAATGAAATCAATTGTTTTTATTTAGTTTTGGTTCAACCAGCGGGTGTGATGTTTGATAAAATAAAGGCAAGAACGAGTTGATCTATTTGATCATTCAAGTGGCGTCCTAATTGCCTTGTAGAAGAGTGTTTACAAGTGGACGGTGGTCAGGGCTCTTCGGTCAAGTCAATTAATTCCGCTTAGGTGATGGCGTGTCGTTTCAGCCGAGCAGTTCGTCCAGTGATGGCCATCTCTGGCAGCGTTGCCGTTTAACCTCAACCCGACAGTGCAATTAATGCTAGTGGAGACCGCTCTTTCTGTGTGACTCATACAAAACTTGTTCCGCCGAACCCCACTCGAAGCAGCGACGGCAGGTCGCTGCTTTCCTTTTGTTGCTTTTCACATATGCGGCTCGTCAGCTTACATAATTTTTGTTCGGTCATTACTACAGTAATATTCAGCATTTATATGCATGCAAAGTCCAATAAACGGATTGTTCTTCTATGCGATACATATTAAGTGCCAACTGTAGATGATGACCGATGACAGATGTGCAGATACCTTTTTTTAGGAAGACTTTATTTGCTTAATTAAATCCATAACTTATTCTCTAATATTGTTACATTTGCAAACAATCAAAGAAGACCAAACATCATTCAGTTGCTTTAGAAAAAATAAAAACTGATGATACCTCAGTGTTTTTAAATTTTGCTTTTAAATTAAATATTATCCATGCATAAGTTTCCTTTAAGTTTGAACTTGTATTGATTTGATGTAACTGATACAATTTACAAATGATGACATCCGTAATCGAATCTACTTTAATTACACTTGAGATATGCAGTTTTAATGCTTAGTAGAGTTATGATAGTCATAAAAGAAAACCTTTCACTTATCAGCGATAAACGTCGAATGCATTTTCGAAGCAAGATATCACAGAATCATTACATTTGATAGGTCGAAACGTCGCAGAATCAGACCACGAAGTCGTTAAATTTGTGTCACGGATAATCGTAGACCGACGGCGGCTCTGTGCATAATCAGATCGAATTAATGCCGCCCTGATTGCCACACCGTAACTTCACAGTGCTACCAACCGACCGCGCTTGCTGTTGGATATTTCCGATGATTAACCACGTTGACACACCTCAGTTCCTCAGTACCTAGGCCTTCCAGTAGACCTCTAATTTAAAAGTAAATGATACGGGATAATCGCTGTCGACACATTCCTTTTTTGAATATCGAATGGAATCCAATGTTTAAACATTTAGGATATGAAATCCAGGAAAAAAAATAGAATCTTTCCATCAATGAGTTCCTAAATTTGGTTCTCACATCAATGACACCTCCTCATCTACGTTCGAGCGCAATAAATTTGGCCGTATATTTTCTTAACATTCGAGCGCGTTAAATTTCATGGCGGCGCTAAAATCAAAACAGGAGGGCGTGTGTCGGCATCCCAAAAATTTTAAAGTTTTTCTCAGCGGGACTGCGACGAGAATTTATTTTCACTATATCAGGTAAACACTAATTAAACTGTTTTTACCATGTGCTGAAGTATTTCTGAACATATTTTGGCTACAAAATGAAAAAGCTCTGCGAGCGTAAGCTACCACCTATACAATTTCATGCAAAGATGTGGTTAGTTTCCCTAAATAAAAATACGTCGGATTTTACGCTATTCAGTTTATAGGAAGCTTCCTGTTTTGAAGCCAAATATCATATGTATGAGATACCTTCTTTTTTTCGTTTCAGTCTAAGCGTTGTCTTTGCGTGTCAGATAATTACGGAATTCCATTCCTGCTGCTACTTTCTTGGAACAGAAGTATTTCGAGTTAATTTCGTCTTTCCAAAAATAGACCTCTTGGCGCCAAATAATACATAATATCCATCCCAATAGCACCAACCGGTTTTCTATGCCATACAGTGTTGTTTATTACAAAATGCAAAATTACCAACGCCTTTTGCAAGCTGTATACAAAGCACCTATCTGGAGGAACGTATTGCGTCCATATTTATTACACACACAAAATGCCTAACGCCTATTTGTGTGTGTGTGTGTGTGTGTATTCCGGCGTCGTCTGCGCGGTTGATGTGTATAATGATATTAGGGGCGGCTCTGGCGGTGGCGATGCTGCTCCATATACCCATATATGTGTAATGGCGCTGTGTGCGATATTGGGGCGCATTCCTTAGCTGTCACCGCCATCATTATGAAGCAAATTTACAGCTAGGGTCGAAACTACGGTCCGAAACTGCCCCTCCGACGCTACACTGTCGGAGAGAACACCCTACGTATCTACTATTCTGTGCTACCACACCGCAGATTATAAAGTTTTAAAATGTTCAGTGCCGAAGTTCATCTCCTAAAAACGCAATATTGCAATTATAGAGTAAGCTCCATGATTGATTGAATTTTATTACATTTACTTCGTCATTGTGAATTACAATCATGTAAACATGCAATAAACCGAAAAACGAATATGTAGAAAACATATCCAAAAGAATTGGACTATCATTAAATTGAGGACTTCTACGGTTGTTATCCTTGTTATCCCTTCTCGCCTTCCGGAGGAAGAAGAAGAAATGCACGAAATTTCAGAATTTTATTTTAATTCAGTTTAACATTCAAGCTTAACTTTTATAGAAATTGTGAACGATCTACAACAGAAAAGGAAGAAGAGCTCGATAATGCCATTAGCAGCTTCATCAAAATAATTTTTTAAAAAATCAAAATTGTATATCTCCTGTGATGAAGTATCTTTTTTAATACTTAGGCCCGACTTTACAATCGTCGGATAAGCATTATTCTTAGAATAACGTGACGTAGGTGTGACGTAGATATGGAGGAATGTTAAAGGATATTCGGCGAATATTTATTCCGTCCTTATTTCACGATTGTAAAAGTGGACCTTAAGGTTCAGGTTTTTCATCAAACTCATCGCCTTATAACGTGTGTCCAACAATTATTGTAGTCTTGGGTGGCTGTAGAGTCAAACATTTTTAACTAATTATTGTTTCAAATGGCATTAAAACATTAAATACGTAAAGAAACATTTATTTGTTGTCTAACAGTCAATATTTGAGACTTCAATTCAACGATACGAAGTAAAAATCGGCATTTATGTGTGATACCACAGCCACCCAGGACTACAATAATTGTTGGACGCATGATATAATCGGTATCGGAATGTGTACATTTTTCTCTTTCTTTTATTTCTTTTTTCGACTGAGGAATTTCTTCCACTTCATATTCGTCTGAAGATTTATACTTTATACATGCTACCGCTGAAGGTCATTCCGTACTTTCAGATAGTTGGTAGTTTTTCATATTTTTTTTATAATTCCTAAATATTTGTCCTCAGGTATTTTATTTATTTTCGTCTCTGATTTCATGTGGTTTCTACATGACTGTCTAAATTCAGTGTTTTTCGATTTAACTTCATTGATCTTTTGTTTATTGTACTTTTACTGATGTTTTATAATTTTTCACAGCTTCACATTTGCCTCCTTTTTGTTCACCGAATATTTTCATGTCGTTTAGTACTGTAGTTTAGTCAGATTTTTATTCTTCACTTGTTCTCTTCGATGAGTTCTCTGCATTTTCCTTCATTCAGACTCAAATACATATGTAAATGCTGTCTATTTCGCCTTTCACATTTTCCTTAAACTATTTCCTTCATTTTCATGCCATTTGTTTTGAGTTACAGTGGCAGCTGTCCTTGCGGACAACTCTAATAAGCGGACATCTCTCTTAGCCGGACATTTTGCTTGAAACCAAATTTGGTCCTATAGTTTCTAATGTAAAATGCTTTCCGTTAAGCGGACATTCTAATAACCGGACGCGGGCATTATTTTATTTCCCACAAAGGATAAATCTCCTATAAACAGAGGCGGAGCTCTAATGAACGGACGATGAGCAATGTTCGTTAAAGAGGACAAAAGCGTTTATTGTAATTTACATATGGGGAATCCCAAATCAATATTCGGTGAGTCATCGTTCCAGCAGTTTCACTTCATTTTCCTTTGTTTAATGATTCTTAGTTATCAAGATTCTTGTATGAGGGAAGGATGCATAAGATGGTGTCAAAAAAGAGAAATGCTTATCCTTAGAGAAAAGATGGAAATCGTTAACGTTTTGGACCGAGAAAAAGTGTCAGTTCGAGATTTAGCAAAGAGATTGAATATTGGCAAAACGCAGGCCGCACAAATCGCAAAACAAAAAGAAGATATAAGGAACAAGTGGCAGTCTGGTGTCAATGTTGAGCAAAAGAAAAGTTTTTTGAAAATTAAAGGTTTCGATATAGATAAAAGGTGCTCTGAGTGGTTCGTGAAAGCTCGCAATCACAACATTCCACATCAGAACTATTGGTGAAAGCGAAAGCGAAGGATATTTTAGATAAATTGGGCTATAAAACTTTAGTACGTCCGATGGGTGGTTGCCAAAGTGGAGAAAACGACAAAACATCAGTTTTAAGTGCGTGTCGGGCGAAGCGGCAGTTGTTAATCAAGTAGATGTAGACCAGTTTATGGAAAAACTTCCTTCTGTGTTGATTGGTTTAGAAATCGGAGGATGTTTTTCATGCAGATGAGAGTGGACTCTTCTTCCGTGCGTTACCATATAAAACATTTAAATCAGAAAAATGCACTGATGAAAAATTTTCTAAAGAAAAATTAACCATATTGTTTTGCACAAGCATGGATGGAGGAAAAGAACATATATTGGTTAATGGGAAAGCAGCTTGTCCTCGTGATTTGAAAAACATTGCCATCAAGGGTTTACCAGCAACTTGGAAGTCAAACAAAAAAGCTTGGGTGACACAAGATACCATGTCTGAATGGTTACTTCAGTTCAATAGAAAAAAGGGTATCCAAAGAAAAAAGTGCTTTTATTTGCTGACAACGACGGATCTCATCCTCATCAATTGAACCTAAAATATGTGAAAATTGTGTTTTTACCCCCCAACACGACTTCAGTATATCAGCCCTTGGAACAAGGTATAATCAAAAAATTTTTAATTCTATTATCGAGATCTTATATTGAAAAGTGTTCTAACAAAAATTGACGATGTGAAAATCTGTGTCTGAACTGTCAAAATCTATCAATTGTTAAGTTCGGAAATTCACGCGGTGCAAGCTCGGAGTGAAAAGTAGAGTGAGAACGCAGCTGTTTTGATATACGTAAAAGTGAGACAAAAGTGCTCGAGGAGTGAATAGAGTGAGCACGGAACAATTACCGAACCCAGCAAATGTATTAGAGGCTCTGTATTTTATAAAGACAGCATTGAGTAAGGTAAATTCCACAACAATCAAGAATATTGTTTCCGCAAGACTGGATTCAAAAAAGGTGAAGAAAGTTCAATTGATTATGACCCGGAAGATGAGCTATCCTTGTCAATACTTACTGAAGTAATGCGATATGTAAAGAGCTTAGGAGCAGAAGAATTTATGCTTTTGTTTTTTTAACTTCTTATATTTTGCACTTTTTTAGAAATAAATAATAAATAAATGGAAACACTTTGTAAATTTTTATTTTCTAATATTCTCTCTATTAAACGGACATCTCCCAAACCGGACAAATTTTTTGGAACCGTGAGTGTCCGCTTATCAGAGCTTTTACTGTATTTCTAAGAGTGACTATTTAATTAAATATATAAACCGTTTATGTACTGTAGAATATTATTTTTTGACTTTCTTTAATAATTAAAGCTAAAATATCGTCATTAATTACACAGTGCGACAAAGTTAGCTTTCAAAATATTGAATTCAGAATTTTCAACGGAAATGGTAAATTTAGATGAAATAAAAGTACATCTAACGGGATTTTTTTATGTTAACGTAAGTGTCCACTTGTGACAAAAATACTCTCGAGATTCAGTCTTGAGACTCAATCACCAATGGACAAAGACTTGAGAGCACTCTCGGAGACAGAAGTCTATCTCCGCATACAATAAACAATAAACTCATATTTTTAAGAAAAAAATTCGAATAAATTTAAATGGTTAAGATTTATTTAAGAATAAAAATATGAAAAGAGGCACAAAATACATTATTTTTTGGCAACAAAAATCAAATCAGATTCAGTCAAGATTCGAGCGCGTTGTGTGTGCATTGGCACAGGTAATTGTGCACATGGCGGGATCATTCATGGTTTTCACAAGGTTTCACAAAGTAGCCAATGCCCATGGAAGTCCGATACCGTAGTAAAAAGTTTGACGCCTTTTTAACTTTTGACATTTGTTGGTGGGCAGCAAAAATTTACAACAGAGGTGATGATGAAGAAGAAGTCCTAGATCTCGAAAGCACCATGGATGATTACGCCGTTAAGTGCATTGATGACAGCATGCAGAGTTTTCTGAGTGACAAGACTTCCAAATTAAACCATCAGCATCAATGAGTTCATTCACTGAATTTCAAAAATTGTTCCAAATATCAAAAATCCAATGTTTAATGCATAAGGAATACATTAGAAGACAAATAGATTGACGACACGAAAGCTTAACTTTACTAATTTTTTTCTGCGCTACAGAACGCTTAAAATTTTTTCTTTTAATTTCAGTTTAACAGTTTTATATGTTGCCTACTTTCAGTCAATAGTATTTCTGTATTAATTTATAAAAGAGTCGGAGTCGGTGTCGAAGGTTTTGTGTACCGACTGATTACAACGCCCTCGAGATCTTGATAAATCTGATTTGAATAGTGTATTTTTCATAATTTTTTTCTTAAATAAATTTTTACAAATTAAATCTATTTAATTTTTTTCTCGTACCAAGAAACCCCCATACGGACCATTTCAGGCGAATTTTCTGATGAATCTCTTCCTTGCAAAAAATGTCTAATTTTCTACAGACTTCGATAAAATCCTTAAATGACCTTACATCGAAAAATCCCGTTATGTACTGGATAATTATAATTGATTATTAATTTTGTTTTAGATTTAGTATACTGCCTATTTTTCACATAAATTATTTAAATGAATGTATCACTCTTTTATTTTTTAAACACTGATATAGGAACCATCTTAGAATTATAATTTTATGATCTTTCCTCCTCAAAATATACTTCTTAGTTTCTACTTTCTTTATTTCCCAAGTTTTTATTTTGTCTAGTCCTTAAAAGAGAAGCAATATAATCAAAATGTACTTGTACTTTTTGTGCAATAATGATTGATTTCGACTTCAATTCTGTACATTACCATAATTTTTTTAATAAAATGTTTAAAAAGGGTGGGTTGGATACATCATTCTCGAGCGAATTTCGTGATACTCCTCTACAATATTTTAGAGCCACTTAATTAATTAAACACAAATCGACAACTCTGAAATTTTTACAGAATTATTTGTATGTACTTTTGAATAGATTCTTTGGGCATGACAAATTTCTTAAATAATTATTTAATTATAATTAGAGTACATCCAAGGAAGTTTTCTACATGATAAGAGTTTGCAATTTGGCTTTTGTATGTCCGGAGTAACAAAATACTACTAGAATGTTTGCGAATAAATTTGTACAAAACACATTTTGTTCGATATTCATTGTGTGACTTTATTAAATGGAAAATATTAACTGCCATGTTTGCATTTGGTAACAATAGAGCCAAACTCAAAACTCTCGTAATTTATTCGCTTTTGATGAAGCGAAATCTATTGATCGTGAACGGTCGGCGTTGATTTGTTGCTAATGCGCGGCCGTTCATTACGTTTTTACGGCCCCATTTGCGAACGTAACATACGCTAATTACATCACGTAGTGCACATAAAGCTCCTTCATATTTCGCCGGAATGATTTTATTGCCCCCGGCCGAAGCCGAGCAATACGCACACGTCGAGGAGTTTCGGAATCGGTACGAAACGAAGAGGTGGATGGAGGAGATTAAATCCGGAGAGATTTTGTTAAATTGCTTCCTCCAGTCGGTCGACCGAAGAGAGAAACGGCAAGCGACGGCTTAATGAACTATTTAAATTGCATTTAAAATAACTGTAATATCTTGAAGGCGACGCGGAGAAGAGGAAAAAACGTAGCGAGCGTAACAGCCGGCGTAATTGCCGCGTTAAATAACAAAACAATCTGGTCGCGGTCGACTTGCAGAGACAATCTGACATTTATATTGAATGTATAAATAGAAGTTGAGTTTGGTAACAGTTTATACCCATGAGTCATCAAGTAGACATAACGCCAGAGGTATCCACCACATATAACGACAACCAGTCGAACACGCCGAGGTAAATGGGCAGTGGGCACAATGCCCCCTCCCCTCGTTCCCTCAATAATAAATTCTCTCCTCATCAAACTGCTTTACCTATCAACCCTCCTACTTGTTAAATTGCCGGAAAATATATTTACATTTACTAGATTGCTTAGTTGTGGCTCGTATCCTTTTTCAATATCTAACTGCGGATATGCAAATAGTCTTGATATATGCAAAGTCTCCGGTTTATTTCTTCACCTATTCTTATTAATTTCCTGCACGTTTATAGTTATAGCAAAGTAATGAAAGTATCTGTTTAATTGCAAATAAGTTTTTGACCTACATACAACTGAACTAGATCGTAAAGTATAATATGATTATAATTGGAATCCTTGGTGAAGAAAACTACATTTTTTTAAAATTATTCTAGTTTCTTTGCTGTTATAATTTAACCAGCGAAATAAATTTTAAAATAAATTCTCTAAAAAATTATAAGAGATTAAAAAAATATATATGTATAAAATAAAGATAGGGATAAATAGATGTGCCTATTCACGTCGTTACTTGCCTGCTTTCTCAAGACTGATTTACACATAGCTTTTCAAAGATACATATCATTTACTACTTTCAAAATTCTTTAATTTATTTATATATTTTTGTTTACGTGTGCAAGAAGTTTCTCGAGGTACATGCATATTGCAATGTTATCTGGACCCTTCCAGATTTTAGCTTTTCTTGCAAATTTTCTCTTTCTGGCCCCACGTTGGTGAAGCCAAATTTATACAGTGTTATGGTATCTCAGAATATTTTGCAATTTTTTTCTGCTTCTTATTTGTTTATTGATTTTGCAGTGTATCTCGTTTTTTTAAAAAGAAGTTTAATGCGTTTGGACGAGTTTTTCACAAAACCGCCCTTATATCTACAGTTTTCTTCTAACATCCGGATTGTTTTGACATTCTTAAATAAATTTTCTAACATTTACAATTCTAAACTTAATTTCTACGTATTTACATTTCAAAAATTCTAAATAATTTCTTCATTCGGAGCTAAGTCCGAAGAATAAGGCGGATGAGGAATTAACTCATACAATTTTTTCAATGCAATTGTCGTGAATTGTGATGGCGCATTGTCTTGGTGAAACAATCTTGGCGTTATTGTTTCAGCTGTTCTTTCAATCGGTCATAATAGGCTCCTGTTATTGTATTTCCATTCTCCAAGTAGTCAACCAGGATGATTGGCCATCACCTTTTTAGTTTTCGCCTTTTTCAGCGAACTTTCACCACTGGCTATCCACTGTTTTGACTGCTTTGTCTTAGGTTGTAGCGGTGTATCCTTGTTTCGTCTACGGTAATGAATCGCCACAAGAAATTCTTCAGATTGTGGTTAAACATTGAAATTTTCTTCCGGGTGTGTTTTTGGTCGCTATTCAACAATCACGTACAAAGTTTGTTTTATATACAATTTTTCATATAGGTTATTGTGTAGCTGTTAAGATGAAATGCCTACAATCTCAACAATATTGCGTACTTTTATTTGTAATCCATATCGATATTGTGGTGCAGAGTCCCCCCCCATGAGCTTCATTTAACTCCGCCTTAATCTTTTTTTATTTTTATGTTAACTGCTGTAGTGCACATTTCGAATCTGCAGAAGAAAAGCAATTCATGGCTTTTGCTTCAAATTTGGCATGACTTTGATTCCCAGATGTGATGTCACCAAGGAGACAGTGGCGCCATCTCATACAAATTTACCTGAATTATCAAATGACCCTCGTATATGTATAAAAAAAATTATAGTCGAGGATAAATAATTTTAATGAAAATACAAGTGTTCGCTTGAAGGAATGAAAGAAAGAAAGAAAGAAAGAAAGAAAGAAAGAAAGAAAGAATGAAAGAAAGAAAGAAAGAAAGAAAGAAAGAAAGAAAGAAAGAAAGAAAGAAAGAAAGAAAGAAAGAAAGAAAGAAAGAAAGAAAGAAAGAAAGAAAGAAAGAAAGAAAGAAAGAAAGAAAGAAAGAAAGAAAGAAAGAAAGAAAGAAAGAAAGAAAGAAAGAAAGAAAGAAAGAAAGAAAGAAAGAAAGAAAGAAAGAAAGAAAGAAAGAAAGAAAGAAAGAAAGAAAGAAAGAAAGAAAGAAAGAAAGAAAGAAAGAAAGAAAGAAAGAAAGAAAGAAAGAAAGAAAGAAAGAAAGAAAGAAAGAAAGAAAGAAAGAAAGAAAGAAAGAAAGAAAGAAAGAAAGAAAGAAAGAAAGAAAGAAAGAAAGAAAGAAAGAAAGAAAGAAAGAAAGAAATGAAATATTAATAAAATACAATTTTTAATTAAGTTATATATAACTAACAATAAGTAGAACATTAACGAACATCAAAGGAAAAAAGAATAAACGGCAAATGGACTAATAAAACAGTGATGAAGAAAAGGCTTAGAATAAGTTGTCGTAAAGTTCTATAGTATTCATCATTGTGGTGAAATATTTGAGTACAACAACTTAGTTTTCCGTTTCAACTAACTTCTACATCATCAAAGCGAAAGCTGGAGTCCTTACAAAAGTGTAATATAAAACCGCTCCCAGCCTTCTCCGATCCTCGGCATTTATTCTCCACTTTATAAGAAAGTAAGTGCGCAGGATAAACCAGGCCTCTCGAAAGCTCCCGCCGTTCAAATTCTTCATGTGGGACAGCAAGAAAGACAAATCTTTCATTATTTTTTTTTACGTTGCAATATTTTCATGGTGCATCAACGTTTTTAATTTTGTTGACAGATGTCAAAATGTTCTAATTTTATAGAGCCGCAAATCACTTATAATATTGTGTACATAAAAGTACACTTTCTGCCGACTTCAAGAAACACCATAAAAATATACCTACGCAAGTGCAAAGCACGTACAGGTAATAAATATTCACAGATACAATAAGGACGTGTTAGATACGGCGGAAGCTTTAGAATATTAACTAACAATGCGTTTATTATTAATCTGGCATTCCTGGAGTATTAAAATCGATGTAAAATAAACAATGGCGGGCCTTACAATGAGGTGGGTCGCCGTTTAATAACTGGCGGGTAGCGTCGTAATTCATCCCCGGCACTTTATCATATCACTACTCGCAATATTTCCAGCCCGGCTATTGAGGCTTCCTATTAAAACGGTTATTTATCGTCTCATCTACACTTCACGCCGTTTAGAACACAATATCACCAGCCATAGAGGACGCTGCTCCGTGGTATTAAGAATATTTATTGCGCATCATAACTCGTACATACTACTAATAATATTAAAATCATTGTTTTTCCCTTTTCTTCATATCCGCTAAGACTTTATTATTATAAGAATTTATATTTTATTACTTTTCACAAATTTATAGATATAGCACAAGGAGAGATGAAGTGGTGGAGGCGCCTGTAAAATCATAACAATGCTATAATAACCAATTAGAATAAAATAATGAAATCATATCCTTTCCATTGTTCTTCTCTCGATTATAAAATGATTGCTTCGAATTATGATTTTGTTGGTTGGATTTGAACAGAAACTCATCACTAAGAACAGGATTTATATATTTTATGCTTCATATCACACAGTTGTACCATTGCTTCCAGATTTGGTACATCAGTTCATCATAACATCATAGATGTAAATGAAGAAAGGATACTATGTTTACACGAAAACCAAATGAATCATAGAATCATTTGCAAATACAAGCGCCATTGAGAAGATGACATCAAAATATGCAATTCCGATACCTACTTATCATACATGAGTACGACAACTATGTTCCTCACAGTAGCGGTCTTCAGCAATTTACTAAATTCATCTGAAAATGTGCGTTTAGAAACACCTTATATAACGACAGCCAATTATCTTCTTTATGTTTCTCAATAAATTTCAGAATCCAAAAAGACACTTCTTTATCATACTGACAGGGAGACATGTTACTATGTAACCGTTCCTGAGAAAAAAAGCGAATGAGAACAATTCTTAAATAATAACAAAATTAATCTGACAATTTAAAAAATTATTGAACATTTAAACTAGAGAAGAGATAAAAATCTATTAAAGCAAGTGAAACAATACTAAGTGTTTTTCATAAAGTACTATTAACATTTCAAATGCTGCCTTGCAAATGTACGGATGACATTTAAAGTTTAACGCAAAGTTTAAAGGTCTAGGTTGCAAATGACGCATTCAAAATCCAATGCATTTTCATGTTTTCATTTACGTTTAATTTCAAAGGGAACACACAAAGAATTTTTTAAATTTAAAATATGTCCAGAAAAAGGTTGAATGTCAATGGAAGTAGGATGTAAAATTACGGCACTACTCTTAAAATATGATTAAATCATTTTTTGCTTTAAAGAAACAAAAGTTTTATTTATTTTATTTTATTTTTCAGGAAGTGTAGTATCTCCCAGCACAATTAGTTCGCCGTGGACGCCGGTAACCGGCCCGCCAGCCGATAGTAACGGCGCGGGTCCGGATACAAAGAACCTAGATGTTGGTGATGTCAGCGATGTAAGTATCTTCTAATAAAGTAGGAAATCAAACGCACCCCCTAAATATTTACAGATAGGTTTGTAACCCTTGTGAAACTTCCGACTTAAAAATTCAGAATATCCCGGCAATGATTTACCGTAAAATCAGATTATCTACCGTTACAAAAGTGGCTACAAATTAAATTCGATTTCGAACGCAAAACGGAATTGGTTTCGTTTTGTTCTAATTGGCATGCAACATTGAAAGTAATTGCAAGCGTTTGCTTTATATGAAGTTAATTAACAGGTTGCGGTAACGATACAAAGTTGACAATTGTATTTAAAATAACGTGCAAAGCTCAAGGAAGTAAGGAAAACTTAAAAGTTACGACATCACCCCAGACCAGAGCATGTCGAAAAGCGATGAGATATGCGCGTACCTATGTCGAAAGCGGAAAAATAAAGTATTCAATTTATTTTCTTTTTAGATCCTGCGAACTTCGCCTCACCTGATAGTTTATTTACGTTATGATTGCTTCGAAGCAAACATTTGTGTTATGCATAGAATTGTTTACGTTATCGCGGGACCTTAGCCTGGATATTTTTTATGAAAATATTTAAAATTTCTGTGTTTTTCTTAAAATTCCCGCCGTGCACCTTCGTCAAGATAAAACTTTTATGGACGAACGTAAAAATTTCTGCATGTTAAAGCGATTTCAAAATGCTAACTCATGGAGCATCGTAAATAACATTTTACTAAAATTGAAAAAGAGAAACACGAAAAACGTAAATGAAATAAACCCAAAGTTTTAAACACCTATCAACAAATACAAATACTTGAAATAAAAGAGTACTGCAAAGTTTTCCTAAAGAACTAAATTTAATTAATTACCGAAAAAAAGATTAAACATTCCAGCAAGACTCTGATGGTTTTCAATTGCAGAAGTCTATTATCTTATGTTTTAAGAATAAATATAAAAAAAATATCAAAAATTGTATACAGCGCTTTCACTTGTCGAAGCACACGTTGAGTCACGAAGCAAAGCGGAGAATAAAACCTCCAGTGGTGGAGATACACTGGCGTACAATAAAATCACGTACACCTTCAAAATCAAGTAACAGAGTTTTTACCTATTTTTGACTTTGTAAATCGGTATTTTGTGAATTATGACATACTATCAAAAATGTAGGTTATAAACTGAGAATTTAAGATTCTTGTTACGATTTATTTAAGTATGAATTTGTTATTAAAGTATCAGGAAACAAACGTAACAGAGGTGCATTTATTTTTATAAAATAGAATTTATGAATAAAGGAAATATAAAGTTCAATATTTTATCATTTCTCCATCAGCTTCTAATACTCGATTCAATCTTTCAGGCATAATATGAAATAAGATTTCGCCAATAATTTTCATCCTGTCTTAATTCTTCCTTATGATTCAAGTAAAATAGAAAGCGTGACAGCTTCTGATCTTCCATCATTACTATTTTTTTGGCACTTGTCGAATTCTTTGAATCAGAATTTATAATCCTTCGACCTGCAGTTGACCATAATGCCGGAAGATTTGTCACAAATAACGAGATCTCCTATTGTTTGAGATCGATTTTAGCTCAAATGATTAAAGAGATCTTCATCTTGCTCATGAGTTGAATTTTGTTAACGTCCCAAAGCTGCTTTTCTACTTACACTTTCTTCCTCTATCTACATCTTCTCTGTTCGTGTAAAAGTGCTTTTATTTAGACTATAATTATCCGCCACTGCCCTTATTCGTCATGCATTTTCCAAGAGAGTATTAAAATTGATTCTGTTTGTGTCACTTCGGCATTTATATTGTTTAACACTGACAGATTATAAATAAAGACCGACTTAATACAACAAAAATTGGGTGTACGCGATTTTTTTGCACGCCACGTATTTCAAATTGCTAAAAGTAGTTATAGAATGTTGATTCTTAAAGCAGACTTGGCGGTTCAAATAAAAAAGAATGAATCTAAATACTAATAGTGATAGAGAAAATCAAACTAATACAAGATGATATAGCTTAATGAAAAATGAGAAGACTACAAAATATTATAACGTTTTTATTAAAAAGTATAAATTAAAAAAAACTTTCGGTTTTGAATAAAAGAATTTTCAATATGAGTTGTACAAAGATCTTAATCTTATAAACTATTAATGAAACACAAACACTTAAAACTAACTATAACTAATTTATATGCCTTAAATAATGTATGTCGCACAATATTTATTTACACGGCGTTAGCCTTGTTCGTGGAAAATTGTGACCGTCTTCCCCGTTCGACGGGGCGAGCTTTATATCCCCGCAGACATTCTGAAGAGGCAACTCGAATGCAGCGAATTCTTCTTCGAACAATCTGGCGTCGTCCAGGCGGTGGCATCATTTCGTCTCGCCAGGTCCGGCCGTCACAATATGTAAATCTAAAAGCAGTGTCAGTAAGAGAACCGGGACAAAACAAGATTAAAGTAAGCAACAACAAAGAGGGACAAGGTTACAGAAAGAAAACAATGGAAAGGTGATAGAATTGTACAGGCTAAAACAAAAAGGTTAAAATGGCTGGGATATGTAGCAGTATAGAGAATATCAGAAACGCCAAGAGAGTACTTATGATAGAGAAAATAGAAAAGAAGACCCAGAAAATAGTAGGTGTTAGTAGTGGAGGTGGGCTTAAGAGGAATAGGAGATGGAAAAAGAAAATGGAATTTAGAAAAAGTGGATGGAGTTGATGAAAACGTTTACAAAGGCCTACAAAGCCTCTATAACTTACTGTCTTATACAAAGTTGTTAAAATGATTCACAGGCTCTAGTAGGAGTTCCGAAATGTTCCGCCTCTTTCCGAGTAGTATAAAAGTTTTCTATTGTGATGACTGACACTATTACTAATAAGTGCAGATGTTAATTTTTATATTTTTCAGAGGTGGCTGGGCCTATGAATCACTTATAACAACGCTGTATAAATGAACACTTTGAAATGAGCAAATTTTTTACCAGAATGCACAATTTCAATATAAGGGTTAATGAATTATAAATTATAAAGCGTTCTATGTCAAAAAAAAAAAAATTGGAAAACGCTGATCTACTTTTTAGCCTGGTACCCTCTCCCAATTAAAATTAAATACAAACATCGCGTTTCTTCTTCTACTTCTTTTGTTTATAATTTCTATTTTCGTAATCCCCTCTTTATATTCTACGTCCTCTGTGGAGTTGTCGACACACAGGTTGAGAAACGCTGAATGAATGTAATAAACATTTTCTCTCATCTACAGAAAAAGAAAATCCCCCCTCAAAGAATTCTTAACGAATTTTATTTTTCAGAAAGAATGCAAATTAAAGATTAATGACAGCCACACATACGCATATAAATGCAGAGAGTGATCACGTGACTTTCTAGGAGGCAAGTAATGCAAGAAATATTCCTAAATGCTCCTAGACAGAAATAAGAATATAACAAATATATGCAATTCATTCAGTGTTACAAGAACCTACTTAGGTGCTGCAGGATGACTCTTCACTCTTTTAGTCGCAAAGTGACCTTTTCAAATATGGATGAGCAGAATGTATCTGCCAGAAAAACATTGCATAAATTGAGAAGAAAAAATACGATTTCTCCAGTTCACTTTTCTTGCCTTTTCTGGCTTGTAGCTCTGACGAGAGAATAAATAAAAGCAATTAATTAAAGCAAGTGTCAAATGAAGAAAGTGGTTCAGAGTTAATTACGTTTTAAAGTTCTTCTCACTATATTTTTTTAATTGTGGAAATTTCTTGAATTTCTGGAAATTCTAGGAGTATAGTGTATGAAAAAAAGATATCTACAAGATGCATACATGACCATCTTACGTATAGGGACGGTCATGTATGTACAGTAATAATAATCATTGTAAATGAAAGTTATTCATAATTAACTACGATGGTTATCCTACCGGTCGTTTTTGTTAAGAATAAATATCCAAAGGTGAATCTGGAAGGTGCATAATGTTAATAGCACTTCTTTAACATTTTTAGGCGTTTAGACATTTAGTCATTTTATATACAAAGTGTCCCACATCATTATTATGTTCAAATCTTGAGAGCCTAAACTAAATTCAATTCTAAAAAAAATCGTTTTTATTTGTTTTGAAGTGACAAGCCAAAGGAGCTGTGAAGAATTAAATGCATTCACTTAATAAAAACAACAAATGTTGTATTGTGTATATTATTCAATTCGTGATTATACTGGATGATCTATGACGTCGTGGAAAGACTTCACCGGATCAATCCTATGAGGAATTCAAACAAAAAACTTCTAATAAACATGTGTCCGATAATGTTTTTCAACGGAAGTGTAACCCTTCAAAGTTTATTACATATTAAATGTTTACAACTTCAAGGCGATATTAAGATACTAATTTTTGTTTTCATAGGTAACAAATGTAATACGAAATAAGCCTACTGCTATTGCTTTGATTGATTGACGTTATATGTTATAAACTTTGAAGGGTTACACTTTCTTTAAAAAGCATTATCTGACACATGTTCATTAGAAGTTTTTTGTTTGAACTACTCATAGGAATCAACCGGTGAAGTTTTCCCCCGACGTCATAGATCAGCCTGTATAATTTCATTGAACGCCTGTGAATACTAGCTTCATTTCTGAGTGTGCATGAAAAACGAAGTGTATGCACAAGAGCAATTATTGCAGAGCAATGAGCAGGCTGGTCAAAAAATAGAAGAGAACAAGCGCTACATGAGAATTGACATCTTCCGGCATGAGCACAAGTTCTTAGGCAAGCGGATAGAGAAAATAAATTAAATGGAAACGCTTGCAGATAAGACTCATTTTCATGAAGTGTAAAGCTTCATTGTAATCTCAAAACAAATAAAATATTTTAGGAGGCTTGTAGCCTTTGGTCTAAAATTCTCTTAAACGAAGAAGATGACAATCCCAGAACACAGTTTTGTGTTGTTTGAACGGAGCGATGATGTGTAACGCCATCCCTTTGATTGAATTTTGATTTTTGGATCATACGTAGATAGCCATGTTTTAACCGACGCAAATCCATCTAGCACATACCTTAGAATATGCAAGATCATCCACAATCTTCTCCACGCATCCCAAAGTAATAACAATATTCCGGACCGTTACTGGTCGATGTTTCCGAACCATTGCGCAACTTTGTTTAATCTGTTCTAACAGTAATTGGATTTACAAATCAACTAACAACAATAATTGCAGTATAAGCCTAATAGATTGCACTGCCAAAGTTTGAACATAATGGAATGTAGAATAGTTTATTCTGTATTGATAACAGTACATGTGTAAAGCAAAATATTATGTATAGTCGTCCAAATGTTGTGATCTTGCTATAAGAAAAGCGGCAAAGAGACCGGCACTGCGGTCTTTTTGTCGCCTCTCTATCACTTTTTTATAGCAGGACACCTGAATTTATTAAGTGTTTATTAAATATGTTTTAAAATGTTTAAATAGTGAAACAGAATTTAGCTTTATAATAATATTTTCAAAGGTTATTTTATGGTTTGTATTAATTTTAAACTGTATCTTATGTTATGTATAGTGATACTCTGCTTGATTTATTTTGATTTTTTATTCTAACTGGGAGCATGTTTATATTTACAATCTTGCAAAGACTGCTCGATTCTTGTTGTGTAAAAGATTACGCGTAACATTATCGTTGATTGCGCGTAATGTGCAAGATTAACGTCACCCATCACTGGCGAACGTACACGCTAGGTCAAATTATCGCTGGCAAGTGCAAGTCCGATAAAACCGCACCAATAACGTGAATGGAATTGTTCTCGCACGATAACATATTAATAATATTGCTGCACGCGGCGGGATAAATAAGCAATCAAAACTTTCCCGGTATGCACTTAATTTGCGGCTTGTGATGTTGGGCGCGAAAACGTTGTACTTTTCCGACTTGAGCACCGCCGTAGCGTTCGCCCGGAAAAATAACCGTGACCCTTTTTGTGTTCAGGATGAAAAGGACATGGCAGCGGCGGATGCGGAAGGAGTGTGGAGTCCGGACATTGAGCAGAGCTTTCAGGAAGCTTTGGCCATATATCCGCCTTGTGGACGACGGAAAATCATACTTTCAGATGAGGGCAAAATGTATGGTGAGTATCTTTATTTTCTTTTGGTTTTCAATTACAACTATAATTATTTATCACTTACATACATACACAGTATTTGCGTAGATACGATGTTATTACATACAACAAAATGATTTATCTGGATGGATTAAAATTTACGTCAGTGCCTAAATTATATCATAATAATGCATAATAATATAATCTATTTGATTATATCAAATAAAATGACACACGTAAAACCTATAAATTATGATGAGCTATTGTTATATGTATGTGCACTCTTCATCATTAAGTAATTGCCAAATTATTTAATGGAATTCTAAATTTATAATAAATGTACAGATTTAGTACTAGATTTTCTTGCCTACTGTTTCATCCTTTTAATTTTATCTTCTAGTTCTAATTTTAGAAAAGTCTATACCTAAACTCAAAAACGAATGCCTAAGAAATACTTTAAAAACCGAGGCTCTTATTAATTAATCATTCTATAAAAACTTTGATTGAACATACATAAATTAAGAAAACTCGGCGGGGAGAAATGTAAAGCTATAAGAATTCTTGTTTGTTCGTTACACTAATTTACGTTAAACTGATAAGTGCAATTAAACTGGCATTTACGCATGCTGTGGCAAGTTTATCGGCGAAATGCAAATCAACCAAAACCGAACGATAAACATGACGTGATTCACAGGGCGAACGAAGTGATGAAGCACAAAATAATTCAATTCGAACGTATCACCGCGCTATGACCCAATAATAACAACAGCATCATCATCCAACGTCTGGAGCTTCGCCTCGCTCGCTGCTCGTAAAAGCTAAGAAACGCGCCATTAGAGAGACATAAAAGTTATAAAACTAGTGTAACGCAGACGATTGTTATTCAGTGGAGCTTTGGAGGATACGCGGCGCCCCCGTCGGCTTTTTACACTGACACCTGTAGATATGTCTGAATTCAATCGCCAATTTGCGAGCTTTTCAAACGAACGAGAACCTGTTCGCTTTCGTCTGCTTTATTTGTCAAATGTATCACAATTTATTATTTTTAAATGATCGGGTATTTCATAACCCTAATTATATGGATGTATTTTTTTAAGTCGAATTTTTCTGCGAAATTTCGACGTGCAGCTTAAATTTTTTGGACAGAATGAAAAATATCGTTATTTATGGATTATTTTCTCATAAAATTTTTGTTGTTTCTTATTTCCTTTTCATTTTTTTTCCTTCTCTTCATATTTATTTAGAATAGTCTCTTTATTTATTATATTAAACTTTGTAAGTGATATTATTTCCAATTTGTAATTAACAGGAATTTTTGTTTCACGTGAATAATCTGGGTGAGCTTATAATATAATCCATCACATATAATATACATATCATTTTTCAGATAATATTCTTTAACAAAAAAACAAGTTTTGACAAAACATTAACCATCAATAGTACTTCTGGATTATATATTGTATTATTTCCTTTCAAGTTTGTGCTAGCTCTAATTCCACAAATGCAGGTGTTCTATACGAAAACACGAAGAATCGATAAATATTGAACTTTATTTTCCTGTTTTCCATCTTTATCTCTGATAGGTATGTAAACATTTACGTTACCATACACAGGCTCGTTTTACGACGTAGCAAAGCAAATTCATTTATTTGGCCACTTCTTGTTCAATGTCTTTAATATTTGCAAAGATTCTCGGAGTTTTGTGAACATTTATTAGAGTTTTCCGCTTCCACCTGAGACGCCCAGGTCTTATTAATAAGAAATTTCTGTTGAATTTTATCGATACGCTCGCAATCGTTTCATCTCACATTAATTAGCACGCTTGCCGCATCGTTAAGCCATCACACAAGAGATGCTATTAAGTTTATCTTTATACAGATCATCATATGTAGGCACTAACTGTTTCCAACCTTTTTTTTTCGTACAGGTTATGATGGCCGCAAAGTTTAACGTTTTTTTCCTTTGCTGATCATACAGCTTCATAATGAAGAAAGAAACGAATAATCGGAATTCGATATTGTACCCGTAGATAATTCAGCATGCATATAACGCTTTTTACATTCTTACAAAAAATTAAATGAAAATTGTATGAGGCTAGAAAATGGAAAGTCTAAAGTTATTGGTAATTTTGGAATTTTTTAATTTTTGTCTTCTCCGTACAAGCGAGAGCACTTGTTGAAGTCTTGTGCCTTGAACAAAAAAAAATGAAAAGTCGTCGTCTCTTAAAACCCTTTTAAGAAAGCAATTTCAGACGCCTTTGAAATAAAAGTTCGTGTCTACGTCCTCGTCCTTCATACATGAAGCATGTAAATAGGAAATTGTGTAAACGTATTCACCCTCTGCTTTTATGCGGAACGCGGCAGCGTGACAATATCAATTTCGGGCATAAAACAGAAGTCCCCGTTATTGGTTTCCGGTTGACCGGAAATAAGAGCCGAGGGTATAATGTGTGAATTCAGCGTATTATTGCTCTCTCGCCTCGGACGAAGCGCGTCAAGATCTGTCGTCTCTCTCAGAACAGAGCGACGCCGAGAGATTGAAGCGTCGACGTGCGCTGGAGGCGGCGAAACGGAGCAATTCCAAGTGAGCTGGCATAAAACGTGGAAGTGTCCAGTTGTCAGAGACGACTCGCCCCGCCCTGCCGCCCGGACATTTCCCGGAGTGGACAGACACCGGACTGCTGCACGGTCAATATCTTCACAGCCTGCGCCTTACATTCAAGATGTCACTGCATGTCTCATTTTCTTTTTTACTTTTTCCATGATATTTATTGAAACATATTTCTGAAAGCTAGCAAAAGCTCTTTTGCTCTTGACTTACGAACAAAATTCGAATCTCGCACCGAGCTTTAATAATGCCTGAATGAATCTCTGTTATTTGTACAATCTACTTAATTTACTACATAAGTAGTATTCATTTTATTTTTATTACACGTTTTTTTTTAGTTATCAGCTTTTGAATCTTATAATTAAAGCAAAATTTTCTTCCTTTTTCTATTTACTTTAAACATGATTTTCGTTTTGGTAATTTCTCTCGCATGTTATACCATAAATAAAAAAAAATAACTGGCAGCGTATCAAAAGTCAATTAACAACGACTTTCTCGTCGATATATTTACTGATTTTGCACAATAGCGTTGTTCCAGAAAGATTTATTATGGAGTACGGATAGAAAAGGTAAATGTTTAACCGATACGTGCTCTCACATTTACCGTTACGTCTCGTAATCGCAGGTCGTATTTTCTAGCGAACGCGCAATTATACGCGCGACCCATAGAAGGCGAATAATCTGATTAGCGGAAACAATTTTCAGTATTTCTGAATAATAATAATGATAATAACCGGCCGCCTTTAAATCGATTTGATTTCAAATCATGCGACCTCACGTAAGTACGTACGTTTCGGTCAGAGCGTTGCGAAGTCGTAATTAAATTACGTGTGCATTATTCTTCCGCGTTTTCATTCGGATTTAATTAAAATCTCGAGCGCCCCGAGAAATATTAAATAAAGTTTTTTTTTCGCCAAGTTTTCGCTCCGGAGAAGTTGCCAGACTGCTTCGGATTCACGCTTGATATTCAGATCGTTTCAGCGGCCTTTTGCTTTATGATGTCTCGTGACTTTTGTTTTCAGCTTAATCGAAAATCTTTCTGACATTTTTCTATTCTTCTATACTATTTTTAACTCTTTTATTATTTTATCGTCGATAAAAATAATCGCAATTTATAAAATTAAAGACAAACGTTATACGATATCTCTTTTTCGTATACAATGATATTTCAGGATAATAAATGTTTTATATTTACTGAAAATCCTGAACACTCAGATACAGGTATAACTGTTGATTAGATTTATCGTATTTGTTTGAAAACAATAAAAAATAACATAGACATGTGAAATATTCTAACTAAAAAATATTGCACCAGTTGTTGCAAAGTTATTCAGAATTGTTATGGGTTCTTAAAAATGATATCATGGCTGTATACGACATTTAAAAAGAAATTCACGTATTTTTCAATTTTTCTCGTATCAGTGTAGATATTGTCAAACTTTGAATACTCTAGGATTTGTTTTGCTCATTTGCCAACTAGAAATTATGATCAATAACACCAATAACAAAAATTAAATTAAATTTATTTTGGGTCCAAACATTTTTTTTCTTTGTAGGCATGATTTCATATTTGAGGTCTCACAGCAATTCTGAATATTTTTTCTAAATAATATTTTCACGTATCTTGAAAAATAAAGGTACTTTACTCTTACGTCGATTTCAAATATTTTTATCTTCTCTGTAATATGACTAGGTATTCAAATTTTGATGTTTGCATTTTGAGTTTGAGAAGATGTAGAAACTTTCATAAACAATAAATTTTTCTGAGAAATCAATAATAAAAGAGTTTCTCATGTGTCCAATATTCTGCTGGTCACTGTATAACAAAAAACGTGACGTGTTAGAACGTGAAACTATTCATTTATGTATTTCTAATAATAGGAATAATAAAAAGTTATCATATCTGAGTCAGTTAGAAAAGTCATGTCGAATAGTGGTAAATTTTTCTTGTCTGGAAATTTCTAAGTAATTTGTGATCTTATAAAAAAATTGTTATAGTTTTCATAGCATAAATTTCACTTCTAATTTTTAAAAGTTCTTCGTATATGCAAAATGTGATAAAATAATGGATAAATTACATATTTCAAGATGACCAAATTTTTCATAAAAAAATGCTCGGGTCCGTCAAATTTAACTTATTTTTTGCCTTTTCCGAAAATTTCTTTTAATACTGTGTCTGCATAATGTTCGGCGAGTATTAACTTTATTTTTTCAAATGGAACTCCCCAATTTTTTAAATATTTTTAGGCCCGATTTTACAATCGTCCGAGAAGCATTATTATTGGTATAACGTAACGTAGGTGTGACGTAGATACGGAGGAACATTAAAGGATATTTGCCGAACAGTTATTCCGTTCTTATTCCACGATTGTAAAACTGGGCCTTAGTGTCTGCTCAAAAGTCATAAAAACATAAACGCAAGAAATTTGGGGAGTTTCATTTAAAAAAATTAAATTGACACTTGCCCAGCTTTTTGCAACTCTGTGGTATAAAAATATTTCCTGAAAAAGTCAAAAAATAAAATAAAATTACGGGGTCAAGCTTTTTTTTAAAAAAGTGGAACGTCTTGGAATTGATCCGTTATTTTATCACAACCTTGTATATTTCTCAAGAAAATTATTTGCTGAAGAATTTCGTAGTTAAAAGATAATAAACTTCTAAGTACGTGTCGAATTTAAAAAAATAAGAGAAAAAGAAACCTTTTCTTGTGTCAAATGAATCCTCGTACTTACCAGAAAAGGTAATGAAATATACCTAATGATCTTTATTATTCTCATATCCTTTCAGAGGTATTATTGTTCTTTTTTTTGGAAAAAATATTATGTATATGTATGTAACCAATGAATAATATAAAAACTAATTAGAGTAGGCGTTCAAATTGAAATGGACGTGTTGGATAACGTCATCTTAATACTAACTGTCAATTAATTGTGACATAAGTAACACGCAGGAAATGTCGTTTAACGTTAGTTACGCAGTTGTTCGTAAAATTCAAAAGTACCGTGATGCACACAGTGGTCATTTTACGCATCTGCTTTAATATTTTTTTAATAAAACGTTTTTCTGGGGTGTCTTAATTTCAAATTAAGGTTAAGTTCGTATAGAAACGTCAAAAGTCACTGAAGGAACGTCTGATGAACTAAATGCACACATGCATGTTTGGTTGCATCGCCAACTCTAATTTGTTTTTCATTTGATCACTTCTTATTTATCGTTTTGAGAATGTGTTGTGCTTGCATTAATCTTGATCAGTTAATAAAAACACACTGAAGTGCTTGGGAGAAACGAGGAAAAAGAAGTATTTTCATGACGTACGTGTACATATTTATTACCTAGAGTGAGAAAATATTTTTTTAACACAACATTTTAATTTTAATTTAATAATTTTATTTTATTTAACGCAGAGATTTTATAAAGTATATTTTGAGACTTTAATCATGTCGTCAATACTCACTAGGACGATTATTCAGTGTTGTTATTAGATCTGTTTGTTTATTATATTAATTCAGCTATTAATAGACATTGAAACGGGAATCTAAATAAAACGTAATGCAGCAGTAAATTAACATTCGCGCTTGCACAGATGATTTATTCATTCGTTAAAAACGATAACCGGAGTTCACCGGCCAGAACACGTGAATGTGTAACGCAACTCATGGGAACAATCAGAATTATCCGAGTAAATTACACTTGCAAATATCGAATCTCCGACATGCAAATACGTGAAAATTTTTCCACAAATTATAACAGAAGAATTCAAGGAAAACCTCTATCGTATCGGAAATGGGAAAAAACGTCGCGTTAATATTCATGAATTCGAGGATGATTATTCCACTGCTCTTCGCTTGAGCATAAACACAGTTTTAACATTCTCCAAATATAAATTATCGATTTCGAGATCCTATTATTGACTGCATACTAATTTTTATCGATTTACCGCCGAATTTTCCGTCCATTGTTCAGTGCCGGTGGTTAATTAATCATGCGCATATTTAAATACCCAAAAAGAAATGCCAAAGAGTTGTCGGTTCTGGCATTTAAATATAATAACGTCGTTATGAAAGGGGTTATTTAAATCTTTGGAAGTCGCGGTGTATATAATTCATCAAATTGTTGTACTGTTTTATCTAAGTTGCGTCACATCTTATTTATGCGACACGTCTCACGGCCGGGGGCTGTTCGGGCCGGAGTTAACGGGGGCGGTGGCACCGGGGATGAGGGTGCGGGCCCGAAACTATGTCAAGAATGTGCAATTAGTGAGCGAGCGCGATGGGGTGGGACTCGGAAGAAAATATAAAGAAGGGTAGCTTCTCGCGGCGCCGAATGAAGAGCTTGCCAATCTGCACAATTCAGTGGTTCTTAAACATCGGCACAAAAACTATTATCGCTCACGATTACGACGGTAATAGACACACGTCGGGACGCCGAGCGACGTTGGAAAACCACCAAATCGAATAGGGCAGACAGACGAATCGTTACTATATATATTTTTTTAATACACGACGTTACATTTTTAATATTCAAGTATCCGTGAAGCAAGGATGTTATCAAGTTTGCTCCTCTTATTAGATTTCATTATCTTCAGTGCAAGCAAAAATTAAATACAAATTTAATTTTCATTCTCAGTCGTCTTGATGTTTCCTTTCGTAATTTTGAACGTCGCTCGCTTATTACGATATTTGGTTTTCATTTTCATTTTGTAAAGTTAAAATTTTGTTATAGAAAAAGTTTAACAGTTCTTTTTCTCTTTCGCAATTTTTGATAATATTAATACAACGTTAGTATTTTAATATTCTCAAGAACGTTAAAAGAATATATACGTTTCATTTTTGCAATTATGTTCTTTATAATTTGCCGAGAAGTTAATTTCATTTTTAATTTAAAATCTTTTTCTGTTCTACTTTAGGATTGAACTGGTCTTGTCATTTTCTGAGGGCCGACAATATTATTGAAGTACCTACGTTTTCATTCTGGAATAAAAAAAACGTAAAAGAAGAAAATTGAAAAACGAAAAATAATTAAATTTTGTTGAAGAAAATTTCGCAGACACCAAAAGAGCAACAAGATTTAATTTTCAAATAAATTCATTTGATACATTTAAAATATACATAGTTCCGAGCCGAATTTTTTTTGCACGTCGAACACTGTTCCAATTTTATATTTTGAGAAGTTATTATTATATCCTAAAATAATTTTAGTAAGAAATTTGTTTTAAAAATAATTTTATAACTTACGGTAGAGAGTTAGAGCTTCAAAATATTTTCAAAAAATGTATAATATTGAAGAAACCATTCAAGCTGGGATGGGTTCCTTTTTATAAATACATAAGAACTACAGTGTGTTCAGGAATGATTGAAGGGCGTTGTCGTATTAGTAATTTCCACTTTACAATGGTGGTGTTCCTGCTGAGTATGATGAATTCGACCTAAATTTCTGCGTGCTGTTTGTTGTTTACATTTTGATTTCTTTGCTTTACTATTATTATTTTTAGCGCCGTATGTTTTTCATTGATTAACGAAAAATAGCTACATGAACAAGTAGAAACGATAAAATAATAAATAAATTATTTCATGTACAGCCCATGGTAAAACAGTACCGAATTTAGTACTAACTTTTAAAAATAACCTAGTGAGTGGGAAATTCAAACGCCTTTCAATTATTTCTGAACTCACTGTATAGGAAAATACAATATTATCAATAAACTGAATTTCTTGTTGCACAAAAACTTCTTTTGTAACTATGTTTCGTAAAAAAGAGCAAAATGACTTTCATCGCGACCATTCTTTCAGAAATTTTTGATAATACGAAATCTATATGTATTTGCTACATTAATACTACTGATAAAAATTAGAAGTATTGGCATTCCCCTAAAATTATTTCAGATTAAAAAGATTAAAGAAATGTACTTGACAATCTTAGGCTTAAAATTCAAAATCTTCCAGAGTGAAAACTCAATTGTGCTTCAGCAGATAAAAATTGACAAAAAATATAATTGAGAGCAAATTGCTTCGTTGTGATTTGCAACTTTTTTCTTAGGCCTACGTAATTTCATTTGCTGCCCCTAAAAGGAATTCACATTTATATAAGAAAGAAAAAAATAAATTGAAATTATATTAACTATACCTACTCTTTTAACTTTACCACCAATTTAATAAAAACGAGCTGGAAATGTAAAATAATTAAAAAAAAAAACGAAATAGGAAAAGAGAGACATTTCGAACTACCGAAAATTTAAAAAAATATGTTTTAGAAGAATTTAACTTTTACAAAAAATGCATATCCTTAGAAAATAAGTTAAATTGTAAATGTACAAAAAATTATTGGGATGCAGATAGGATTTGGAGATAGAGCACATTCTATTTTTCAAGATAGTTTTTGATTTAGTTTAAATTTTAATACAATTTACTGCATAAATTAAATTGTTTAAGAAATTGAACCAAATCTCGTGCAAGAAATAGAGTGGTATTTTGAATACAAATTGTACGAGAGCATTCCCGAAAAAGAAAACCTCTAGGCGGGAAATTTAAATCAGTTTCTATTGGATAGCGAAGTATGCTGGTCAATAGTGACCATGGGCAATTAGATTACCTTTAAACAACTAGTTATTTGAACCCCGATTATTTCATATTTTTAAGTTTGCAGTAATTTACAATTAAAAAACAACCAATAATTAATAATAACGAAGGTATGCATACTTAATAGTAAATTATAGAATGTAACACTTTCGTGAATTACACACAGTCTCTGTGTAAATCGACAGAAACGCTTTTTTCTTCTTGCTGTTCTGTGTCGTTGCAAAACATCTAGCGTTACAACTTTTAATTAAAACACTATAAACGCAATTCTGATGCGAGCTCAAGCACATCGACCACACGGTTATTGTTTTAAATATTAAATGAACTGTGACAAGAAAGTTACACCTTGAGAAACAGTCCGGATAATCGCAGCATTAGTTCCGGGCGTAACTTGACAGTTTTTGCGAGTCTTATTGTTTTACATTATTATTATTGTTGATATTTATACTGGGCGCGCAAGGCTTGGAAATGTTACACACCTATGCAGCGCAAAAAACAGGATAGTAACGGTTGTATTGATTGCACATAACAGCACCTGCACGTATATTATTATTATTGCAACATTAGAAATCCTTAAATTATACGTGGATACAGTAATTTGGTTTTGCGCTTTAATTGGCTTCTGTTCATGTTTATTTATTAGAGAAAACGCCAGTTACATTACGATTTATATTATGTTTCAATTATCTTATAAGTAAAACCTATTTTACGTTAACCGACTTAACATATTCGTTTACACTTTAATACACTTTAATAACAATAATAATAAAACTTTCGAGTACCATTTATTGCAAGTATTAATTTCGTTTCAGTCGAATACGTTTGTAAATTAAAAACGTTTAACCAAAGTAAATCGCCTATTCACAGCATTTCAATCTTCACCACAATGTAGTTAAGGTAAACATTTTTAATCAGTATAATAATTATGATTACAAAAAATATTATATTACATTAACGTGTTCTCTGTGTTCTCTCTTAAGTCGTACGGATAAAAAAATATTTAAGCCTATTTCGACAGTAGCAACTCATACAAAGTCGAGGTCATTTAGTACTAAGTTCGTAATAAAGATTTTATGTCTGCCTATCGTTTTATGACGAAGTAAAAAAATAAAATAAAAAAATCCCGTTTCGTCGTCGCATAAACCCGAAAATGTGTGTCGTGTGTGAACGTCGTTATTCAAAGGTGAAGTTCTCGAATTAAAATGTTACCCTTCTTCGAGTTAATTTCGAAAATAATTCCTTTTAATTATGCCCATAAAGTTGATGAAATGTCTTTGTGTCGAGAGAACTAAGGGGGGCGGGCGTCCGTGACGGCGCCACACGAAATCTACCTGGAATTCTAAATAACTAATTAAAACTATTTTAATTTTGGTTCTTTAGTTACTGGTAAACAAATAAGTTAGAACCAATTTTTTTTGTTTTTAATTTTCATTCGAAATATTAAAGCTCCCCAACGCGGAAGATTCTGAGGTTCATTATTAAAAAGCCCTTTCAATTAACATTGTTAGTTCGTTTGTGTGTGTTTCGTGGTTAGATACCCCCAGACTGTTCGCCCATCTTTCTGCTTTTATGAGAATTTCCTTTGATGTCGTGAATTTTCTTCCTTATGCTTACAAGACCGCCCGCTGCAAAGATTATTTAAGATTCACTTGTTAAATGTAGTTTGTGAGGAAGGAACTCCGACCAAGTATTCCGAACATTCGCCATACAAACGACGTTGTTTTATTAAAAGCGGCCATCACTTCCAGTGACATTATTTCCCTGACAAAGACCTGACACTGAATTAAAATATTTTTAACAATCGAGCTATTCTGCAGATCATTTTTTGCTCTAATTATAGTTTCTTCTTTCGTCATTAACCAAAATATTTAAATAAGTACAAGGTTCTTCATAATAATTTAGAATAAGCTGTGGGGGAGTAAAAGATTGAATCGGTAGGTACATTCGCGGGGTTAATAGAACACCGCAAAAATATTTAACTTTTTGTCGACCGCAAATAGGATTAAATTTAGAATCACTAAGAAGGTGGACTAGGTATGTATTTATAAACCGCAAACACAAAATGCAGGCCTCTTAAAAGGTCACGCTACACCTCAGAATTCAATTTTATTTGAAACTGTACAGCCACGATTTAAAAAAAAACCTTCACCGTCAATTAACATAAAAACTGTATCAATTGGAGAAAAAACTAAATTACTTATGAATTGTTGGAAAAATATTGCGTTGAAAAGAAACGTGAATTTTAACGAATTTAGGACACACAAAACAGATATGCACTGAAAACATTTTTATTGGTAAATTTTATGTTAAAATAATTTTCAATTTGTACTTAACATACCTCAGGATTGCGTTACTCTACGAAAAGAATCGGTTTTGATTTTTATAGAGGGTGTTTAAAATATTTGTAGGTCAAATGTGCACTACTGCGTTTGCCACTTCTTAAAAAAGGGATTATGTAAGAGTCTTATCTGGAATATCACAGACACAAAAGAAGAACAATGTTGGGCTTGAAAAGTAGCACAGAAAGTGCAAAAATACAACTAATTTTAGCGAAGAAAAGCAAAATCGTTAAATGCAGGTCAATGACATTTGCAATTATAGAAAAGAAACCTATTAGTTATTGAAACAATATGAACAAGGCGGTATTTTTAAATTGGATTCCAGCCTAGCTCGACACAGAAATATTTATAAACATATTGTATATGTCATATTTTATTTGCATTGGTAGTTGTCCGTTTTGAAAACGGCGTAAGGAGGAAATTCGTGCTCGAATTTTGTGCAGTTGGTTACTCAATACGAAACGTCGCAGAGTTTAATGGCGTAAAAAGCGCAAACAACAAAGGACAACTGACATATTTTATAGATCCAGACAAAAACACAAGAAAAGGTAGATCAAAGGGCACAAAGAATAAAAATTTGGAAAAGAAGTATGCTTACAACTTGAAGAAACAATCATCGACTCCTGTAAAAAATTTGACGAAAAGAATTCGCTCGTAAGTAACATTACACTTCATGAATTGAAATTATAATAAAATTCCATCATTCAGCTTTGTATTTCCCTACGGTCAAAAACTGCACAAAACTTTAAAAGACAAATCTCATTTCAGAAAAAACAAACTTGACTATACGCTTTTATAAATATGTACAGTAGCGAACATAAAATCCACGCACGTCATTTACGCAATGGAAGCCTTACTTTAACTTTTTGACTTTTAGTACATATACAAAAAGTCGTTAGTAATTCTGACGTTTAATACAAATTTTACCGTTAATAATTAGTATTTATTTCTTGTTTATTATGTATTTTTTCTTTTTACCGCCTCTTTCAAGGAGGAAAGATATGGTATGGGAGAATGTAATTACATTTGATGAAAGTTACCACTTTATGGTAGGTCAGTTTCTGCAATACGGCTATTTGTTGACATCCGTAATGAAAAAATAATTGCTGAGTGTAGTACAAAAACAAATCTATGCATTTATTTAGCAACTGTGATTAATAGTATTTGCAAACAATAGATTGACCTATTATAGAGTTGAGTTAAAAAGTGACTGGTTTTTAGGTTAGTTTTGGAATGTTTCGATGTTCAATATCACAGCAAGCGTAATGTAATATGTAAGTAAATTCCTTTCAAGCACTTTCATTCATAGAACTCCAGCCTATACACATTGACTTTTCTCGAATTTTATTTAGTAAGTAGGTAAGTAGTAAGTGTTTTATAAACAATGATGAACTGTTGGTTTGTGGACGTTCCAGAATTTTGTAAAACGCTGTGTCCGCCTATGACATACGGCGACCATATTTAGTGACCACTTAGGACGAGAAATTACTGTTAGTACGGCTTACTCTCCTGTTATTCTTAACTCGTTGGTTTCTTTGAATCGCAGAGAAAATAGTTCGGTTAGTTGATACTAGATGTCGCCAGGTTCATACTACAAAGTGAAGGAACTTAGATCTCTTTCATTTTTACCAGTTTCTCTCTCTTTAATGACATAAGAAAATAAAGATGCGTACTTTTTTAACGTAACAGGAAATGCAACGAAAATTTTTTTCTTTACATTAAATCTGCAGCTCCTGATTTACCTAGGTATCAATAGAAGGCGTTGAATACTTATCATAAAACAAGGAAAAAAAGAGAAATGTAATTTAGATAAGTATGCCCACTGTGCTTGCTTAAAAGAAAAACTAGGACTGTAGTGAATTTGATTCAGTTCTTAAGTCACTAGATGGTGCCTCCAGTATAACACCGCGATAATCATAAAATTTAAGAGTCAAAGAGTATACTCTGTTTATCTTTTTCTTTTTGTAAACGCTCTAGTGACAATACACTAGATGGCGCTAGTAAAACAGTAGCGTTTGTTTATTCTGTATTTTAATGAAATGCATCATTTAGGTTTGCTCAAAAAATAAGAGTAATGACTGCTAGGTAAAGGTTAGAGAAGCTGCGATATTTCTGTTTATTCAGTTTGACATGTCAAATTTTACTTGAGAGAAACATAACCTGAATAAAAACCGGATTTACCAAATCTGTCTATTATTGTTTTTCAAAAAAAAAAAAAGTATTACCTTGTGCTTGAGTTTAAACTGTTTATAATTTAATTAATTGTTACTTCAGGTTATTTTGATTTCTTTTTGTTAATAAAATTCATTTTAAATATCCTTTTTTTATTATACAATCGTTTAGAAAATTTAGTTTCTGTTACAGAACTGAATTAAAAGTAATCATGATTACTCTCACATTTTCTATGAGAATATTTGGTTTTGGATTACATGTATGTATACAAGTATTACGTAGGATTCAGAACTTCAAAACAATATACAGAGATCGCCAGATAAGTCGGTCCATATGGGAAATTTTTTTATTATTGATTTCTCAGAAAAATGTATTCTTTATAAAAGTCCCTGCATCTTCCCAAACTCAACATATTCAAATTTTGAATACCAGTTTGAATACCGAGGAGATCAAAATATTTGAAATCGACATAAGAGTAAAGTACCTTTATTTTTCAAAATACGCGAAACTATTATTTGGAAAAGCTATTCAGAAATGTTATGAGATTTGAAATATTCTGATCTTCTCGGTATATCACAACAGGTATTCAAATTTTGATAAGTGTATGTTGAGTTTGGGAAGATGCAGGGACTTTTATAAAGAATAAATTTTTCTGAGAAATCAATAATAAAAAAATTTCCCATATGGCCCGACTTATCTGGCGATCACTGTATGTATCACATTTATGGGAGTCCAACTCTACATTAGAAATTGATACTGCTTTCTTATACACTCCACATTTCAAATTTGTAAGCTGTATACAATTCAGCTTATAAATTTGAAAAAAGAAACTTTATTGAAAAAAAAATTCACTAAACAATTTGGGGTAAATAACGATATTTATTTTGCAAAATGAATCTTATTGTTTCTTATTATTATCGGATGTAGAGTAAGGTCAACCTTCAATTTAAATTATACTTGCTGACTGATAATGTCAAAACTATCATCCGCAATTGTCATTCGACAGGAATTCTTTAATCTTTAATAAAGGTTAAATCACAGTTACAAGGTAATTAAAGAAGTAGGTACAGTTAGTCAATTTAACAATTAAACTGTAATTAGTTTTCATTTTGAATGTGATTTTAGAGTCTTCAACTTTGATCAAGGAAAATATTTGCCATACGATCGGTAACAATAGAATGTTTAGACGAATTTCTAAAAATGTCCTATTTTTAAGAAAGTGCGAGCAAGGAGAATTGTTAGTGTACTTTTAAAGATGTGACCTCTTTAGCAAGTTGTATGTTTGTTTTAGAGTGCCACATCCTTTGAAGTTGTTTATCTCTGCCACTTCTTACATCTCACTTAATCCTACTCATATTTATTGCTTGCCGGTATGAATCATGAAAATGTAATAGAACGCTAGACGAGAACTGAACATGTTATTAACTTTCGAATTCATTGAGCCGACCGTCGCTGTCGATTATTACAATAAGTACAAAGAGGCAATGAAAACGAACACATTCGTGATAAATCATTAGAGTGTGGATCCCATTTACTTGCAGCAAAAACTATTTCTCAACTGCGCGATTTTCTAACCGGTCGGCTGCGCGTTTTATAAATTCAATTAAACGGACAGAAAGTAAGTTCACTAATGCCACTATTAATTGCCAGGTACAAAAGATCTGTCGGAAATAAAGGAGTCAGAATGTGGAGCGGAGCGGCTAACGCAATTAATTAGCGAACAATGTAAACACTTGCTGCTGCCGCTTCTTGCTTGCATCCATCCACCTGATAAATTGCAGTGATAACAAAACGCTCGGAAATATGAACTGTTCGCCGTTTGCTTTTTAATTAGATCGCGTCGTACGTCGGCAGTTAGTCGAGCGTGCGGGAAAATAGAAAATCCCCAGACTTATCGGCTTACTATGTATATACTTCTAGAATGCAGAAAATAATGCCGCCAGATTATTTGGAATATTTTTGGAGTTGCGCGAAAATAAGTGCCATATTTCCAGCGTTGCGTAGAGGCCTGCGTCATTATAATTAAAATTATTTGGATAAAAGTCACTTCGAAAAGCATTCTTTTCGTATTACACATTTTTAAATTAAAAATACTCATTTTTTACTCAAATTAAAAAATTTGTTTGTTTAAACAATTAAAACAAATTGAAGCATTATGTTTATGAGGTTTATGCTTCCAAAGTTCATCAAAACTCAAACCGGTAATGTATTCATGTTGCAAGGGGAATTTGTTTTTTACAAAAAACCGTGTTTTAAACATCAAAACCGTATTATACGTATTTATAAAAGTTCAAAACTATTTATTTTGATATTCTAAAATCATTCTGGAAATATTTGCTTAAAAAATCGTAAAAAAAGAACTATGTAAATGTGAGTATCAAGTGACATATAGAAAGTGAAAACATAAAATTTCAAAATTCCAACATCTCTTCCGGTTTCATATTTGAATGTAATTCTTACGTAACTCGCCGTAAAAACATAGCGGATTATCGTTTAGAATCATTTGTATATTAGCATGTTTAACCTTTTGCTCCTTGTATTTTGGCTAAGGAAAAAAAACACTCGGAATAAATTTTGGTCATCCTAATAAAAAATCAAGGCCGTGATACACACGAAGTTTGCTAGTTAGACATTACACGGTGAAGTTTATTAATATAATTAATGTCTCTTGCATACTGATGAGACTCATTAAGTCGAAACTCTTTTGGTCCCTCTTTTATTTCTTTCGCGTAATAGGTGACGGCCGCGGGTAAAATAATATTCTGGCGATAGTAATTAATAAATTAAGCTGCACGGATGTTAACGTATACGTGAGTAATGAGTGTTTATTCGAAGTCTTGAACCGGTTCTGCAGAGGCGTCCGCTTTATCCGAAAGTTGTAAACGTCGGGTATTAAAAAGGGCAGTAATAAAGCAGCCGCTGACCACAAACAAAGCAACAAGACGAAGACAGATAATGAGAGTTTAATTTCTTCTTCCTGCACTCAACCGGTTTGTGGATGAACATCTCGAGTTAGCATCTCCACTGCAACATCTTCGATAAGCAACAACAAGAGTTGACCGCTACGAATGAAACATACGCACACGTTTTGCTACCTCTCTATACACTCTCTTTCTTTTCGCCCCTTTGTATTTCAAAATTGTATCTAAATTTCCGATCAAAATTATTATAGGGCCAGTTTGTTTTTGATGCAACAATTTAGGTAATTACCATTTCTTTCGAACATTTAACGACCAAGTCTGGCGTTTTCTCAGCGTTAAACAACGTTATTAACATAATTTTTACCTCGTGGGCATGTCTGCAAATTTTTGAAACTAGAAGTCGAAAATAATAACATTCACTTTAATCAATGACGTTTAATAGTTTTCGACCAAGAAATGATTACGAAATATATAAGATAGAATAAGAAAAAAGCTAATCATTATAGAAAACATTTTTTTACATGACGTGAAATGGGTCAATTGATACAAATACAAATTGTTACATTAATTTTTTTCGTTGCAGGTAGGAACGAGTTGATCGCACGTTACATAAAATTAAGGACAGGAAAAACGCGTACAAGAAAACAAGTCAGCTCACACATACAGGTCCTGGCCAGGCGAAAGCTCCGGGAAATCCAGGCTAAACTGAAGGTAGTAAGTATTTACTCGGTCTAATTTCTCGAATCGATCCCAACTTGCATGATTTCGATTAGGGTAGAATATTTTCGTAAAGATACTACTAGATTTGTCATTGAAACGAATGGTTTCGTGTCGACAGCTCGAAAAGCGACGTCATTTTTAAAATTTGTTTGCTGTATAAATCATATAAATGTAACTCAATTTTCGAGCTGCATGCATAATTTATCTTTGCGGCGGGGACGTTTTTATCTGTATCATTAGAAACGAAGATATATCATCCTCGGTAGGCAAGAATTCCTTCACGGTTCACCCCGAATGCCAATCTCATTTTGCCATTGTATTTGCATAAAGTCCGGGAAAAAATAGCGACATAATAAAATTAATAGTGCATACCGTATTACGTGAGCCATAGAAAGTTTCTCCATTTTTTTTTCGTTGTTATACCGTTTTGTGTGCAAGTTCTTTTATGTAACTCGTAGTCAGAACTTAATACGGACTGTAAGACCATAAAGTACTATTATTTCGAAACGGTGAAACTCTTCTTACACTTAATGATTAGCAAATTGTGTATAATACCGCAGATACGGTATTAATGCCTTAAATGTAAAAAGAAAACTTGATGAGGAAATGCATAAAATTAAATATATACCTACACAAAATCAAAAAATATGTTTCTCGAATTCTAGAACATCGATAGATAATAAACATATCCACAATTAAACTCGGTCATTTTCTAAAATATTCTGAAAATAACTGCAATACAAAGTTGTAAATTTGATTATTTCGCGATTCTTATTTAAGTATACAAAAGACTCGTTTTAAAATTATAAATTTGCGCTCGTGTGACCGGCAAACTCCTTGTCATCGTTTCTTACTAAAAAAATACACGGCATTTCATTAAAAATAAATAAATACCGAATATTTTCATCGAGCATCTTGAATAACAAGCAGAGTTGTGTAATCAGCGTCTTTAGATACCGTTTTGATTGATTTATGTATTTAGTTATTTACGTAAGCTTGGCGGATTATCTGTAACTAATATCTGCTTTAGTGATAATTATATGTAAGCGATTGTGTATTATTATAAATCGAAGGTAAATACTTAAAGTTCATTGTTGCTTTTTATATTCAACACTGACTGGTGATCTTTGATCTTTTATTTGCTTATTTCTTAGTTTTTTTTTTCTATTGTCTATTATTTTGATTATATTTCTTTTTGAATACCCAGGTAATAAGAGCGTCATATTGCATTTATGTTGTTAAATTTGTATACAATTTTTTCTATTCATTATTATTTTTGTTACCATCTTAAAATTTTAATTTAACATAAAACATTTGTGTTGTTTAACATTTATTCAGTGAGTGTTGTAACTGTGATGACTGTTATTTATTTGAAACGTACGGAAACCTCAGCATTAATGACTTAATACTAATAAAACATTTATGGGTCGTTGCGTTCGGTTTATAATTAAATCAGAATGCGTGCGGTCAACTTCTTCCAGCTTGAACGAACGAAGGAAAAAGTGAACGTTTCATGCTGCATACGATAAAATCCTTAAAGTTTGCCGAGAAAATCTCGTTGGCCCTCTGCCATCCGGTGTTTACGCCACGTTGGCGCAAAATAATGCGCGCAAGTATTTTGATTGAAACTTCCGCAAATAAAATACTTATTTATAGTGGTGGAACAATAGAGAGTTTACGTACTGGCCGATGTAAAACGGCGGTTATGATTGTTTAACATTCTCGTCCGTGTTTAATTTGTTTATCAATACGTTTAACGGCTTCGGTAATGAACGCGCACATTTATCCCACACTTATTTATAGTGAACTCTTATTATTGCAAATACTTTTATATTCTACTTAGAAATAGAGCATTTTCGTTTCCCAGGTACTAACACCTCTATTACAAATAAACAAGCCAATAACAACTGAGGAACTATGAAGAAAATTTTATGTGTGAAATGCCAACAGCATACAAAATATTTGCATTTATAATAAGGTAAACTTATTGTAATATCAAAGACGAAACTATTTTTTGTGAAATTTTGGTTATTAAAAGTGGCAGTATTTGCTGTATGCGTCAAATTACCAATGTCGTAAATATCAAATGTCAAATACATCAAATGTCATAAACATCAAAAGTAAAATGTCAACACTACCCAGTTTGCCAATGCTGTCACTTTACAATCAGAACTCCCTAGGTATTAAGTTCATTTTCAAAAGTAATTTTTGTATTTTTATTAAATAAATGATACAACGTAGAAAAAAATAGTAAACATATTATACCCACTGTAACACACGTTCCATTGGAACTGACTCGTGCTGTAACAAGCTTTCTTATTCAACTCGTATAATAATAAACTATTTCGAGTTCCTATTGTTTTGATTAAAACAATAATCAAATAATTAAATTGATTTGTTTAATTGGCAGTATTAGAGAAATAGAATATCTTATAAATCACGTGAATTATTTCAGCCTGATTGGGCCTCATCAGAGATATGTACTAAAAAATTACTTTTTGAAAGGATAATAATTAAATTATACACTTACATATTTTTGAATTTCCAATAACCCAAAAACAAACCCTGAAAGAAAACTTTTTGAAAAACCGTCTATTATCTTGCAAAATTGAAAGGAACAGTTACGTTTCATCATTCAAAAGGCAAAATGTGACGGTAAAATAAATAACGTAAGTAACTATGAAAACATTGAGTGAAATTAATGACAGCTGTAGTTCTTGCCAAATGAAATTGTAATTAAATTGATTTGTTTAATTGGCAGTATTAGAGAAATAGAATATCTTATAAATCACGTGAATTATTTCAGCCTGATTGGGCCTCATCAGAGATATGTACTAAAAAATTACTTTTTAATATTATTTCTAATATTATTATATAATAATAAAATATATTATTATTGGAAATTCAAAAATATGTAAGTGTATAATTTAATTATTATCCTTTCAAAAAGTAATTTTTTAGTACATATCTCTGATGAGGCCCAATCAGGCTGAAATAATTCACGTGATTTATAAGATATTCTATTTCTCTAATACTGCCAATTAAACAAATCAATTTAATTACAATTTCATTTGGCAAGAACTACAGCTGTCAATAATCAAATAAATTAAAAAATTATACTTGCACCATCTTGAAATATATTCACAATTGCTTGATAACATTAATTTATATAGGATCCGGATGAGTGTATCAAAGTAATTATTGACCAAAAATTAAATTGACACGGTTCAATTTGAATGAAAAAGAAAAATCGTTTCAGCTATAGCGGTACTGTCAAGAAATTTCTAAGAACTACTAGATGAATCAACAAATCTTAAACAACGTTTTTACTCAAATCTTACTCAAATTTGATAAGGTAACATTATCACATTATTATTTCTACGTATTACAGGCGAGCTGGATATTTATATCTATAGTAATTAAATTTACTGTTATTAATTATGTCCGCCTGATATTTATAACAGCGGTAGTTGTTAATTAAAAGCAACATTTTCCACGCGCAGCCAGTGAATTTTTCAGCTGAATTTACGAGTGTGTTTTCTGCGAGCTCCTTCGTGTATTAAGTGCACACAAGCTGAGGAATTATTATGATTACAGCATCGGGCACAGTTAAGATAAACAGTTATAGTAATTGCATCAGACGTGTAAAACAGTCGATAAGAATGTCGCGTTTTTTATCTGTAAAAAGGAGGATTGCATAATTGAGACAAGGTGAGAACACGCGAGCGAATAATTAGAATTTCTCCTTGTAATTTAAATGGGTAATTAATTTTGTTGGAGTTTTTTCCATCGACTTATAATAATTACAATTGCAGTTGTAATTTAACATTTTAACATTTAACCTTTTAAAAGCGGACATGTAAATCCAACTACTTATACATATTAACGAAAGTTTTATGAAAATCCTTTGCTTCTAGGATATAAACAAAAACTTCATGCAATTTACGAGTAGGAACAAAAACGCGATTAAACCGTAAAAATAATTTAATATTAAATCAATCCTTTGTAATGCAAAACGCGATAAAATTTTATACAAATAAAACCGTCTAAATAATTCAAATTTCATATTTCCATAAAACGCTAACGGACACGGCTCAAATAAAAAATCTCGCAGAGAAGATTATTTCCTCTTATTAACAACCGATGATAATTTCTGACAACTTTTTTTTTAATGTCATTCAATTAAAAAACGAATATTAATTGCGTCAATGCAGACGGAAGACGCGGTTATAACCACATGTAATTAATATTAAATGAAAATTTAAATATAGCGCGATTAGCATTGACGTCAGCTTTGTAAACTGCAGATTGTCAAAGAGCGGGTAATACTTGTAATAAGTGAAATTGACTTGAAGGATTCCGCGTTCGTTGTCCTTCTAGCTTCTGCTTGTAGTTCTTCTCAAATTCTTCTTTCTGTCGATGCGCGACGTTTCGTTCTTTCTTACAAAAGAACTTCCTCAGAGTTGCTCTATTAGAAATAAGAATGTTGTTTTCCATACCCATGAAACTGAACACTCTGTAGAGTGCAGTCTTGTAGAACATTAAATAAAAGTAGCGTTTGTATTTCTTGCCCACGTATTTTAGATACCAGAGAAGAAAACCACACCCGAGGGACACCTAGTATAATTGAGATTAAAGGTATTAGTTAATTTTTATAATTTTACTAAGACCCGGTTTTACAAACATAAAATAAGGACAGAGATTAGTCGAATATTCTTTAATATTCTTCCATATCTACGTTACGTTATTCTAAGAATACTGTTATACTCAGGCCATGAGATTCCTGGATTGTTCGAAAATGGAGCTCATATCAAATAAACAATGAAGTAATTTATTAGGCTACAAATAGAACATCGTAAGCACGTTGAAAGGCGAAGATAGAATTTATGTTTATGTACTGAAAACCCATCTGATCAAACGTGAATAAAGAATAAATTAAATAAAGTATAACAATGTTAGAGAAACTTTCGATTTTTTTGTATCAGAAAAGTAATAAATTCGGTTTGTCCTTGATTAAGTTGACGAAGTGAAGCAGATTGAAAAGAATTCTTGCGATACCGTCTAGGTGTTGTATGTCATGTAGTAAAGTTAACTTATAACGGGATTCAAAGAGCAAAGAGATAACGATGCGCACACAAACGAATAGAAAAGTTGGGACTAACGGTTGCGAGTCAGTTGACGGTGTAGGGTATATTTGGTGGTGATGGTTGTGGTTTGGCAGGACCATGCGGCAAAGGAGAAGGCTCTGCAAACCATGTCGAGCATGTCGAGTGCGCAGATTGTGTCTGCCACCGCAATGCACAGCAAGTCGGCCGGTCTGGGCCTGCTCTCTCCTCCCTCGACCTATCCCGGAGCGGTAAGTCGTCCTGTCGGCTCCCGTCCTCCGCTTACTCGCTACATTAACACTGTAACATGCTTACTTGCTGTGTGTTGCCGGCTCCCGTAGAATTGCTAGGCTTTCTAACCACTTAACTGGGCTCACGTTCTCCTTTAATTGCTCCGTAGACACTCAAATGAAATCTCTTCAGGATCAAAAGAATCTTTAATTACCCTCTTCTACATAATTTATTTGCACATACCCACACGCCAATCATACATACATTACCCGTTATCATTTTTTCAGTTCACGAGAGAAAACAAGCAATTAGGTAAAAACTGTTGCACCGATTCGTCGTGCAAGCGACCGAATTTATTTCTAAATGTCAGCTCAGCTCGAGCAAGACTTGTTTTCATTATTTGCGAAACGAGTCCATTCAAGTGGTGTCTTTAGTTGGCTTTGTTGAAGCTCAGCCCCCGCATAGTTGTCTGATTAAAATGTGAAAGTACTAGAAGTAACAGTAATTAGCAGCGCACCTTAAATCATTTCCATGTCGAAACACAAATCACCCTTTTAATTGGTCGTTTTCTATTTTCAGCAGTTTTGGCAACCCGGACTGCAACCTGGAACGTCGCAAGAGTAAGTTATTGATGTACAACGAAAGTTTACAACAGTAAATTGCAGTCTGATTATAAAACTTAACTCATCGTCTATAATAGCAAAAAAAAAATAGATATCGTCATACTCAAATTCGTTTTCTACAAAAACATAGCTTATTATTTACACTACCAAATTGAAAATATTGCTGAATAATACATATTAAAAAACCAAATCTAAAAATATTTTAAATTATTCACTGAAAAAGTTTTGCACTTTTGCAATCGTTTTTTTTTTTAAACTCGCACACCATCTTTTTACTCAGCGGGTGAAAATACAAATTGATGCAAGTTTATAATGTGCTTGCTGAAACATTCTTGTCATTAAATTATATAAACTGCAATGTTATACAGCGTATTCCATGACATACCGACCACAGTTTAACAGTGTGTTGTCGAGGTCATTTTAAGCCAAAATGCCCAAAACTCGTTCGTAACGGATATACATGCATTTTTAATTTGAAAAGTTTGTAAGCGGATATACCCTGAGAATATCATGCATTCAAAAACTCCCTCGTTTTGGAGTTGGTCATGACTTAAGATAGCAAGAAACACCGTATGTGTTTACTTATATTAAAACGTCAAATAAAGTAAATGAGATTAGCTAGTAATCAACCGAATCAACCCCAACTCCAAACGTGGGAGTGTTTGAACGCATGATACTATACGCAAATTACTTTGCCTGCGAGGCACTTCCTTTGGAGACGACTGAAAAGCCTCGTTTATGCCAGAAATTGTGACACTAGAGAAGAGCTTATTATTAGAATAAAGGCCGTTTCAGAATTTTTGGGCTGCAGATATGGTTTGGAAAAAGAACATGTTCTATTTTTTCAGATACTTTTTGATTCAATTTAATTTTTGATACAATTTACTATTTAATTTAAATTGTTCAAGAAATTGAACCAAATCTTCCAAGTACAAGAAATAGGGTAGCGTAAAGCGGCCTTTATGAACACTGCAGGGACTATTCTATTTCTTCAATTATCAACAGAGATCAAATGTATGCGCGCAAAATTAGGTGAACACTTCGAGAACTTTTGTACACACAAATTAGCTCTCTTTTTACCGAGTTTATCAAGTTATCTTAATGAAATTTTAAAAAAAAATTATTTCTATCTGACTTTTTACTTAAAATTACGACTAAATTTACATCATATGTTCAATAGACATTTTTGACTTAAAATGACCTAAGCAAACACACTCTTAAGCTATAGCCATTATTCCATGGGACACCCTGTAGATAAACAGAAAATATAGAACTCCTCTTTTGATAACATTTTTTTAGAAAGTATTTGTAGACCAGACTACATTAGCACAACATTATAAAAGAGTTTTGGAAGAATTTGAAGTTACTACAACATTTTTGAGTTGTCTTTACCAACGAAACAAATATAAAATCGGTCTAGAAAGGGTAGTGAGTAATTTTAATAGTATATTTTATGCTGAATTCAAATATGCAATGCTCCATATCACCCAAGGTTTTTTTAGAGACGCGTGGTTTAACTCAAAATATAAAATTATATGCCTAGGAAAATATAAGAAAAGAAAGTACCTAACAGTAGAAGACATTTTAGGGTATTTTGCTTTAGGAACCTTTCCATTTTAGAACTCCATTTCCCCTGGCACGCCGGCACAGTTTTTCCATAACAGCAATGTCTTGATGAAAGAAGTTTTCATCGCTGACAGCCAGAGCCGTAACTAGGGCGTGGCGAAGGTGGCATTATTTGTCACGGGCGCAAAGGAAAGAAGGGCGCCTGATGAATTGAGTTGGGTTGGGTTGATGTAAAAACAATAAATACACATAAGTTAAATAATAAAATGTGCATTAAGCAAAGTAAATAATTTTACCAATAAAATTGAAATTAAAAAAAGAACTAATGCCCTGTAAAATCTCAAACTCTATTAATAATTGTGACCTTACTTCAAAGGAACGAGAGATACAAAAGATATTTGAAGAAAATGCAGTTATTGAAAAGAACGAAGGAAAATAGTGAAAATTGAACACGGTGAAATGTGTGTAGATAGCGTAAAATGGAAACGGAATAAATTAAAGGTGAAACTGGAAGACAATAGACCAATGGAATGCAGCAAGAGGAGTATGGGAGAATAGACCTTGCAAAGAAAAAGGATATGAATAAGGAGAATCAATTCAAAGTTATAAGGTATATGGAAACTAGGATAGCAAAAGAAAATATTGAAAAAAGCAACATGTAATAGAGATGGGAAGTTTCGTTACTTTTAAGTATTCGGTACTCCTCGTTACTTCAAGTATTCGTTACTTGGTATCCGTATCCGTTCCATACTCGATACTATTGACGGATCTTTCGTTACTTTTAGGTAGTCGGTATTCGTTACTTTAGTATTCGGTACTAGATACCCGTACTCGTTTGCTACCCGATACTGGTTCGATACTCGAAACTAATTCGTTACTTGGAATTCATTGATTACCCGGTAATCATTCTTTACTTTGGTTATAAGCAAATGGATGGCTACGAGTACGAGTAAGGGTAAAAAATGAAAAAAATAACAGGAATGGTAAATTAAGTTAAGTTAATTAATTATAATTTTAAACAACTGACTTATTTATTTAACCGATAAATAAAATTCTCAATTAAAATTGTCTTTTGTCATTTTTTCATAAATGGTGCCAGTGTTTTAAAAACGAAACATTTGCAAATCAAATTATTCTGTTGACAGAAATTGCTTTTGAAGTTTGTGGTATTTTTGGCTAAAAAATGGTTTTTACGCATCTAGAAAAATGAACAAAAATTATGACAATTTTTGTACATTTTTCGTAGTTTTTACACGCAATTGGTTTTACACGTGGTTTTTCTACTATATACAGGGTCTTATAAAAAACGCCCCAAGCCATAACTCCTTTATTTATGGACTAATTAAAAAAAAATTAATTTTTATTTTTTTATATTTTTTATTATTGTATCTGGTAGAGCTATTTTTTCTAAATTCTGTAATGTGCAACACTTTTAAGTTTTGACCAGCAAATATTGCAGAGAACATTAGTGAAAGAATTGAATGTGCAAATGTAAGTTGCTATGAAAAAAAGAAATTCACATCATTTCTTTCTAATTTTTGATATTCCAATCAATCTACCAATTTTGATTATTAAAAATACCATAATGTGTGTTTAGTTTAATTGTTTTTTAATTATTTTCATAGTCAAACGACTGTCAACTTTATTTTTTAACACTAGCGTTAAAAGTAAATCACTTTTAATAGGCGTCTGTCATAATTTTACACTTTTAATTGAAGTATGCCATGGTTAAAAATTCAATTTTTTATAGCGTTTATAAAAAAATTAGTGTATTACGCGAAATGTGCTTTTTATAAAAATGTTCAAGTGTGCCATGAAAACAATATCATTGAGCGTCGTTATTGTTGCAGTTATTGTTTAAAACTGTCAAGTTCTTGTTGCTTTATGACTTATTGTTTTCATAAAAGAAAAACATTTATCGGAAAGTTATTATTATTAAAAGTTAATCAAATTTGTTGGCTACAATGGATAATAATCAGTTGATCATGGAGCTCTTCACGCGAATCTGTTGGCTGACTTATTGCAAGTTTATAATAAAGTTGACAGTCGTTTGACTATGAATGTAATTAAAAAACAATTAAACTAAACACAATTTATGGTGTTTTTAATAATCGAAATTAGTGGTTTGACTGGAATATCAAAAGTTAGAAACAAATGATGAGATTTATTTTTTCACATAGCAATTTACATTTGCACACTCAATGTTTTCTGCAATATTTACTGGTCAAAACCTAAAAGTGTTGCACTTTACTGAATTTAGAAAAAATATCTCTACCAGAAACAATAATAAAAAATATACAGAGCCATTTCAAAAATAAAAGTTGACAGTCGTTCGACGATGAAGGTAATTAAAAAAAGAAAATTCACTAACCGCTCTTTATAGTGTTTTTAGTCTCATTTCCTTTGCCTCTTTGTTTTTTAAAATTAGTTCATAAATAAAGGACTTATGGCTTGGGGCGTTTTTTGTAAGACACCCTGTATATATGCCGATTGATCGATCGATCGTCAAAGAACTTTTATGTATCTCCTGCTAACTTTCTTGCGGCTTTCATCATGTCACGTCATTTCGTCGTATATTTTTTTAACTCAGATTTATATGATCGATATTTAGTAAAACAATGACCTGTATATTATGTAATAACTCAAAATTCCTAAAATTTAAATTACCTAGTTATAGCATTAAGTGGACGATATGTACGTACATGCAGATTACATACTTATATTTCTTCTATAATATCTATCTAAATTAAGAGTTCCGGGACTGTTTTATTCATGTTATATATTATCATAATGTTAGTTCATTACTAAGTATACAAGAATTATGTATATATTAAATTTATTTACCTCAATTATAATTTATAATAAATCAGTTGTTCAAAAATTAAATTAATTGAAGATGTAACTTACAAAAAAAATAAACATTTTTATGAAAAAGGTAAGTATTAACTTAATTTAACATTCCTGTTATTTTTTACTTCTTTACCCTTACTCATACTCGTAACCGTAACTAAAGTAAAGAACTATTACCGGGTAATCAATGAATTCCAAGTAACGAATTAGTTTCGAGTATCGAACCAGTATCGGGTAGCAAACGAGTACGGGTATCTAGTACCGAATACTAAAGTAACGAATACCGACTACCTAAAAGTAACGAAAGATCCGTCAATAGTATCGAGTATGGAACGGATACGGATACCAAGTAACGAATACTTGAAGTAACGAGTAGTACCGAATACTTAAAAGTAACGAAACTTCCCATCTCTAACATGTAACGTAGGAACTCTAAATTAAGCAGGAAACCTCTATAACAAATCACCAGGCAAGGGGAAAGGTATAGAAGAAAAATATTAAAAATAAATGAAGGAATATCAATAAATATAAGATTATTATATTTATATATAGCACGTGATGCGCTGATAACAAGGAATTCAACTAATGACTGAATTATCGAAACAAACGATTGTTCTTAATCAGTTTAACGGAAAAAGAAGACGGGTTGAAGTATGGAAATAAATTAATTACCATTTTCAAAGTAATAGTAACCATAAATGAAAACAAACTCGCAATAATCCAATTTACATTACATGCCTCAAAAGAAATAGCCCAGCTTGAGTTTAAAGAAACATTTTATATCACACCGAATAATTAATTAATACAAACATCAGTTTAGGTTGCGACATCTCCCGGCTGAGTTTTGATCTGAAATTATGAGAAAATTGGCAAATAGAAACTATGTCTGCTGCTAAATAACACATACATCGGTCAAATTACAGCATAATTTGAAAATGTTAAAATTTAGAAATTTGAAGAAGGTAGCAAAATATAAAAGGAAAAACAGATAAAGATTCAACATTAAAAAATTGGATATTGTAAGTGTTGGTCAAAGTAGCACAAAGGCTTTATATTGAAAAAACACAAATTTTTAAAATTTAAAATTTTAAACTCTAGAGAAGAAACAACACCTATGAACATCCCGTATATTTATATATATATGTGTTTTTGTCAAATATGTAATTTGAATTTTGACAAATTTATGTATTTTTTACAAGAGGGTGGGGTACTAGTTCGAGATTTTCCACAGGTGCTAGCTTGTCTAGTTACGGCCCTGCTGACAGCACCCAAATTCTTAGGTAAGAAATCCACGTGAGAATCCAAAAAGTGACATATTACACCCCAAATTTTTATGAATACTATAATATTTGTAAATTCACTAATCAGTTACCAAAAAGTGCATCACATAAAATCTGTGGGTGATGGAGAAATTATAATTGCATAATATATTTGACTTCAGCATCACTATAAACATTTATAAACACTACCTACGAAGTTTTATTATAAGTATAAGAAAAGAAACATTTAATATTTTATATTTATTATATATATTTTATAATTATTAATTGGCTGCAAGCTGATTAAGAGATTTTACAATTTTTTTTACATAAAAGTAGAAAAAAAACGAAGATTTTCGAAAAATACAATAATTAGAAACCGAGCAATGCAAACCACATTAATTTCCTCAACTTAGCACTCGAAGCTAAACAGAGCAAATGGATAAAGCAAACATGGACTACGTACACACATGCACAGGTGCAAATATAAATTAGTCACTATACAAGTTGTCTGAAAGGCTTGATAAGTTGTGCAAATAGAATTCGCATGAAAAATTTGTTTAGCGCCGCAGAATGTGTAAAAGCGAAAACACATCCGACGATTAAATAAGCGTGACCTTTAAAGATGATAAATAGACGTAAGAATTTCGTAGAATTCGTAGTGTTTGTTCAAAAATCGACGAATCTAAAATCACAAGTTTACACTACACGACTTACGGACACATGTATTTTTTATTTGATAAAGCTTTAATTACATTTTTTAATATGTTGAGAACTTAGCAAAATTGATATACAATTTAAACTAGTTTTAAAAAGGATTAATTCTTTTAAAATTCGAAATTTCAAATAGTTGGTGTTACAATGTTTATGATTTCTTGAAATTTCAGCGTTAAACCTTTTCCTCAGTCGTCGTATCCTGCTGGTAAGCCATCGACAGCTGTCTCACAGAGCGACGTCGGACCACTACAGGCGCCCCATCCTCCAGTTTGGGAGGGTAGAGCGATAGCGACCCATAAATTGAGGCTCGTCGAATTTTCTGCCTTCATGGAATCGCAAAACAGAGACGAGCCGGTAAGCTCAGGCAAAAGAGAATTTTCTTTGCTCGGAGAACGCGTTTTGCCGTAATCGATATATCTATAAATAGCACCGTAGTTTTTTACGCGTTTATTTATTTATTCGTCAAATCGCAAAGTAACGGATAACACTTTCAGTTATTTAATACGTTCGACCTTGCTTTTTGTTTGTTTGTTCTCTTTATCAAATAAGGCCGGCAAACATTTGAAATATTCCTAACATACTCCTTTTGCCTATCTATGGTAATTTTAATTGTTTTCTGTTTCCTTCTGGAATGCCATATTTTATCTAAACGGCGAAATATTTTACGTGAAATAATTTTCTTGTTTTCAGTATCCTAGGCATCTATTTGTACACATAGGAGGACCTGCAATTTCATACGCAGATCCTTTGTTAGAGGTAAACAATGAATCGAATTTTCCTTTATTTTTCTTATGGTAATTCTTTTACAGGCGGTAGATGTTCGACAAATCTACGACAAATTCCCAGAAAAGAAGGGCGGCTTAAAGGAACTGTACGATAAGGGACCCCAAAACGCTTTCTTCCTCGTCAAGTTTTGGGCGGACCTCAACAGCAATATCCAAGATGAAGCAGGTGCATTTTACGGCGTGACAAGTTCGTAAGTATCCAATAAAATTTACGTTTTCTTGTTGAAAAGAGTTGAACTTATTTACTCGTACAGATATGAGAGCAATGAAAACATGACCATCACCTGTTCGACGAAAGTGTGCTCCTTCGGAAAACAGGTCGTGGAAAAAGTTGAAACAGAATACGCGCGGTACGACAACGGGAAATTCATCTATAGAATTCATCGAAGTCCTATGTGCGAGTATATGATCAACTTCATCCATAAGTTGAAGCACCTACCCGAAAAGTACATGATGAACAGTGTTCTCGAAAACTTTACAATATTACAAGTAAGGAATTGTTGTTTTAAATAAGGTTTTTATTGTTAATTATTTTATGTTCATTCAGGTGGTGAGCAATAGAGACACTCAAGAAACATTATTATGTACGGCGTATGTATTTGAAGTCTCCACATCAGAGCACGGGGCTCAACACCACATCTACAGGTTGGTCAAAGACTAGCGGACTGGCAAAGTCCCTGTCTCTCACTTCAGTGCCTACACCCTCACAATACTAGTATTATTATTATCAGTTATATAGACTAGCTAATACAAGCCAATTGCCATTAACGAAGTTATGATGGGCGTACGCCGGCCGACGTCTGAACACACCCTCTTCCCCATTTAGTCGTAGTTTGTTTCTATTTTGAGTCTTTTGTTTTTATGTATATGTTATATTATAGTATATTTGGCATCGTACTTTTAGGTTATGAATTTTGACATCGGTCGGGGCACGTGCACGTGTTAACGTGCGTTATAGAACCGTACGTCAAATTTGTGCGCGAATGCAAGTGATGTACATTAGTTAAAAGTTAAATGATTTTTTACGTGTCCTCAAAGTTGTAGATGGTTTACTAAATTGAGTATCAAGATATTTTGACAAAGAGAGAGTTTATAGGTTTATTTATTAATTGAAGAGTAGATTATTTAATTTCTAAGTTTTTTTCTAAGAACTTCTAAGAGAGAAAATATATACTGAAGGCTTGACAGATTTTTCAAATGTGTGGCTCAATATCCATCTGTACCAACCTTTAAAGTTTTTTTTTTTTTTTTTAGTTTAGGTATTACCTAAGTTTACAGAGTTTGCTATTTATGTGATTTTACTTTTTATATATAATATATAAATATATACATAGATTTATATTGGATATTAAATACCCAGTATTTTAGTTATTTGTTTAATATTTGTTTAGTGCTAGCCGATCGATTTTGAAAAGCTAGCATAAAATTAGCATCTCCACAAAACTATACAATTTGTTCCAGTACCAGCTATTTTACTTTAATCAATCACGAAGCATCAACTGTAGCTCTCGTTAAAAAAGTCATTACATCACAGTGCTTTTTTAAAATTCTTATAGATTTGTAAATTATCGCTCTTCACTTTCTTGGGATGCTAAAACCTATTAAGATTGCCCGTTTTCTTTTCATTAGTTGCTATTTATTTAAAGTATACACGCATACTATAAAGTAGGATAATAGTTTTTAGGTTTTGTGGAGAGTCTTATGTTTGTGTTCATTTGGCAGCCCGCACTTTTTGCCAAATACTACAAAAAATATTAACGTACAAGAGGGCGCGTTTTCATATTAATTTTGATCGATTCTAGTGTAATTCCGGAAGAACTTGTTCAAATATGTTAAATAGATATGCCATAATTGAAAAGAAAATTTGATTACGTCGTATCTACTTAATTATGTATTTTAATCAATCCTAGTGCAATTCCGGAAGACTTTGTTCAAGTAGATGTGCGTAACTTAAATTATTTTATATTTCTAAATTAATAAAAAAGAATTATAATAATTACTCATATCTACTTGATAACAAAGAAAAAACATTATCGAGTAGATGAAAACGTTAAAAAATAAATATGAAAACTTTGTGTAATATTTTGTGTAATTTCTTTAACATGTGGCAATGATTTGATCTCTAATTTAGGTTTTTTTTTTGTAATTGTTTTTCGACCGTGATTTTGGTAGCTTCATTTTGTTCATAGATTATTATAACGATAACATAGTAGCAGGTAACACACTGGCACTGTAAGCTGTACCAAGAGCGCATCTTCTGTGAAGGTGCTTCTTGTTGGAATTTATAAAAAAAGAGGCTGCGTTGTATATTTTGATACGTTTCAGATCGTTTTTCGTAGTTGGACTACCCTAGTTTCTAAGGATTCTTATCGAGAACAATAATATATCAGATATTTGTAATAAGATCTATATTTTAAGTGTCAGTGTAAAAAAATGTACATATATATTTCTATGGAAATATGGCGGCTAACTGATATTTTTATTGACCGATGAAGTCAGAATGTTTATTATGACGTGTGTGCTATAGTAATTCATATCTGGAATGCCATATCAAGGTGAACTTAATGAATCTTTATTATTATTATTATTACAATTATTATTATAATTTCGCTCTGTAAGTGTACAGTATTTTAAAATCATGTTTATAATTTGTATGGAAATTATAATAATTCATAGAAATTAGAATTTATTTTATCGTCCTTTACACCTACATCACAATTTTCAAAGTATGTAACTGGTAAGTATGATCATATTTAAATCGTAAAATCATATTACCATGCAAAATTTAATTAAAATACAAGAAAAAACAGATGAAAGTTGCTTGCAAAAGATTTTAAATTATTATAAATACCTGTTTTTGCGCTAAGAGCAGATTTATTTCTTGGTATTTTTTATATGTTTAATTAATTTAATAAATACATAATTCGTTTTCTATATAATTTGTATTTGCTGATTTCCAGTAGATGTGCAAATTTTCATTTGCATGTTTTTATGTGTTATCGTATATTGTAAAGATTTAAATTTTTTAATTCATTTATAGTTTAAAGATTCCAGCTGACTTTTCATTACTTCGAACTGTTCCAGTACATTATATTCACCCTGATAAATAAATTCGCCAGAAGAATTTTCACTTATTTTTTGGGAACTTTTACTTGGGGGATTTAAAATGGAGGAACAATTTTTCTAGGGAATTTTTTAAGGAAAGGCTGGCAGGAACTGTAGGTAGGTTTCAAATTTTTATATTTTTTTACAGATAAGGTTTTATAATGGAAACCAAACAGAAATCAGAATTTAAAAATATTAGAAAATTTACTTGTTTTCATTTATTTATTACAACGGAGTAGCTTGTATTTTGAAATCTAATTTACTTAAGAAATATTCAAGTAAAACAAAAAATGGTATAGTTAATAACATCAAAACAACAACATAACAACTATGATTTTTTTCCAAAATTAGGGAAAGCAGTACAAGACATCTGGCAACCCTAAAATTCGCCTGTTATTGTATGTGATGAATTTTAAAGAACACTTATTTGCAAACACAAAGTACAAAGTAAAAAGTGAGCAAAATAAAATTAGATTAAAGTAAGCGGTGCAATGTCTGTGATTAACTGAATTAATTAATGTAATACATTCATGGACTGTCAAATTTATTGATTTTTTATTTAATCATAGACATATATTTTCTTTGCACCGCCTACTCTAATCTGATATTTATTTGCTCAGTTTGTAGTTATATTTCATAAAATTATTCTTTCATAAACAAAACAGCCCTAGAGTTTTTACTTCCTGTAAGAATGTTAACGACGAGAATCCATTACTTCCCCGGACAAACAAAGTGGGAATTTAATTGAAGATCAAGATTTTATTGTTTTTAATAGCAAAGCAAAAACAGTACAAATGTAATAATAGATCTACATCTGTAAAAGAAAATATCTGTAAACCTGTCGCAGCCGTTGCGAGTAATACAAAGGCAACTAACCAGCATCAGCATAACTCCATGACAAGCTTCAAAAACGTAAAGAAAAGTATGGAGCAAAAAAAAAGCTATATTTTTCTTATAGCGTTTTCGATTCGCTGCTCTAGAACACTCCCAGAATATCTCCATCTCCAGTATTACATGAGATTAAAACAAGATGAAAACACTCTGAGAGTACCCTAGAGCAGCGATTATTAGGTTAGTTCCAAATTCTGTTTCACTGATGATGCGATCTTAAGAAATACGTGTTCGTTTCCCAATATTCGTTTAGAACTAAAAAAGAATCAGGATAAATGTTTCAAAAGGATTCTTTTCAACAATAAAATACTATTTAAACCTGGTGCTTGTCCGATGAAAATTGTATCACAAAATCTTTTAAACGGACACTAAATAAAATAGCGCACAAACATTTAACGTTTCGCCGTCATTCGACAGCTTCGACGGCGAAACGTTAAGTGTTTGTGCGCTATTTAGTGTCCGTTTAAAAGATTTTGTGATATAATAAAACACTAATTAACGACAGAATCAAAAGAAACTTGGATACATTTTAACAAAAGATTCAATGGCAAGTATGAAAAAACTGAAATTAAGGTTTGATGATGTAAAGATTCGAAAAATCTATTAAAAGCTGGTTTTATTTAATTCAGAATTTAGCCTTAGGCCCGGTTTTTTCATCACCAGTTAACATTACCTGTCGGTTTATTACCATAATGACAATTGTCATCACAATCGTTACTATGGGAATAAACCGACAGATAACTCCTTATTCTGTGGGCCAGTCTTTCCACCTCTTGATAAACTAACTGACGGATAACTACCATGGAAGCAAGTCATAAAAATCAATCAACGATTCATAAAATACAAGTTATTCGCCGGATAACTTTAACTGGAAGATGGAAAGACCGGCCCTGTAACTCATAACGGTATCGTTAAATAACGACAATGGTTAAGTTTTGACCAATCAGAATACAGAAATGCGTTGTATTTAAATACTGATTGGTCAAAACACGTCACTTAACGATTGTCGTTATTTAATAGTGACAGAGTAGAGGTACTGTAAAAAATCTACGATCTAGAGCTTTTATTAATAAAACATTTTGTAAAGCAATTAGTTTTATTTTCTTAGGCCTGGTCTTTTCGTCCCCAAATAACTTTATCTGTCGATTAATTCCCATAGTAACGATTGTTGCTAGCTATGGGATCATTGTTACTACGTACGGGATCACAATTATTTTAGTATGGGAATAAACCGTCAGATAAAGTTAGCTGGAGATGAAAAGACCGGGCCTTAATCAAAAGAATTATTCCAAAATTACATTTAGAATAAGTTAGTAGATGTTCTTTGTTGCAACAAATCCAAGTGAACTAAAATACACCATTTACAATGTTCCTCCGGCATCAAAAACATTGATAAGGAAGAAAATTACAAAATACTACTACAGCGCCATCTGCGGGACAGCATACGTATAAACCATTATTATGTTGAGTTTAACTTCGACTTCACATTTATTATTATTATTAATATTATTATCTATTATTTCCATTGTTTTCATCTGGTGTTAATTCAAAAATTATTTTTTGAATTTTCTTCAGTTTGAAATAGTCATGACCCAAACCATCATTTCGGTTTCATCTTTGTGGTTTGAAAGTCAGCTACGTTGACAGCTATGTAAAAATGGCTGCTGCTGCTAGTAGTGAAGGTTCGCCAACAACTCCATTAACCCCTTTAACTAATTCAACACAATCCGAACGCAGTTTTTCAAGATCACCTTCTCTCTCCTCGGTAAAGGATTTCCAGTGGACATCGCTGCTTGTCTCAAACTCGGGAAAACGCAAGAAAAAATATTCCAAAGGTAGGTCATTTGCTTTGACAACAGTCTGTTGTGATAATATCATTTCTATTAATTTGTAAGCAACTAAGCAATTTGTTAATTAACTATCTCCTACGTAATAATGCAATGAATTAGCTTGACCGATTTTTGTTAAATTAGTGTTAACAAAATAAAATTTAAAGCGACAGGTTCAGTTTTTTTCGTAAAATAGAAAATAGCTGGGAAATTATTCATCTATTTTCCACATAGTTAATAATTTCAATGTTTTTTCTTAATATTTGAATTTTCTGCGTCGCATAGCAATTGTCTAGATGGCGCGCTTTATTTAGGGGTGTGTATTGATTTCTACCCTCACTTCGAACGTGCCATTGCGAAAAATCAATACCAAGTTTCTAGAACAACGTTTCTGACATTGTCCTTTCTTTCACCAAGAATCACGTTGACTTGATGGCGTGCAAGTGAACAGAACGATGTGACTCCAAACAAAAATTATATTCAAACATGATTTCTTTTTGATGTAATTTAAACATGGTGATGAGGTGGATATGAAACGGGACGTCTAGTACGCTCATCTATTCCTGATGAAAGTGCTAGAGATGGTAGAGACTTTGGGTAGTGCCGCCATGGAACAAGACATGGCGGGGGCCCAGGATACGATTTATCTGTGCAATTTCCGCGTTTCTGTCGATGGTGAATGGTTGTGTCTTAAGGAACTTCACGACGTCGAATTCAACATGCAGGATTCAATTATTCAACCCTTGTCCACGCCTTCCCCGGACGTACCCGTTCAAGGTTTTGGTAAATTGATTTTGCGAAACACCTTCCCGCTTATTTACTTAATAATACCACCGTGACATTTTTTTTTATTCACACTAAATTACTGCATTACTGTAAAGCTTCAGTTCCAATATTCCCAAATTATGAGTCATCCTGATATTGAGTACCTATCAAAAAATAATGCGTAGTTTCCCGCAAACTCTATCTTTTACAAACTACCTAGTCATAATAAATAGTAAGATGCTTCTGACTTGTTCCATTATTTTATTCGAAATTACTTTTAAGTTTATTATAACGCGTGATCAATATCTTTTCTAATCAAGTGACCTATGGAAAAAAAGTTGTATGTCTTTGATTAATTCATTTTTTCAAGTGTTATTTTAATTATTTAACTGTAAGTGTCAGTAGGTTGAAACAGAAATCTTTTTTGATAACAGTTTATTGTTGCACTGTGAACAGTTATATGACAATCCAGTAATCTTAGCGAATGTTTTTAACATTTAGTTTTCATAATAGAACTTTAAATTTAAATGACTTTAACCTATAGAAGAAACACATTAGTTTTCCAATGCTTAAAGTGACTTTAAATTAGTCTCCTTTAGCACTATTATGAAAACGGCTCTTAAACATTTAAAACGCAAACTTCGTTTGTATTTACAGCGGAAATTTTACGCACCTATGAACCAATTTTTCGTTATATACATTTGACGTCGTTATCTTTATAAATGTAACATTTATTCCAATACATTTTGTTGTACTAAACTTAATTAATTTAAAAACATAGCAATTTAACTGAAATCATCAAAACAAAACTCATATACCGAATAACCTTAAAACTTGAGATTTGATATACAAATTTATAAAAAGAACATGTAATACATAAAAACAGGAATTAGATTTTGTATAGGCATGCATTATAAATAATTCAAATGACATTTGAACTAATGAACTAATCAAAAACACACGATTTTATTTCCATAGGACTCTTGATTAGAAAAGATATTGATCAGTCATTATTTTACGAAAGAATTTCTTTTTATAAATTACTTGAGGTAGTAGTATTTCAATTTTGAAGAAATGGTACGATGACGTTAATTATTTTAGAAAGAAAATCATTAAAAATCAACGGAGTTTTCTCTGAATTTTTGATTTACAGTTACTACTAGAGATGGGACACTCGAATCCTCGAATCACGCAAGTCTTGAAAAAGATTCGGGATTTCGTAAACTTGAATCTTTTATTCCAATTAAAAACTTTTAATTTTAAGTGCCCCTCTTTTCTTTTTATTCTTATTTTAATAAGTATGAGAGATTCGAGAACCTTTTAGCACTCGGATTCGAAAAAAGTAGGATTCATCCCACCTCTAGTTACTACGATATCACTAGGAATAATGTCACTTGATTGTCACAAATCACAAATATTCATCGGAAGAATTGTACGCCAGCAAAAAGAATTCAATGTCAATCAAAAATTTGATGGAATCGTCACAAATTAAAAGTATCTTCTTCTCGGGTGACTTAGATTCGAAACTGTTTGACAAATTGAAACAGGATACATTTAAGATCTTTTCACAATAAAACACTTGTCAATGTATCAAAGAATGACACTGACTGCCAATTTTTTTTGCTCGCGTCTGTACATATAAAATGCTGCAATTAATTATCACATACAAATCGCAGATGATTGTAAAGTTAGGAAATATTTAATAAGTTTTTTGTTGATTAAATTTGGTCAAAATAGCAAAATCGAATTAAATTGCCTTCTACCGACAATCAGACATTTTGATTGCTTGTTTATGTAGAAACCGGTGTTACAAAACTAAAATATTACAAAAAACACTTGCGAGTCATTTACTTTTCTCTACATCCGATTGTACAATGTTTTCGACAACATTTAAGTCCCACGTGATCACCCAGATTAGGCAACCGAACTTACACTTAGGCACAGTTTTACAATCGTGGAATAAGAAACAGAATAATTATTCGTCGAATATCCTTTAAGCTTCTTCCATATCTACGTGTTATACTCAGTTTATTCGATGGTCGTAAAATCAGGCCTTAAAATAAAATACCCCTGTTATAATAATATGTTAATCAGTGGCGTAACAACATTAATTTTGCTAAAAAATGTAAGAATGTCCGATAATGTATTATACCGCGTGATTTTTTAAATTTTTTTATCAACTCTTGCCATAGAATTTGGACGGCATGTCGTAGCTTTATGCCGCGTTTCCACGAGGCCAGGAAACAGGCCAGTAGCTGGAGTCCTGTGACTGGACTCCGTGTAAACACCACTGAACGCTAACTGGCTCCAGTGAACTAGCCACGTTGAAATAGGAATTCACTGTACTGGAAAGGCCCAGTCACTGGAGTCCAGTCACAGGACTCCAGCTACTGGCCTCGTGGAAACGCGGCATTACTGTAAAACAGCATAAAGGAGTGCAATGACGTACTTTTCACTTAAGCTAAGACATGCCGTCCAGATCTCATGGCAAAAGTTAATAAGTAGCACATAAATCGCGCACGCTTATGTTCCTTTTAGTTACTTTTTTTTAGTGTCGCCAATCTGCGCGAAACAAATTTTCCCAGGAATGTAGTTAATTTGGTCACGTGACACTTTTGAACATTGTTGAAAACCCTGTACGTTATTTTAAAAGCGCGTATATTCTTTGATTTATACGTTAAGTCTGTCATATTATGAAAACTCACTATTTTATTGTACACACTATGTTGTTTGAGAAGGTTGTCTGTATCTTTTTATTGACGTTTCATATGAAATAATATAGAATTTTCATTAAAAAACACAAGCTTTACACTTTTTTTTAATTTTGAGTGTTTGGTGTTATTTCTATTCGTTGATATATTTATCGATTTTTAAAAACTGTTTTGGATTTGTATTATTAATTTCTTTGCTTGTGTATCTATGCAGGTGTCTTTTTAGACTGATATGACCAATAAATAATGTTAGTTGACTAATAATGCTACTTTTTCAGTTTCTTTCGTTATCAAATTTTTGTTTTACAATTCATACTACATACAATACATCCTCCGGTTACACCAGCCAAATATTGCACGAAGTTTTTGTTTGTTGATGAAAACTACTGCTTGGATATTGAAATATGTGTTTATGTTATTATTTATCTGAGTGATGCACTTGATTCTGCACCACAGGAAAATAACATGTGTTTATGAATTTGTTTCAATTGCTTTCCATAACGTTTTCTATGAAAATTTCGTTATTACGTCGGTTATGAAAGTATTAAAATGTTATTAAAAAACATAATTAAGTTATTAAAAAATATTAAATTACACAAAATTAAAATATCACTTTTAATTAAAAGAAAAATATTATTTTTAATTAAAAGAAAAATATAATTTTTAATTAAAAGAAAAATATCCTTTGTAATTAAAAGAAAAATATCATTTTTAATTAAAAGAAAAATATCATTTTTAATTAAAAGAAAAGTCATGGCTTTCTAAAGAAAAAAAAAAACATTCATTATTTTATCAGTTAGTTGAGTCGCAATATTTTTTGGTGAATTTTAGAGTAAATATCACAAATTTTACGAGAAAACAAGTATTGTATTCTGCCAGAATTAGTGAAAGAGTTATCTACATATACATATTTTTCGAGGTATAGTATACCATTTTTAAATTACAATTATTTATCGAAGTTAACTAAGTACATCGGCAATTGGCACGTGTCATAAAACGCTTTTGAATCATAAAGATTCATTCTTTCAAAAAAAAAATGCGTCAGGACCTTAACATGAAGACTAGAATAGTTAAAATACATAATTATTTGGCAAGCTTAAGTAACAGCTGTTTGTTTAATATTCTTGAAAATAATTTTTAAATATTTTGGAAACAGATCTGACTGGTTGCCTGCCTGAGGGTAATAAATTGATTTATAACAGGGCACTCAGGTATCCAGCTGAGAGTCCTAATAGTTACAGTAATTACTATTATCCTGCCACAAAAACTAATTTAAAAATGATCGTCCTATACTGGTGCTTAAAAGTATTCGGACGACCGGCGTGACCGCCTGGCACTGTGGAAGTTTACCACAAGGGTCAAATTCGAACTATTTTATTGCTTTTCATTCGGATACATTTAAGCACCAGTATACCACCGGCACCGTTGTAAGTATATTTAGAATTTTTTTTACAACTGATTCAGCAGAAGACACAGAATTCCTAGATAACACCGAGCGCAACGAAGAGAATCTTGTAATGGAAATAAATAACAACCCAACAACAAATTTCTCGAATATCGACCATCAGTGGGAACCTTAAGAGTAAAGGAAATGGCAAATAATAACAGGGATTTCATGAAAAATATTTGTTTTACCGATGAATCAACCTTCACTTTACATCAATAGCCTAATCATCAAAATTGGAATATGAGCTACTTATGGTGTTGACAAATGTTAATTTGTTACTGGTACAGTACTTCATTTTATTTAATATTTTTGATAATTTTTTTTGTGAAAATAAAAGCTATGTAACCAAAATACCGAGTGATGAAACTACTTAATACAGAAATTGAAATAAATTTATAAACACATGCTACTTTCTATCAAAACGCACTCCCGGATGTATTATTATTGTGGAAAGAAACATTTCCGTTTGTTTAAAAAATATTATGTACACATCTTTTTTTTAACTATATGTCGATCGAATAAATCTGAGTTAAGAAAATATACGACGAAATGAGATGATTTGACAAAATCCGCAATGCTGTTTTACGAAAGTTAGAAGGAGATAGTTCTTTGACAAGTTCTTTGATAAGTTCTTTGACTTAAGCTAAGTTTCCACATGCAAGGATTACTGGCGCCAGTCGAGTGGTGCCAGTTTAGTTGCATATGGAAACATCGAAAATCTGCTGGCGCCAGTAAATTGTCGCCAATAATCAATGCGCCAGTAAAGTTCATCACAGTTGTACTTTTTGGCGCCAGGAGTAGTGTTTGTAAACAAAAAGTACACGTGTTGATACAAAAGTTGTGCTGTAAAAATGCCAAAAGTATAAAAAAATGGACGACTGAAAAAATAACACAGTTCTTGGAGGCGTATGAGCAATATCCATGTCTGTGAAATCATAAAATTCCACCATACAAAGACAGAAACCAAAGAGATGAAGCATTAAGTTTCCGTTTCTTTTTTGTCAATAATTTGTGAAGCTCCAAAGCACAAATTTGTATAACCACGTTGATGCACGCAGTACATCAGTTGACACCATTTTTATTATTAACACCAATTCATAATTTGTTCTTTATGTGGAAACAACTGCTGATGCCAGTAATTATGACACCACTAAACTGGCACGTTGGCGTTGTTGGCGCCAATAATCCTTGCATGTGGAAACTTAGCTTTACCGATCGATCGGCATATAGTGAAAAAATGAACTGTACCTTAAAGATCAACCTCTAACTTTCCGAGTATTATATCTGCGTATGTATGAATATCTTGAGTTCCTATTTCTCATTCATTTCAAACTGTTTCGAATCTTTTACGCAAGTTAACGTTAAAGCGATGCACTTCATTTTATGGTTTCGTTAAAGAAGTTTCGTTAAAAAAAAAGTGTCAAGGAAACTTACAGGCTTGACTGATTATGTGACACAAATTTAGGGTAATAGAACGAACTGAACAGTACCGAGTACGAATGTGTTAAAAATAGAAGTTAAAAATATTAAAGCATAATCTCTAGTTAAAAAGTGTTGTATCAAGTTTTTCATAATCTCAATGTTTGCATTAATTTATGGCGAAATGCAATTTTTCCTAAACAAGATTTAAGTGATTCCGAAGCAACTTACATAATTATAACTGCATTGTGTACTTTCTCCTTCGACCTTATTTTCTCAATGTTGAAATCAAGTGTACAAAATAACCGGAAACAATGAACGCCTTGTACTTCATAAAACTCTAAAGTCATGCTTTTTATAATCTTTACTTTACTGTCAATTTTGTTTATAATTTAAATTTTCACATATTTTAGGACGCGATCCAGTTGTCATAGAAAGAAGTAACCTTGTCAACATTAGTAAACTAGTAGTCAAAGAACTTATCGAACAGTCCCTTCGTTATGGACGAATGCTCGATTCTGATCACATGCCTCTCCAGCATTTTTTCATCGTATTAGAGCACGTACTACGTCATGGATTACGACCTAAGAAGGTACTATATTGAATTTCAAAACGAGCATCTCTCGAATGAAATTGAACCGCACAGAAAATGTAACAGTGTATATTTCTCAGGGTCTTCTCGGCCCGAAAAAGGAACTGTGGGATATCCTACAGATGGTCGAAAAATACGCTCCAGAAGCGCAAGATATCACTGCAAGCGTCAGAGACTTGCCTACCGTTAGGTAACAAAAAAAGTAGGTTTGAAATCGTTTTTTTCGTCCACATGCGAATTTTTTTAGAACTCACATGGGAAGAGCTAGAGCTTGGTTGAGGTTGGCTTTGATGCAAAAAAAACTTGCCGATTATTTAAAGGTGCTCCTAGATCACAAAGACGAAGCACTTGCAGAATATTTCGAGCCTGATGCTCTAATGCTAAGCGACGAAGCTATTATAATTATAGGATTGCTTGTTGGGCTTAATGTTATAGATTGCAACTTATGCGTTAAGGTAAAAACGCTGACAAACAATTAAGGTACCGCTTCTACTTGTATGCTTATAGGAAGAAGATTTAGATTGTCCTCAAGGTGTAATAGATTTTTCTTTGTACTTACGTTCCTCCAACCAAATCACGGAAACTACCAACGACGAACAAGAAGAAGACACTGATAACATGACGACGGTGCTAGATCAGAAAAACTACATCGAAGAACTAAATAGACATTTAAAGTGAGCACTTTTAATTTCGAATTAATTTTTTTGTAATCTAGTTACTTCCAGTGCAACAGTGACCAATCTCCAAGCCAAAGTTGAGACTTTAACGACGACGAACGCGTTAATGAAGGAAGACCTTGCCATCGCTAAAAATAGTTTACTCACATTATACGAAGAGAATAGACAATTAAAAACCGAACTGGGCAAGGAAGAAAATTCTGATAGGTTGAACGAAGGGGTTCGAATCACAAATATCACAGATGGTGAAATTGATGGCAAGGCCGAAATCGCAGAGCTTAAGCAGAGACTTGAAGAGGAGAGGAGGCTGAGACAAGAAGCTGATAAAGAATTACAACTACAGGTAAGTTTCAACGTGATACATAATTTGATAAACTTATCTGCCTAAATTTGTGATATCGGTCTTTGAACAGTAAATATTTTTCGCAGCGAGTCTTCTTTATCTTGCTCTTGTCAATAATTACGCCTGTAATGTAAACTGCTTACATTTGCAACATTCAATCTACTTCTGCAGAAATTTGATTTAATCACCAACAGTGATGTAAAAGCATACGGTAACTAAAACGTGGCTGACGAAGCATGAATAGAAAAATACGCGTAATCTTATCACCGCACGTTTTTTTTTAAATTGCCTACGACAGTATTGTTCTGTGCGTTTAATAAATGTGTGATATAACTATCGCGCACGAGTTTAGTGAGTTTAGTTCAGAAATGAGTTGGAAATAAATTATTTGTATTTAAATCTATGCCCAAATTTTTCTGTTAATTTTCAATGGACACGAAAGTTTTCAACTGTACGTAGAAAAATTTATATTTTACATCTTCAATGTAATTCAGTAAAATCAATGTTATTCACTATTATAAGTTTTATTCCCGTAAATTGTATCGTGGGAAGATTGTTAATTGCGTTTTAACTAAACACTCAATGCAACTATTGCGCATATCCTACACGACTATGCAATCAGTAGGTATATAATTAAAGGAAAACGAAAATGTTGAGAAATTCACATTGTTCCTGTGGGTCAAGGTTGACAATGAAACTATTAATAGACGATACAACGTGAGCAATAGGATGGATTCAACAATAATAATAATTAATAACAAACACATTATCACACTGCATAAGGAGGCAGACTGTCTGTATAGTTTAATAATTTGACGTATAAACATGCAAATGGGTATTTAAGGCAAGTTTCAACCTTGAAAATATGCTACTAATCGTCGCAAAGTAAACCAAATTGTTTGGATACTTTCGGAAATAATTATTTTTGTAAACAAGTCTGAAATGTTTGAAATTTGATTTCACAAAAATATTGTTGCGAGTTCTGCTTTGTCGTAACAAATCACGTACGACCACACTACAAATTGAATAATTGCGTCATTATTTAATTCACAAGCTGTTTGTAATTGTGCTTTCTGTCTATCTTTTCGTTCGTGCCGTCCGTTCGATGTCCTACTGATTCATAGAAGATAGCGCACGAGTTGGAGTTATTATTTTCATCATTATCTGTGCGTTCGTTACTTTTCAATTAGAAACTCGTGCAGTACATTGTGCGGACTGTGCAGAATGTAGACGTGTGCTATAAGCAGAACTATGCGGTGATGTACATACGTGTGGACAGTGTAAATGTGATAAATGGAAGTTATTTATTTAATTTATTTGTGTCGCGCTATTTTTACATTCTGGTTCTAGACGGCATGTGCAAGTTCTGCCTCTGCTTTCCCTGTTTCCGTAGTAGAAAGCGAGAGGCGCCCGTTTCTGATTCGGAAAGGGAAACATTGGTAAATATTTTATTTACGGTCGATGCGCTCACATTTTAATAAGTTGTCTACTATACCTACATATTTAATTTCATTCTCTTTCGGAGAACAAAAAAAAAGGATCGAGTTGTGTAAAATTAATTCACATAACTGGTTACGGAATTTAAATGCTGCAAATTAGGCAATTATATGAAACTTGAAATTCTAATGTTATGTATTACCTTGAAAACATTAAATTTTTCCTATAAAGAAAGTAAAACTGTTGACGATAAAATAAAGAAAGTAGTGAATATTAAAATGTACACTAACGAAATTAAAGTGAAAATTAAGTTTATATTAATACCCATGGGTATCCAAACTTTTTATTTTCATATATCGAGTAGGTATTAAAAAAAAAAGGTAAAATATACAAGGTATACAATAACACAAAAAACAGATTCTAATCTTTTTGTTCCTTCGATTAACAGGGACCTTATATTTCATTTTTTAGCTGAAATGATACTTATATTCTTTTAAAGGATGTATTTTAAATCATTGATTCACATGTGTTTTGTGCATCATGATGGATTGATCAATAGATACATTATATCTCATTTTTTTTTAACGGAAACAATGCTTATTCTCTTAGAGGATGTATTTTAAATTATAAGATTCACGTGCGGTTTATACAGGATGATGGATCGCTATCATTATTGTTAAATACTCAGAGAAGAATAAAGTGACCACAGATTTAACATTATGCCGAATTGTCTAGAATTTTAAGCGACAGAAAATGTCCAGCCAAAAAGAAAACCTTTACATATTATTGTTTGGATAGAATGCTAAAATTTCTTTTTTATATCACTTATTTGTATATAAATTAATTTTAAAGTAGGGGAATCCCAATTATACTGATTGACTGAAAAATAAGTTCATATGTATTACCTCAATAAAATTAAAATGGAAATGAAAAATAATTACATATAAAAATTAAACACTGAATTAAATAGCATTGTACCTGAAAAATTAATTTATTCGATAAAAGCAAACTTTCAGACATTATAATTAAGGTCAATAAATGTAAGTAGATTATTTCACAATTATACGTAATTGAAATTAAATTTAAGCCTATCAATTAGAAAGCTCTTTGAACCTACTAAGAAAAGTGAAATTATTGCAGATATGTGTGTATCTTACTACTTACTTCACTAGTTACTATATTAATAAGGAGAGGCCATATTTTGATTTACAACAAAATAAACTTATGTTAGAAAATATAAACCCATTCTAAATTAAATTGTATTTACCAGGAAATATAATTTTATTTGATTTTTTCCTAGAAATGTACTTCTAAAATCACACAAGTAATCAGCAGTGATTCACCCTCATAAAATGCTGATTAATTTTTGAATTCGCATGTGAAAATCTCCAAATTATCATTAGTAAGCTTTCAAATATGTCCTTATCTTCTGCTTATATTTGTTTTCTTTTGTAGATGGATTTGAAAGCTGAAATGGAAGTGGCAATGAAATTATTAGAAAAAGACATACACGAGAAGCAAGACACGATAATCTCATTAAGACGACAATTGGAAGACATAAAATTAATAAACCTGGAGATGTACAAAAAATTGCAAGTAAGTGTTTTTTTAAAGTCATGCATTCACAGTTAATGTGTATGGATCATTTCTCGCAATTTTCTACATTTTGTTTTTTCTTAAATCTACTATTTAAGACAGTTTGCTAATTAATGATCCATATTGATTAAAATTTGATCGCTCTCACAACTTTTACAGACATTCATGCTCACACAAATCAAAATCACTATAAACACTCGTTACATTTTGTTCAATGGCTGCTTATAGGAATGTGAGATGGAGCTCACACAAAAGGGGGAAATGGTGAGTCGTTTACAAGCGAAGGCCGGTCAAATCGGCAAAATTCTAAACAATCTCGAAAAATACAATCACTTGCTCAGAGACGGCGAGAAAAAATCTTCCGCCGAGAGAAAACCGGCCGGTAAAAAGTCGGACGTTGTTAAAGAAGCATACCCAAAAAGTCAAAACGAGCCAACAGAGCTCGAGGCTAAAAAAGCGACTAAAAAACAGATCGGTGACCGCAAAACTACATCAAATACCGAACATGGTGATGATAAAAGTAGCACGAGTGCACCGCAAACAAAATCCGAATGAGTTTTCACGAATTTTATGTTACATTATTTGTAACGCGATCAAATTGATTTTATTTTTGTAGCTAACGTTGTTACCGATATGTTAATATCATATACTTTTCTTTTCCTACAATTTTAAGTTCAAATTGGCGACAATTAAAATTCATGAAAAAAAATTATTCTCTTGCTTTCAAAAGCTGAACTGTAAGCGTGAACTAAAGCGAAAGCAAGGCGAAGAATTTTACATATTTTTTTAATATGATAAAAAAAACTATGCAATGAATCAATATTGCCTTGAATGGGATCATATTGTTGCTGTTTCTTATTGTGTGCTCCCACCTGAAGGGATGAAAGTAAATAAAAGACTGAGAATTGTGTAAAGTAAGGGTTGATTTCAGGAATGCGAGGGTTCCCTAAAACATAAGACCGAACTCATTTCGAAGCTAGAAGCTAAGTCGCAGGCCATGTCAGACTCTATTCAAACTCTTGAAGCTAAGTACGTGCTTTTATATACACACTAATCTATGGGCTTTCTCATAAGCACCCGCTTTTACTTCAACTTAAGATAGAATAAAAGCTTTCATGGCCATTGTGCAACATTCACGGGCTTTCAAATTTAAAACTTTGTGGAAAACACATACATTATCAGTAGCTAATTAAAATAGGTTCGTTGTTTCTAACAGTAATTCAAACTTTAAGTTTACATGTAGGTGGTTTTAGCCTTAGATTAAGATTATCCAAATTCATTTTTTCCAAATTTCTTTTTGAAGTCATTGAATTTAGTGTGATGTAGTTTTAAGTATAGACTAAGATTATTTAAAAAAATATCTTTTTTTTTAATTTCAGTCAGTTCAAATATATCTGCAGTGTAAAGTACGGTTTTCACAATGTTTTAAATTTGAAACTTTGAAGTACAACATATTAACCAAAGTATGTAGTTTTAGAGAATGAATACTAATTATTACTGATATTAAAATGTTATCATAAGGAATGAACATATTTTGTTTAGTTGAATTTTTACAAAGTCAACATGATGGTGATGGGGAAGTATGAGTGAAAATGTTGGCAAACCTTCACTACTGCAGCTACTAGTATTTAGTCATTTACAAAATTGAAACATACATATATTCTTACATAAACGTTAAATGTCTACTATCAGTGTTACAAAATAAATATTATTTTAGGATTATATGAATCGCTTGTATCTACAGTACATAGCTGTGTTGTTGTAATACTTTTTAGTATTCCAATGTCAGGTTTATAAAATAAACAAGTACTAAAACATAAAGTGTTTGTAATTTTGTCCCTTTCTTTATTTTTTGATTTTCTTTAGTAGATTTGTAGTAGGTTTGCCATTATTTTCTGAAAGTTATTTTATTCTTATTAATTACGTTACTTCACATATTTTTTGTTTTAATCCTCATTCTATTATTTTCGATTTCTTTATTAATTATTTACTGTTTAGTTCAAGGTAACAAATTTTTCTCAAGCAAAGCACACTCGAAGAGTAACGTTATATGATGATGATGATTAGTCAATTTGTCTTAATTTATATTGAAAAAAATTTGTTACAATTTACTATTTTCGTGAATATAGGTTGCACATTATAAAATGAATACAAAAAAATAATTTCACTTACTCACGTTCTTTAATTAAGATTAGACAATGGGAAAAATAATTAAAAATATGATGTATGTTTTTTTTATATCGGTAACATGTGCAGCCTGTATCAATTACTTTTTGTCGTAAAATATCGTCATCAACAAATAATGAGGTATGTAACATACCTGTTGCAATTTGATTGATTGATCATTCTCAGCATAACATACATTTTAGGTATCGTGAATGTGAAACAGTACGGATTCTAGCAGAACAGAGAAGACGAGAATTAGACGTTCAGGCAGCTCACCATGAAGAACAGGCCAACGGCATCGAGGAAGACCTCAAAGTAGAAAGAGAATGGAGGGTGTCTCTGCAGGAATCAATGCAAATAGACAGAGAAAAAATATCATTGTTACAACACGAACTCGCCCAGTTGAGGATGATAGCTCAGGTAAATTTTATTTATTTATTTTTTAATCAAAATTGTTAACTTCTTAAAATTTTATAGAAATATGCCAGCCTTCAAGAAGATTATTACACATTAAAAGAGCATTGCTTGGAACAAGAACAAACACTAGAAGAACTGGGCAAAAAATTGAGTGACTCGAAATTAGAACTGTCAGATCTTAAAGAAGAAGCTTCACGCAAATCTGAAGGCGCATGGGCTGATGACAAGAACGTCACACACTGTAAAAACTGTAATAAAGAATTTAATTTAACGCGAAGAAAGGTATACTGCTAGTTTGCACTGCTGCAAGATGCAATTTTTGTTTTGTTTTAGCATCATTGCAGAAACTGCGGTGAAATATTCTGTAACGCATGCTCAGATAACTCAATGGCACTTCCCTCGTCTGCCAAACCAGTAAGAGTATGCGATGACTGTCATGTTACATTAGTTAACAGATATTCTGTGATGTAACTCTTAGTGATTGTATATGGTGATAATTTTTTTATTGTTTATAATATTGTTAATATTGGACGTACAAATATGATGAGTGTTTTAATTACCTAAAATATATTTTAAAACTTTGCCAATTCTGTATTTATTTAAAAAAAATGAGAAGTCCCTTATACAAATATAAATGTTGCTCTGTTTTAAAAGGACTGTTTATCATTTTCAATTCATTGATTTTCAAGGGCAAATTTGTGGTTCTCTATTGCCCAAGCGTACTTCACTCCGATGTGATTAAATGATTTCTACCTGAATTTATAAAGTTTGTCATATAAATTATGTTGTATTACGTTAATTACAATATTAATTCATTTTGCGTGAATTCAGTTTGAAAATAACGACAGTGCCCGCCACTCCGCGCCCCGTAACTAGCGCTGTTGGCGTTTTCTTGAGCACAAAAATTCAATGTAAATTGTTCAAAGGACCATGATCAGTTAGAGTTAGAACTCGTTATTCATTTAGAAGGCTATGTTGCAAACAATATAAATTTCTTGTTCTACAGTGACCGACAAAAAGGTGAACACGTGTGGAAACTGTTTTATTATTGATTTCTCAGAGAAATTTTAATTCCTAATGTACCTTCCTACATCTCAAACTCAAAATGCACACATCAAGATTTGAATATCTCTTTAAGAAACAGGCAAGTATTCGCAAAATCAAACAAATTAGGCGACCTCTGGACATCAATATTGATACCATCAAAAGAGTGAACAAGATATCACGGATTGGTCTATTAAAGCAATCCGTTGAAAACATACACCAATCAAACTTTCATATTTAATGCAGCTGCAACGTTATTCACCCTTTTATCGGCCATGTTGCAATTAACAGTAGAGATGTGTACTGTGCTACTGGGTGTATTCGGCATAAGAATCTCAGATTGGAGTAGAGTAACTCTAGTCATGTGACAAATCAGTGAGAGCGTTTAGGGTTATTGGAATGAATTGGAGCACAAGTGGAGCATTTGTCTAGTTTTAACGGTTTTTCTATTTTTTTAATATTGCAAACGTACGATGAAATGAGCGCAAAAGTTGTTGCTGGATTTATTGCGCTAGAAATATGGCATATGTTAGATAATAGTAACGATGAAGATGGAAAAAAGAAATTAAAAATATTGCTTACAAAGGTATCACAATTTACCTGACACGACGCAAAAACAATTTAAAGCATTTTCACTTATAAAATCACATATTACATAATAAAATATTATACCATCTTCCACATTTTTTGCTTTATTTAAATCAAAAGATTTATTTTACCGCCTTACTCTCTGCTCGCACATTGAAGTAGGAGCACTTAAAGTACGCTCCGTGTAGTGCTCTGAATAAATTTGAAACATAATCGAGTGTGCGCCGAACGAATAAAGAAACAGAAAAGAGTAAATCGCGCACGCTTTTTGTACTCCGATCGCTATGCCGAATGCACCCACTGTGTAGTTCGCGAACGAACTAGTTCGTTTGAACTCGTCATTCGAATGAACTAGAAGTCGGCAGTCGCGAACGAACTAGTTCGTTTGAACTAAATGACTAACGTACGAATCCAGCGTACGGATTTCGTTTAGTTCGCGAACGAACTAGTCGCTGAAGCGTAGCTCAATCAATCTAATTCATCAATTTAATTTAAATAATGTTATTACATAATTTTTCAATAAATAACTGCGTGATTTTGAAAGATTATTTTAATAACTACATATTAGGTACCTACTTCATTTTGGTTGGATAAAAAAGAAATATTGTAGCGAGAAATTTATGATTCCTAAATCGACATTAATAAAACCAGCAAATCGCTTCGAATATTGTTCGTAAACGCATGTTTTGCGGGATGCGAGAGTCCTTCGTAATACGATACGAGGAATAGCAAGTGAACTAAATGTACTAGTCTTTTGAACGATTCACTTCAGTGAACGAGATCGAGTGAACTAGTTCGCCGTAACGAACTACAATTCCCATCTCTAATTAACAGCGACTTCTCGCGTTGACAATTAGTTCGCGAATAGAAAATCGTGGAAGCAACACGTTAGATTCTCTGAAACTTCAGAAATCAAATTACCAAGTTAGACATCTGGTAATTAATTTAGGAACTTTTAATGCCTTAGTAACAATTCTAAAAACAAATGTTACTAAGGCATTAAACTGTAGAGTAAATTTATCTTGGATTTTTAAAATTGGGCCTTAAATAAGAGGTTAATTAAAGTGTAAGTTTGACTTAGTTTTAGAATGGAATTCAGCAAAGAAATAAATAACAATGTAGATGACGTAGAACAGTGCCGAGCACGGTAGAAGAACAGTACCACCACCACTTATACTTCTCCGCAAGTATTTCGCGCTTATTCCAGTTTAAATTGAAATTGGCACGCTTAGAACCAACGACGCGCAATATAAATGTCTCGACGAGTGGCGAATATTTTCGACTGTCGCCGATTACAGTTGTTGCAGAGATGCAGAGTGGAGGGGATGACTCACCAGAACTCTCGTGCTCAGCACTGACGTAGAAAATGATGAAAAGTTTTAAGTCGCGACATCCTGCGACCGTTTCTTGACCTACGCTTCTGCTCTACGAGTAATCAAAACCGATTTGCAACAAAATTTGTAGAAAATGATGTAATTTTTAACGTAGTTTATTCAAAATAATAGGGATGTACGCATAGTAAATAAAAAACTACGTTTAGTTTTTAACGTAGTATTATAGTTATTTGACTTCATTTACCGACTAACTATATTTCATTACCGTTTTCTACGTTATTTGCTGGCCAAAACCTAAAATGTTACACATCATAGAATTTATTAAAAAAAAATTCTACCACAACAATAATGCCTGTTTTAGACGGTCTTATTTTTGTATCAAACTTATTACGAAGTGAGTGAGAAGTGCCAATTCAACCAATCAATATTCACTGTGGTAGCTTATCTCTCTCACTTCGTAATAAATTTGCTACAAAAATATGACAGTCTAAAACAGGCATAAGAAATAGGCAGAGCCACTTAAAAAAACAGGTTGACAGCAGCTTGACCTTGAAATCAATTTCCAAAAAAATCTAAACTAAACACATTTTATAGTATTTTTGGAATCATTTAATTAATTTTTTGTTTATTAAAATTGGTTCATAAATAATGGGGTGATGACTTTGTGGCGTTTTTTGTAAGACAGCCTGTATTTATTCAATAGAAACAACGTTTTGATGTCTTGAAGAAACCCGGTTATGTTCTGCTCCAGTTGTTGAAGTCAACGAAGCGGAATGTTACTCGTCATTGAATTTTTGTGTATGCATAAATTTTATTTTTCTGGAAATTCTTGTGATTTGCAGAGCACTAAAAAATTATATAAACTCAAATAAATAAAATTATTTCCTTATTTTTAAGTTGAGTAAATACCTACTTTTCTGTTGAATTCATTCTTAGTGAGTAACCCAGGTAGAAGTCTATTTAGTTAAGTACTTTTTGTTTATGAATAAGAAACATTCAAATACAAATAAATAAATAAAATATAAAATAAATAAAACTTGCAAAACTAAAAATCAATATCGCTTCGATAAATAGTGCTTTTAGAAAAATCTTACATTTAATTATGAAAAATCTTACCTTACTTAATCCTCATTTTCAAAGTTTCCCAATCCAATCACTATTTTACAACAAATTACTTCAGCCATCATTAAAATTTTACAATTATTAAGCTAAAAAAATCTCATTTTTATGCATTACATATTTTGGCAATTACATATTTATGTAAATTTATGTAATTTAGGTATTTACTAATTGAAAATCATTTTCCTTTTTGCAATAAAAACATTGGGAAATGCCATCAACATGAAATATATGTATTTTTTAAAACAGATTTTAAATTTCAGATGAACAAGCGCCATCTAGAAGACTAGAAGTTATTAGCCTACCAGTGTTGCCAATAATACATTCATATTAATCATAACAACAGTAGTATTGTTACAGTCAGATTAAACTGTGCAGGAGAAATAAAATAAAAATTTATGTATCTTGAGTTTTCGTTTTAATCTATAAAAATAGCGAATTCACTGGAGAAAACCAAGGGTGCGTTTCGTTTGCACGCTCACACGCTTTAAGCACTCACGCTTACAAGCGCTATTTTCTGTAGTTCCATTTGGCCTTCAGTCGCTTAAGCTGCTATAAGCAAAAGTGTTTCTTTTGACTATTGCTTGCACAACGAATTCATAACCTTAAAAATATAACTTCAATAGTGAAATTAATCCAATCACAGCTTCCGCAGGGGCCCGTTCAGGAATAACGCTCCGACAAAAAAGAGCGCGCTCTGGGTAATGTTCTTTCTCTTTCAAGTAAGTGATTTTATACATTTTGCTTTTCATTTTAAACGCCCAAAGTGCTCTCGCGATACAGTTCCTGAACGGGCCCCAGCTGTTTCCAAAGTGTAACGTTTGTTTATAACATGTTTATATAACCTGACTATGATCAACTGATCTCCGAATACGTTACGTTTGGAACATAAGCGCTTACGCTTTTGCTGCCCTACTTCGATGGGATAAGCGATCGTGAGCGAAGACTATGACGTCATAATGACGTTGCTGCTTCATCTAGCTGTTTGTGAGCGTTTGCAAAGCCAAAAGGAATGGTTTAAGCACTGCTTATGAGTGCTCAAAGCAAGTAAGCGCGCAAACGAAACGCACCCCAAATCATATTGAAATGACCGTTTAGTTACCGTTAAAATATAAGTGCCACCTAGCGGTAGCGGTAGTTGCTTTCTGTATTTTGTGCGTAATATACGATGAGTAATCGAAAGGTGGGGATATGTAATGTAAACGACAACTACAGTAATGGGGTTATGTTCTTTGTTTTTAATTTAATTTAACAAAAATTAAATTTGTTTTTGTTTGTAAAAAGAAGTACCAATGGAACGCACGTTCATATATTCAGTTACCGTATTAACACTATTCCACGCAGGTATGTATAAAATTGCTAGTGTAAACTACTGGTGGGTGTGGTTTGATATGATTAATATAACTGCACTTAACATTATTTAAATTAACTATTTTTTAATTTCTGTAGCATCAGGCTTATGGTGTTACGAATGTGTAAGCACTCAACCAGGTTGTTCAACTCCGTTTAATTGGTTGTGGCATTGGACAAAAATCTGCCCGGAAGATAATGATGTGTGTGTCAAGATACTTGAAAAGAAAGACAGTAAGACATGTATATGTATATTGAGACAAACATGATTTAATTCTTTGGTTTACAGCTGATGTAATAATTACAAGAGCCTGTTTAAGTACACTTCGTGGTTATCGAACCGACATTCCTGCAGATCATTACGAAGGCTGTAGGCCAGCAGCTCTTGATGTAAAATTGGGCAATTACGTTAACAGTTCAGTTAAAGAACTAGATGTACATAGGTAAGATTGAATTTAATAGTCTCTTTAAATAATTCAGTTCTGCTTTGCCTTTGAGGTTCATTTTTAATTATGGTTACTTCACTGTGAAATCACATTTCTTAACTAAAAGCGTATTTTTGATTGGTTACAGGAATTTTTACCAATCAACGACATACTGCTTCTGTTTCTTAGATCACCGTTGTAATAGTGGCAACTTTATAACGCCTTCTTATATTTTGTCAAGTCTAAGTTTCTTGTACATATTACTGTATATATTGTGATAAATGGTATTTTGCATGTAATATTTGAGATTTCCAATCCGTCCATTTATTTGTACAAGACCTGACCACTGTAATTGAACAATATTTTTTTTTACTTTAAGTGTGTAAATAAGTCTAATTACATATTTATGTACAACCCCCTTATGCTATAAAACAAAACATTTGCGAGTGAATTTCAATAAAATTACATTAATAATGCTGGATTTCACCGACGTAACTTATCTTTAATCATCAATTAAGAATTCTATACCTATAACACATGTATACCTTCAACACATGTAACCACGTTTACTTTTAACGGATGAATAAATTTAAGTAACGTTGGTGAAATCCGCCATAATAATAATGTTCCATATCACTTTTAAATGCGATGCTTCAATTGTTTGTTTATTATTGCATGAAGGGGTTTCTTTTGTAAGTTCTTTTTATTTTTTGAAATTACAGATACAATAGCAGCTGTTTTTAAATGTCTATTTACGTTTGTAAATACGATAAGTCTTGTTAATATATATGTGTGTATATTTTTTATATATTTGTTTTGAAGGGATATAGTTTGTTGAAACTTACAAATTCTAATTCTTGATGACAAGAAACAAAGCGTATCATATTCTAAATACTATAATATTGCAAGTGCCTCTTGTAAATGTTCAACAAGCATCATTAATGTTATTACAAGCCGGTTGCATTCTTGAATTGTAACAAAGATAAATGCACAGCCTGTATATCAGACATTACAGAATGCTTTTGACTGTAAATTAGCACAGTGTTTTTACATGTGTACGTTTAAAATATATCATGTTTTACATTTAGTTAGCATGCGGATACTCGAATATTTCTAATTAGGTTATTTTACTCAGGAGGGATTTGATCTTTAAAGTTGCATTTAACAATAAATAATTGAAGATATAATAAATATATTTGTTAATGACTTGTTCATATCACATTGAAACTGATATGTATTTAGATTTGAAGGTCAGTATAAATCTTTGTTGCATATTTATGTCAAAATCTGACTGTTGATCAGCTTTAAGAATAGTAATAATTAGTGTTACACACTCAACAATCATTATTGCTGTTTATCCTGATCAAGTTAATGTAATTCTCAAAGATGTTTCACAGTTCGATGTGTCAAAAATTATTTGTGTTTTGCAACTTACTTATTTTTAATTAACATGTAGTCGTCTGTAGAGTTATGTTGAAATCATAAAATATCAAATAAATATTTTAGTAGAATATTGTTCTTAAGAAATTTTAAACAATTTGTATTAAAAGTGACAGCCTTTTTTATAATAAAGTAAAAATAATTTAGTATACTGGCTCTTTGATTTGAAATATTAATGTGCAAATGAATTGTTTTTTTTTTTTATTTATTGAACAAATAGCAATTTTTTGATGTCATATAAAACTTGAGGTGTTATAAACTTTATTTAAAATTACCAAGATATAAATTGGAATATAGGTATATTTAAAGTAACAAATAAATTTAATATCATATATTTCAAGCTAGAATTTCTGTATTTTGTAACAATATGTTACAAAAACAAACGAGTATTTAAATAATTGTAATGGGTAAACTGATATTTTAATATTCTTAGCTACGACTCTAATAGTGCTTCGGTTAACCTCATGTAAATAAACGGGATGAAGATAGTTCGGGTGCACCCCAATCAAAAGTGCTATTTAATAAATAAAAATTTGTAAGTGAGAAATGGTTTAATTATTTGGAGAGTCGTATATAAAACGTCCGTAGTTGACTCGCACATAATGGCTATAATTCACTCATTCTCGTGAATTGCAGTGTACATTACGTGCTCGTTAATTAATATACTATTAAATAGAAAAGTGTTAAGTTCAATAACCAAAATCTTTGTGTTTTGAAAGTTAAACAATAACTTTAAATTTATGAAATAATTTATTCTAAGTTTATAATATTATTGCTTGATGTGGGAGATGTTTTAATAAAAGTGCTACCAAACTGATAACAAAATTCAATTCACACTTATGAGTTACACAAAAAAAAAATATATATATGTATGTAGAAAATGCACATGCTTGAGCATTTTAAATTACGTAATTCCTCACACTATCTACTTACATTTTGTAACATTTTACAGAATAAAATCGCTCTTATGAAAATTTCATCTATATGTATTTATCGTTAAACTAAAAATAAATAAGACATATATATTAAAAATAATATAAAAACTAGTATTAACAGGAAAAAAATATTGAATGTGAAATAATTTGACGAGATATATATTCACTTGAATGATGACAAACATTGGAACGGTCAATAAAATTCCACTTAATTTATGATATTCACGTCAATATATTTAGTCATGAAAAAAAAATTTAAATCACTTTATAGTACACAAAGAAAATCAAATACTAGAATAGTAGTAATGTGGTTATACATCAACCCGTTCCAGATCATAATAAAAATAAAATGCGTAACCTATAAGTACGTCATAATTTGTACCACTGATTATCCATCCACTAGGAGAGTCCATTGGCACTAAATGTTTTTATGCATCAGTTCACTAGCACATGTTTGAATCTGTGTCAGGAGGTGATTCTCCTTGAAAGTGGTCTGATGGTATTCTGTGTGTCGTGAAAGGATTTGTAGGAACTGATGCTGGCAACGCTCCCAACTCACTTAGATGGGAAAGTTGCTGAGTTATTGCCATAGTTCCTTCTTCAAACACTGTAATAATTGCCCACATTGGATCTGTAATATAAAACATATTCAATTTAACATGTAATTTTCATTAAATAAATTACCTCCAAAGTAGGTACCCAAAGGGGTACATAAACGCCACTTGCTTTGGTACATTCCAGGACTAGCTGGACTTGTCATTTCCACTGATATGCAAGTTCCTTCACCAGGTTGTAATGCTGGAACTACCTTTCTTGAGGCTCCTAATCTGTCTCCATCTGCACATTGCAAGTAACAACCAACAGGCCACGCTTCATTGCCATTGTTGTACACATTCCAAGTTTTTTGAAAACTACACAAATGAAAGTAAAATTAACGAACTCTCTTACTTATGGATGTAAAGTTGCATATCAATACCTTATGGATGGTTCTACACTTTCAGTTTCGCTTGCTTTTGGATCTGAAACAAGAGCCATGGACGGTAGTTTTTGTGAATTTTCAACATCGAAGTATGAACATATAGCAGCCTGAAGGTTCCTACAAAATTATCTCATTATTTGAAGGAAAAAAATGAACTGTCACTTACCAGTTATTCATCGACAAGAAAAATGACGCAGTGGTATAATTTAAGTGACTCCCGAGGATTTTTTGAAATTGCTGAACCAATTCATCTCTGTCAGTTGTTCCCATGCAACTAAACTGTTGCAAAAGTGACTGATCGATGTCCAATCCACCACCTCCAGATCCGTCAGTTGGACCATTGTCTATATCCATTTTTATGTTATCGTTTTTAAACCTAAGAAATGCAAAGGTCATTCACGCAATTTCTATTTGGCATGCAAATTCTCGAGAGTTATTCTTCCGCATGATAATCATGTTTGATGTCACACTTACTAACCTCAAAAGTCGTTGGAGTAGGAAAGTTTCTAAAAATAATGAAAATTACTGTGAATGTCTATTTTATAGTTAAAAGTCAGATTGACAAGGCGTAAAATATGTTGTCACTTTAAGACCTTGTTCTGCAATGTTATAAAAATGTTACCCTTTTGACATGACAAACATAATTTAATGTATAGATAGGCCCGTTTACACAGTAACACTTCAACAATTGCCAGAAATAATTTTTAATTCATCAAGTATGCTGATAAAGATTTACTAATTAAGGCAAGATATTAAATTCCCGTTCATATAAAAGAAAGTCCCGATCTTTGCGACCACATAATTTATAATAATAAAAAATTTGAAATCTTACGTGTTGGTGTAATTTGGGCAAGGCACAGATGACTCTGACCTTGAAGTAATATCACATGTATGTTAATGTATGTTATTGTATAAAACTGTTTGTATGTTATTTATGATTAAAATACAACATGCGAAATTATTTGTTTATGAGAAACTTGCATTTACAATACAATGTGCGTAATATCTGGGAACTTTTGATTTATTATGTATTTAATTGTCAAGCTAAAAGTGCTTCATCTAACTTCATATAGGAGGAGTAATTTGAATTTTGCTCGCCAAAAACTGGCAAAGTTATTCTGTTTGACAACCGGTGTTACACAAACCTTCAATTTAAACCTAGAATTTAAAATCTTTCATAATTAACGTGACAATTTCAGTCAGTTTTAAACTTGTAAGCAAATTGTTGCTAAAACTGATTATTTGAAGATTGTGTAAACTTCCTAAGCAAGCCAAATTAATTTCTGATTTAGTATTACAGTGTCAATCTGCCTACAACAGGCCAACAACTGTTACTCCTCCTAGTTTAAAAACAAACTATAGTTTTTCAATTTCAGTTCAGGTTCACAATATAATACAATGCGTTAATATATTTTTTAGATTAGAGGAGTCTATGAAGAGTAAAACCTAAGTCGTAGCTTAAATGAAATTAACTTATGTCAAAATTGAAATGTCAAGATACATTTGACGATAGTAGAAAAAATCTTCCAGTTGAATATAAAAAGCCTTTGAAAACTCTTTAACATGATAACGACTAATTTCAAATGCCGTTGGATTGCTTGCTGACCCATGACTATAGTGTTCTAGAGCGTTTAAACAACTAACAGATTTGACAGGGGTCAGAAAGCAAATGTCAGAATAAAAGTTTCGAATCAAGCTGTTTTTCATAGCCTCCCCTTATCTAAAAAATTTATTAACGCATAGTATGCTAACCCTGTGTTTTAGGTACCTATTAATTATAAATTGCAGAGCAAGGTAGTTCAATTTAATTTGATGAAGATTAGTTATTTGCGTTTATTTAAAATAAGTTAATAACATTTTTGGGGCCGGTACTTTCACCTCTGATTACCTTTAACCTTTGGTTTATTCCTATGCCTACAATTGTAAAGACAATTGTTTCTATAGCAATAAACCAAAGATTAAAGTTAATCAGTGATGAAAGTATAATTTAATATGCAATTTGGTGTTTATTAATTTTGCTTTGTTGCAGATTATCTTTGTCTCGCAATGAAATTATGCTTTTGTTGAGGTATTGATGGTATCCTAAAAAACATCTTTACAAGAATTTTTAGGCAGATAATTAAAAGTTTACATTATCGACAGCATTCACTTCTAGTGGATTCAGTTACAGAATCAGTTGTATGAAAGATTTAAATTTCCCGGTAAAGTAAAACCATTCAATTTATTATTTAATTCTGTTCAGTTGTATGAAAGACTTAAATTTCTGAATAAAATAAAACCAATTTATTTAGCTTTCTTGCAAGAAAATAATTTTGTATTTAAATTTTTTATAAAAATCGATTCCTTTCCAGAAAGCACTTTCTTGAACGGAATTAAATAAACTCAACAGTTTTATTTTACTGAGAGGAGTCATTGTGTTAATAATGTTATGTTGTTAATTATGAACTCAGTATTATTAGCAGTTTTAGCATAGCTTATTTCTTGTACAAGATTTGGTTCGATGTCTACAATAAAAATTTAGAACAAGAAATTTCTAGGCTGCAGATACGATTTGCAGATAGAACATGTTCTATTTTTCCAGATAGTTTTTAACCCAATTTAAATTTTGCTACAACTTACTGCAAAAATTAAATTGTTTAAGAAATTGAACCAAATCTTGTATAAGAAGTAAGGCTAGTCTTTAAAGTTCCAGGTAGTTTATAGTTTGCTTGTTATGTCAGACATAAATCTGAAGATTTTTTCAGATTAATTTATCGGTATTTCTTATTTATGTAATTTTTTTTTTTTATTTAAGTTACGTAATTTATAATAGAGTGTCTAAATGAAAATAAATTACAGGTTTTACAAATTTTTGAGTTATTTTCTTTTGTGATATTGCATTGCACAAACCTTCGAGTATTACCCAAACAATTGGTGAAGTCTTTTTGTTGGACAATAGTTTCTAGAAATGTTTAATGATTTATATGAAATTTATATTTATACAGAATATATTCTACATGTAGTTACTTATATAAATAGATGAAAACGAAAACACTGCGTTTTTATTTGAACTTTTGGAAAGTTTCTTAAATTATAAATATTCAATTCAGTAATGGAAAAGCAAATGACTGTCTTTAGATTTGATTTATTTCACATTAAAAATGCAACACGATCATTTCTAAACAATTAAAAATTTCTAAAACTAAACATTTGTCACATATTTTTTGATATTATTATAAAATCCAGCCAGAAAATTCAAATAAAAATATTTACTTACTATTAGCTGCTTTTTTTGTGAACACTTTCTACTTGTACTCCTAATTCCTGACTTTCTTGAACAATCGTTTGAAGATAATGATTAAAATATAGATGTGCCTTACTAAGCTAGATGTACTTTTGAATATTAAATTCATTCTATTATTTGAAAACTGGTAAATTTTCCGAAGCAGGTGTATACCTACATACCATCGCAGATATTAAAAGCGGAACAAAAAGCTAAAAATTCGTTCGAAAATGTACTTCATTTACTTATAGTTATGGCTTTGGTACAATATTTCGTTTTTAGTGCCGGCGATGGTACGTAAGGTCGATTTTCGCTGGTCCGTAGTTTACATTAGTGCCACTAAAATTTTCAATTAAAATATGTTTTTAAATTTACCTTCGCTTCTTTGGACTTTTAAAACGCATATCTGGAAAATTTTCGAATTATTGAATTTAATTTTATTACACAGTTGAGAGTAGTGATAATTGTGAACGCGCCTGCGTGAAAAATTAAAGTGTTCGCGCCATCGCAAAAGCAAAAGCGGGAGGGTTGAGACCCGCCGAAGATGTTCATTTTAGTTCAAACTTTCCAGTGAAAAACTGGTGCGTTCGTAAACTTTTTTTGGTGGTGGTGGTAGTGTTCGATTTCGAAAAGAATTCCAACCTGCCGCCGAACGTACTCCATGGAACGGTCCGGCATGAAAAGTAAGTAAGTAGACTATTTGAAAAAATTCGTGGTTCATTTTTTATCTGTCAAATTCGCGTTCTCGAGCTGTGGTCTCGACTTCGAGTCAGATGCAGAATAACAACAGTAACTATATAATACGCGACAGCACGTTTAATAGAAATGCGTACATTCAAAGAAGTAATTACGAACACCAATGGGCCAACGTATTTAATTCCGGAGGTGGAAATTCTACCACCGCGCTTGTGGTGCGAGCGGCTTCGTTGCCGTCGGCGACCACCACCAGGAGTAATTATAGTTTTAGAAAGAATTTTGAATGCAGTAGAAGCAGTTTACCGCAAATTGCCATAAAAAGAAAAGACAATGATTCTCCTAGCAGTTATAATACGGAGGTATTCACCTTACCTTATTTATTTTTTCAAAAAGTAGTGTAAAAGTGGGCTCAACCGGGATTTGAACCCGGGACCTCTCGCACCCAAAGCGAGAATCATACCCCTAGACCATTGAGCCTGTGAGATCTTTCCGTCAGTGAGCTGTCAGGTAAATGTTTATATTTCAGGTTGTTCTTTTAAATGGTAATTGGGACACATCTAATAAAATTCCGAATATAATCGCAGAAATGCACAATGTAAACGTCGAAGAGCTACAGAATTTACAAAATACCTGCAACTCCAACAAACAGATCAAACTGGAAGTTAACGAGTGCGCCAAGACGCCTAGCCCCCTGGGCTCCGACAGTGGCATAGAAGGGGACTGCTCCGATGGCAACTTGTCTTGGCTTTTGAATTACAAAATTCACGAGCTGCCCCCGGTACCCGGTACGTGCCATTTACTACCTAATTTTGCGCATTTTTTCTACGGCGAGCGCAGACCGCGTCCGACGCCGAACTTCCGAATTTCAAAACTGCACTTGTTTAATAATATTGTTGACAGTTTCACCTGTTTTGTCAATAATCGCCTGGTAATTTGACGTTTAATTTTTTTGCATAGTGATGGTACGCCTACTCACAAATTTTCATTGCTCCTCTTACAAGTTCCTTAAAAGCGAAAATAAATAAATATTTTTCAGATTGCCCTCCAACGGACCTCAACAATTTTAATAATTTATATAACAATGCGCAACCTCCTCTGCCTCCTCAAAAGCAGGACTGCAAATTTGAACACGTTTACGTGACCGACAATTCTAAGCAGTATTATTTTCAACAGCAAGTACAAAATGTGAGTACCTTTTCTATATCTTCTTTACTAAATTAAGGAAATACGAGCCCTAACAATTATATATATTCGAACGAGAACTATTCATAAAAATTGTTCTCTAACTCATAAGAAAATGTTTAAAACTTTTAATATAAAAAAATAAACAAAAAGACTGATAAACAATAACTAATCATTTAATCGAAACAAATTTTATTCTAAGAATAAAGATAGAAATCATATTTTTAACGGACATATTCGGTCGAATCTAACATTTAATAAATTAATACAGTGTTACATCGCTTTTGTCTTTTATTGCACGTTGGATTCTATCCACCAAGGATTCACAATATTGCGGGATAAAAGAATACCATAAGCGATTTTAAGCACATCACCGGTAATTGCCGGTTAAATTTTCTTTCCAAATGCACAGATACTACTTGGAGTTATTCTAGAGCTGCTCCAAGTAGCTTCGAGTAACTCATCCGTGCAATTGGAAAGTACCTTATGTAGCTTTAGGTAAAAATATTTTTGACCGGCAATTACCGGTTATGCGCTTAAAATCGCTTCATATTTTTTCTATTTTAGCCTTTAGTCCGGAGATTATTCGTTGGGGACTTTTTCGCAAAATTTTTTTCATGTCATGCTGCAGAGTTTCGATGACATTTAAGTCGGGGCTATTTGATAGCTTCTTCAGAAGTGAAAAAATATAAACCAATTTATATTTTTTGAAAAAATATAAACTAGTTTATATTTTATATTTATTATTTATTATAGTTTATAAACTAGTTTATATTTTTTCACTTCACTAATTTATATTTTTTGAAAAAAGTTTTTTATATTTTTTCACTTCTGAAATCTGTTAAACGGACACTTAATATGCGGCACTAACATATTTATTTATTTTTATTTTATTTTATTTATAATTAGCATATTTAGTGTCCGTTCAAAAGATTTTGTGATACAATTTTCATCGGATAAGAACCTGCTTTAATTATTATTAATATCATTGTCCCTGAACATTTTTTTTGGTAGATTTGGTCTCGTAACAGAAAGTCTCGTCCTGTTGAAAAATGAAATTTTCTATTCCGAACTGCAATCTTGCAATCTAGAGGAGGTTTCTTTCTAAAATACCTTCATTTATTTTGCTTTTATGATACCATCTGTAGTTTGTCTGAACCTTTGCTGTATGTACATGCGTCCCCAAATCATAACCCCTTGTGGGATTTTATGGTTGGTTAAAACAGTTTTTATAGAAAGACCACTGTCTTCCAACAATCACCAATACAGACATCAAACCCTGATTCATCACTAAAAATTATTTGGCTTCACATTTCTTTGGTCAATGTAACTTTAGATTTTGCCCAGTCCAGCCGTTTTTTCTTTTGTGGTTCGATAAGGAGTGGTTTTTGTTTCGGCTTTTTAAAAATGAAATGTATTAAAATTTAGGTTCTCAAATTTAAATGAGTATTGAGTGCAATAAATTATATTTACTTTAATAAAACCATAGCCGAATTTGTGTTACCATTGTTGGCAACATTCCCTAGATACAATAATAAACTAGTGGCCAAGTCTCGATCTCTTTTTTAGAGATAAAGTCAATAGAGTAAACAAAAATCTTCTATTGTTTTCGAATAGGCAAAAATTGACATTTTCGACTTTTCGTCAATTGCGCATATTTATTTTTACATTACATACATTAAAAACTGTTTTGAAATTATTATGACACTTTTTCGAATACAATTCAGTGGAGTAGTTGGTTTTTTGATATTTAATTAAATTTTCGAATTATAACATAAGTTATATTTTTTTAAATAGAAATCAGTAGGCAATGCCACCATTAAATAGAGATTTTTATTCTGTTTTCGAAAATATATACTTTATTGGGTTTATTTGGTACAATTAACAGAATAAAACGCCTTTTTTATTATTCTTGGGTGCATTCTATTCTTAGTAGGCTGGTTTCAACACAGACCGACAATTTTTTTGTTTGTTTTCATTAAATATCAACTCTTGTTCAAATATTTTGACAGTTGCAGCCGCTTAAGGAGAGGGAAAGATAGAACGAGCATCCTAAGAGTCACAAATATTACAACAATACCAATACCACGTGGTTTGGGTCAAATTCGAAATTATGTAACTTCATTTAATATTTAAGCTTAAAACGCATTTTTTAGATCAAATGTGCGTTTCATGGGATAATGCTAAGTTATATGTATAAATTAAAAACATCTTAAAAATAAGAAATTTATTGCAGAAAAAGTTAAAGAATATTGAGATGTAAGTAGATAATGAACATAACTATTGATATATTACAATATCAAAATAAATATCAAAACAAAATCACAATTTAAACACTGCCGCGCTAAAATACGCAGGCAACTCATGTTGTGACCCAACCCAGCTCTATCAGCACTAGCTTTCTGTCTCTTATGTTCATCGCACTCTTGTGCTACCCAATCATCAAATCTTTGTTAATATTTAATAAAAACAAAAGAAAACTGTCGGCTTTTGTTGAAACTAGCCTACTAAGAAAAGAATGCACTAAAAATAATTAAAAGGCGTTTTATTGTAATAACTGTAAGAAATCAAGCCAACAAAGTATATATTTTTGAAAACAGAAAAAAATCTGTATTTAATGATCATGTTGCCTACTATGATTTCCATTAAAAAAAATAAAACTTTATGTTTTAACTCGAAAATTTAATTAAATATCAAAAAACAACTATACCACTGAATTGCATTCAAAGAAGTGTCCTAATAATGTCAAAACCGCTTTTTAATACCTGTAAAACTAAACGAGATATGCGCGATTGACGAAAAGTCGAAAATGTCAATTTTTGCCTATAACTCGAAAACAAAAGAAGATAGCCTTTTTGTTTACTCTACTGACTTTATCTCTAAAAAACAGATCGAAACTTGGCCATTAGTTTTTTCTATCTCTTACACTTACAGAGATGCCCATAAGAGACATCGAAATTGATCCACCCTGTACATATTTCGATAGTTATGTTGTCACTTTCACAACAGTAATTTAAAATCATTTCCTGAATTTAGAAAATATGGAAAATTCACAAAACTGGTTCAAATTTGAATAGATAACACCATCAGAATTTTGTAAATCATTTTAGTTTTTTCTATTAGTTTCATAATTATCGAAATATGCAGATTGAAAAAGTTATGGTTAAGGGAACTTTTACTTTTGTAGAAATGATATTATTCGTATTGGGATTTTTTTAGGCCTTTCTTTTTAAGTTACTTGATTAATTTGGTTAACTACTTTTCTATTTTTTTTTTAATCAGGAACGTGCATTTCAAAATTTCAAATTTATTGTGTCACTAGAAATTATCGTATTCATAGCAAGCATTAGATTAGAAATTTATACTGTGCGATCCAAAATTATTTAGATAAGGGGAGGCTATGAAAAATAAAATCAGAGTCTTAGCTTAATTGATACAATTAACCTATTAATCATCTGTCAAAACTGAAACGTCAAGATACATTTGACGACAGTAGAAAAAAGGGTTAATATGAACGAATGCCGCGGGATTGCTAGCTGACCAATAACTAGAGTGTTCGAGAGCATTTAAACAATAACAGATTTGACAGGTTTCAGAAGGCTAATGTCAAACTAAAGTGTTTGAGTCAAACTAAGATTTTGATAATGATGTACCGTGGTACGTTGTTTCATCTTTTTTTTATTTTTATTGAAACTATTGGGGGCACGTTAAATTGAAAATAATATAGGCTGTATCTAAAATATGTAATCAAACTATACAGGCGTCTTATAGACGTCAAAACAATCCTTTTTTTATATGAACATGTATCCGAAAATATCTCGTTTTTTGTAGTGAAAACAAAGAAAAGTAATAAAAAATGTACGGTTTTTCTTGAGTTATTCGAAATTTTTGGACATATGTATGTTTATATAAAAAAGTCTTAATTTGACATGCACAAGACGCCTGTATAGTTTGGCTACATGTTTTAGATACAGCCTGTATACCTATGTAGGTAATCCGCAATATAATGATTAGACGCAAGAACACTTAAGAATGTGAATCATATTAAACCAAAACTCGTCAGAAATTGATAGATACTTGGATAAAGATTTTTCAGAAAATTATAGAGAAGGATTCAATTTTTTCAAGAGAGGCCTTACACGAATTTAAATGGAAATAGAGAATAACATGAATACTTCATACAAATAAGGTTTATCGAATAAAAATAAAAATCAGTTTATTTATTTAGTTTTTATTAAATTTATTTTTTGACGAACATCGTTTTAACAAATCGTTTTACTACATTAATTTTTTATTGGAAATTTGTTAGTTCATTCAGTGAAATTTCTTTACGACAAATTAGGGATGACCACGGGTACCCATTTATTTAAATGGGACCGGTTCCCTTTTACGGTACTCGATAAGTACCCGATACCCGATAACTACCCGATACTCCATAACCGAGACTTGGTAACTGCCTGACAACCGAGTGACCTTCACTACAACAACAAACACTATTTAGAGTGATCCATAAGATGGTCCCGTTAATTAGGTAATTATTATATATGAATAAATAGTACTTCCTAATTTAATCTTTTATTTATAAAGCTACCGGTTTCGGTTCTTGAAGTGAACCTTCATCAGGCCTTGAAACAAAAAATTACATAGCGTTACAATTGAGTTTTAAAAATGTTTGTAAATAATGTAAAAATTTATAGAGTGAATTGATTGTAAAAATGTGTGAACTTTGTATAACAACTAAGACAAAAACAATTAAAAAAGAGAAATAAATAAGACAAAATAGGTAATGTGTATAACAGATAAAACAAAATAAAAATATTTTAAAACAATTGTAAATATGAAAATCTGAATGGAATAACACAGAAGTAATCACAAAAAATTAAATATTTGCGGATGTGTTAATTTGGAAAAACAAGAATTGAAAGAAAAAGTAGAAAATACTTACTGCTATTGTCAAATTAAAAATAATATCAAAATTAAATAGCACATTAGAATAGCACGTTTCATTTATGCGCTTTACCACACAGCCCTCCCATTCGTTTCATTCATTCGTTGATGTTCACGTGCTCGACATTTTATTTTACAATTATTATAGTTCTTTTCTTGCTATTCTAATGTGCTATTTAATTTTGATATTATTTTTAATTTGACAATAGCAGTAAATATTTTTTACTTTTTCTTTCAATTCTTGTTTTTCCAAATTAACACATCCGCAAATATTTAATTTTTTGTGATTACTTCTGTGTTATTCCATTCAGATTTTCATATTTACAATTGTTTTAAAATATTTTTATTTTGTTTTATCTGTTATACACATTACCTATTTTGTCTTATTTATTTCTCTTTTTTAATTGTTTTTGTCTTAGTTGTTATACAAAGTTCACACATTTTTACAATCAATTCACTCTATAAATTTTTACATTATTTACAAACATTTTTAAAACTCAATTGTAACGCTATGTAATTTTTTGTTTCAAGGCTTGATGAAGGTTCACTTCAAGAACCGAAACCGGTAGCTTTATAAATAAAAGATTAAATTAGGAAGTACTATTTATTCATATATACTATTTAGAGTGTTATTGATAATTTACTTACTGTGAAGGATAATTTATTTGGAGCATCAGTTCCTTCGGATACTGCAATAGAATTTCAGATTGTTATTCGATACTAATCTATTATCATCTTATCGGTAACTTATTATGTACTATCCGGATATCAGTGACGGGTGCTCGGGTACCAAAATTATCGGCTATTTGGTATACCTACGATAAACCAAGCGATATTTTGTTACTTTAACCGGAGTTATAAAACTGTATTATCAAAATAAGAGATGGTTTTAGTAAATAGGATTCTACTTGTTAATTTTTATCAATTCTTTTGTGTACCTCCATTAACGATGATGTAGGTATTTTATGTTAAGTTTTATGTTTACATAGTATAAAATTTTTCCTAAATAAGTCCGCTTTATTATAGAAATTATTTATTTTCGTAATTTTTAAAATTATAGTTAAAAAGATAGAAAAGTTAATTTACATGAAACTATAGCTTTGATTTATCTGTTATTCTAACCAGTACTATTAAATTATCACATCAGTGAATAAGTTATCATTTTTTAACTACGTTATTTTTTAATTATGTATTTATGTATATCCAAATTTTTTATTTATTTTATGATTTATCACCTCATTACATAATTAATTCTTTTTGTATAAAAACTTTGGAAACTGTGGAGTAACTCATCGCACGCATAGTATTGTGGAAATTATTAATAAATTTAATGCGTAGTTTCTTTTGGTTAAAAATCTTTAACAATCGTTCAAATTGCAATAAAGAAATTTTTCTTGAATTTTAGGTAAATATTGGCCGACAGGAAAAGCAACCCAACGTCGTTCCTTGCAAACCCGACCTAATAAAGACTCATAATCACACGTACAGATACACCGGCCCAAAGAAGCCCCCTTTCACATACACGGAATTAATCGAGCACGCCCTTAACGAAAAGGGCGAATTAACTGTCTCTGGTATTTATCAGTGGATATCGTAAGTGGTTTTAAATAATTTATGCTGTGCATATTTGTATGTGGTAAATCTGAGCGTGTTTGAGGAATCGCGGCGTAGGTCGTCGATATTCCGTGCCGGGCACCGGGTGTCGCGGTCGTGGGACGCTTCTCCGGGGCCGCCCCCCCGTTGACGTCCGATGGGGTGGGCCCGACGTTCTGATCCCTTTTAAGCAATTAGCATGTTTAAATGCCCGATGCGCTTCGACGGAGCCGGTGTGTGCCCCGTTTAATGCTACTGTTCATTCTCATCGAGATAATTTACGTCGAGACGCGTTATCACGCAATTTTATAATATTTAAGCCCGATTTTACAATTGTCGGATAAGAATTATTATTGGTATAACCTGTGGTATAACGTGACGTAGGTGCGACGTAGATATGGAGGAACATTAAAGGATATTTGGCGCACAGTTATTCCGTTCTTATTCCACGATTATAAATTGGGCCTTAGAAGTTATTTTTGGTATTACTTAATGCAAAATGTTAAATACAATTAAGCAAAAACTTGCATCGGCCGGGAATCGAACCCGGGCCGCCCGCGTGGCAGGCGAGCATTCTACCACTGAACCACCGATGCTACATTTCCTATTTTTAATACATAACTTTTAAAGTTTTTAAGTAATAAAAAAAATGAATGTACAAGTTATAACAAAAATTTTCAAACCATATGAGAATTTCTTTATTATTGTAACAGATAGATTAAATTAAAAAAAAAAACTTATGCTTTTGTACCTACGTATATTTTAAAAGCAGGGGGGAAAAGACTGCAGTTATAATTCAAGAAATATTACCAAATTTATTTCAAGCTCTAGCAATTCATAGCACATCGTGACAGAGAAAAATTCTAGAGCCTCGTGAAATATCATAGCGATTAAAAAGAAAACACATAATCGATAAGATGGGAAGACTTGATAAGACATCATAATACCAAAACTTTATGCAAAGTATCACGTGAAAGTGATCGTATTCTTCGAATTTCGCAGCGTCCCCTAAGCCGGGGGGTACGTACCGTGCCAGGTACTGGAACCTGTGGCACGAGGAAATGCACCGGATGCGGAGAGCCGGGTGCACACTCCGGGCACCTGTGTTTAGTGGTCCGTGTCCAAACGCACTATGTGATAATAGCAGACCAATTACTTCGCATCATAATAATCCAGCCCTTTACATTAATTTGAATATACGCGTGCTCCCACGATCAGAATATTGGGTTATTATTATAGGCAATTCAAGGGGGTGTCTCGATATTAATTTCCCGCTTGCTCCGTGTCATATATTCCCTGGGTAATGTATAAGACATAACAAATCCCACGGAAGTGATTAATAGCTTTGAAGCTTATAAACTATAAAATGTTTATATAAATGTTTTATAAAGTGTTTGAATTTTTAGATTAGTACATCTTAAATTCTTAGAGCCCTAACAACAAATTGATTTGATTAAGAAATACAATTTTTATAATTTTCTAATTTTCTTTGGTCTCATTCCACAATAACTCAGTTTACTGAAAGACCCAAAGAAAATTAAAATGGAAATAGGAAACTGTTATAAAATTCAAATAGAAGGAAGCATTAGAAATTAGTAGTCAGCATTTAATTCGCCTTATGTTTCATATATTGAATAAGAGAAAGTAATTTCAAGTTAAAATCAAGATACACTAGGTACTCAGAAGATAAAAGGAGTCATTCTTGTTCATTGACATATTGCTATGTTACTTTCGTTTTGAAGAGTGAAAGTTAAGGCTCAGTCAGAATTGAATTAGTGCAAATCGGTACTGCAGATTGGCAATGCAAATATTTGACAGTTTATTTTGATGTGTCTATTCACAATTAACAGACGTTTTGCACTAAGTTGATTGTGAATAGATACATCAAAACACATTTGTCAGACATTTGCACGGCCAATCTGCAGTACCGATTTGCACTAATTTTCTGCACTAAGTCAATTCTGAATGATACTTTATTGTAACAATAATATTTGTATTTATGATTTGGATGTATTAATTGTAATGTGTGAGGTAGTGTTACGGTGGGATGCAGGCACAAAAATACTAGTACGAGCCCCGTCAACTATAGGTTCGGACACTACGGTTTTAGTTATTTCTTGAGTAAAATGTGTTATAACTACTGAAAGCAAATTTATTTATTATTAAATAAGAAATGTCATCGTATACCTTCATCTTTACAAAAATTTATTCTTCTCTGGACTGATTGCAAAACATTCTTTGGTATCCTTGTTATCCTGGACATCCTTTGTTTAACATCGTCCATATCATACATAGTTGGTAATAAGGCAAAATAGTTTTTAAAAATAAAAAAATATTACTTCAATAAGCTCCGTCAGCTGTAGGTTCGGACATTGCGGTTTTACTTATTTCTTGAGTAAAATATATTATAGCTACTGAAACCAAATTTAGTTTCCTTTTTAATAATTTTTCTGTTGTAACGTACTTATATGATGTATACTTCCAATAGTATGTTAATACATATTTTCATTTTATTAAGAACTTGGCCAGTTATGTGGCAAAAGGACAAAAAGTTAAAATGTCCGAACCTATAGTTGACGGGGCTCGTAGAAGAAAACGAGAGCATCCCTAGAGTTGAAAATGATTCAAGAAATAGCCAAAACAAGGAGGACAACAAGGAAAAAAGAAGAATAGGAAAAGAAAGGTACAACCGCATAAATGAGTTAGCTAAAAGAACCCAACCGAAAGAGGAAGCGTAGTCAATGAAGAGAAATAGAAGTAAAAAAAGGAACAAAGGGAAATGCAAACTCGGGTCATGGAATATACAAACATTGCTGAAAACGGGCAAGATAGAAGAAATAGCAGGGGAAATGCGTAGATACAAAATAGGGATACTAGCGGCTACAAGAGATAAGATGGAAAGGAGAGGGCAAGATAGACAAGGAGAAATATACAATATAATATGCAGGAAATGATAAACAAGATGGCCAAAGCACCGCATTTATGGTAGACAGAAAAACATGGAAGAAAGTACTGAAATTTCAAGCAATAAATGAAAGAACCTGCTACATTAAACTAAAGAGCAACTACGTAAATACTACAATAATAAACGTGTACACACCAACTGAGAAAAGTACCGATGATGAGAAGCAAACATTCCACGATGCACTAGAGCAGGTCATTGACACAATACCGAGTCATAATACGCTAATTATTATTACACGCCATTGGAACGCCAAAATTGGGAAAGAAGAATGGTTCGGGGAAATAACTGGAAAGTATACAGCACACGACAAAACGAACGAAAATGGAACGAGACTGTGTAATTTCGCAGCTACAATGAATTTGTCCATTACGAGCACCAGATTTAAACACAAATTAGAGCACAAAATAACGTGGAGAATACCTGAATCGACATCAGGCAACCATACAGACCACGTCTTAGTAAGGAAGAAAAGAGAATCCTTAATTCAAGATGTAAGGACGTATAGGGGAGCGAATGCGGATACAGACCACTACCTCGTAATAGTGAAAATGAACCCAAGAACAATGCATATTGCATAACGAACAAGCAAAAACCACGAAAAAAAGATAGTACATAAAGAACTTAAAAATATTAGAGAAGAAAAGCCAACTCAGAGAGAAAACTACACGGAGATTACGAAACACAAAACAAGAGCAAGAATGGAAAGAGATAAAAAATATAACGACGACAGCAGAAGAAACACTGGGACGAAAAGGAAGCAAGGGAACAAAGCAATGGTTCGACAGAGAATGTGAAGAGTGGGTATGGAGGAAAAGACAAGCTCGACTAACCTGGTTAAAATCTAGTGACACATAAGACCAACAAATCTATAGAGAAAAGCGAGCGGAATGCACAAAAGTACTCAGGCTAAAAAATTATAATGGATCAACGCAAAAAAGAAATAGAACGTAACAGCAAGGATAACAAGAAACTGTTTAGTCTAGTAAAGAGGCAATCAACGAACAAGACACAACAACAAAAAGAAGAACACTTCAAGAAACTATTATACGTAAGTGAAGCAGATAAGGATCAACGCAACACGAATGAAACCGCACCAAACATAGATACAGTAGACGTAGAGGTGGCTCACCCATCGTATACAGGGAAATCACAAATAATTTCAACCCACGTGACCCCGCCGTATAGGCAACACATTGTACTCTGTTGGTAACAATGCAGTGCTGTGTGCTAAATTGTTCGAGGATGTTACGCCTGCGATTTACAAAGGCATCGTAATTTACATCAGTATCTGGGAAAGTTTATAAAACATCCGAGTTTCAACATTTCGAGCGACGCTAAAAATTATTACAATCAATTTAAATTACGTAAAGTGGAGTGAGAATAAACATTAGTTGATGTATAAGACTATAAGGAACTGAACAAATTTTGTATTTTATTGTAAGTAACAACTTAGAACTTGCTTTAAAAAAAAACAATAGTAATAATTACGCCATCAATTGTTATCAACTGTCTTGTGATATATGTATTTAAACAAATGGCCACTACAGGAACTTAATTTATATTAAATAAACAAAATCTTTTAATTTTTTAGCCTGCAAAATACATATAAGGACTACCTACTTTACTTTAATTTTGATTACATTAAAGAAATTTCAAGAAGAAGGAATCTTGGCACACGAGTTTTGCAGATTAGAGGCAATAACAAAAACAAAACAAATTTAAAGAAAATTATGAATCAGAAAGAAAACTTTAATTTTCTTTGGAGTTACTTAGTACTATTATATTGTAAGTTTAAGCAAATTGAAAGTTGCTTTTGGTCAGGTTCCAAAAGTGGAAAACATCCAAATTTAATTTCTGTCTTTTCTTCAGTGCAATACAAAACGTTGTAAATAATTACAAGTATTGAATGAACATGAAAATATTTTAAAATTTGCAGGAAAAGACCCCTGATATTTCAATGCCTTGATGACATCGTATTTCATAACAGAACGACGCAATATACACGCTCTGGCTTGCACGAAACCCTCTTGTGCATCCCTGTGATCGTTTTTTCCACGCACTATTTTGATTGATACCCTGATGACGTGCTTATTTTCAATCGAAATAATTTTTCTCGTTTCGCAGTGATCACTTTCCTTTCTATAAGCAAAACGATGACAGGTGGAAGAATTCCGTCCGACATAATCTGTCGATAAACCCTCACTTCAGGAAGGGTGGCAAAGCTGTGCATGGCGCAGGTCATCTCTGGACGATAGCTCAGAAGGAAGACAGAAAAACTTGGAATATCGTAAGTTCTGTTTTGGAAATTCGTTTCAATCAGTAAAAACCCGCTTTTTTTTAGAAGAAACAACGCATGCAACAGTTTATACAAACGACTTTAGGTGATTGGAATAAAGAGAGACAACATGAAATCGAATTGGCAAACGCCACTGCTAGTATTTTGCCAGATAATAACGATGATGTTAATATGATTGTATGTATTTTTTAATTGCTTTAAATTGTCTGATTTTTTTTTTTTATATAAATAGAATGCTATGTACACTCAAAATTCAAACCAAAACAACTTGAGGAAGCAGAACGTCGAGGTGGAATACATAATCGACGTAACCGGTGGTCTTGGAGGTAATTTCTACACCAATACTATTTTGTCTCTCTCTAGATTTTGACGCCTTTTACTGCTCGTAGTCAACCTTATCTCCTGTGTGTGTGTGTGTGTGTGTGTGGTTTTTAATATTTATGTACGCCTTACTAACTAACATTTTCTATTCTATGTCGATACCAAGTTATTTCACTAGGTAGGTTTGCTCAGAATCTATTTGTTTCACAACTTACAGTAGTTTTGTACAAATTAATTAAATTGTATTGTAAAATATTTTGATTACACTGTTTTTGTTTCGATTTTTTTTTACTATAACTCCGTAGCCGTACTCCGTAACTCCATTAGTACCGTTCGAAAAAGTTTCTGTAAGTTTTGCTTGTAAATAGTTTATCTCTGTTCTTTATCAATAAATGGAGAATTACTTTACTGTTCTTTGTTTTGAGATTAAATTCAATCTTTCCAATATATAAATAATTAAAAGATTAAATTGAAGAATTTTGTATTTTAGATTTCCTCTGTCCCCCAGTGTCAAAAGAGCAAGTGGTGGAGGAATGTGGTCTAGGAGGCGATTACCTGATAACAGACTTGAACCCTAATACTCTCGGCCTAAATTTGTCCGAAGCGGAGATAATTTCTGGCGCAAATCTTTATGATGATCTCAATTTTCAATGCTACGAACTCCAAACGGAATAGTAACAAGTTACTTCGAAAACGGATTGTTCCATTTTTCCTTTCTTTAATTAATTGAAAGTTTTTTTTATTGGTGTTATAGAAAAACGGCGAACGATTTAGGGCATGATATAATTCGTTTAATTAGAAATAATTGCACTGCATCAAGAGGCACAGCCGAGAGATAAAACTGATTAACTTCAAAATTGTAATTTTTATCTGTGACATGGAGGAATTCATTCAGACATTTTTTCAAAATAAAAATCTACACCTCTTGAAAAATTTCCTCAAACAAAGCATGTAAAAGTAGTCTAAATTTAACTAATATGTAATTATATATCGTTGCAATATTTTAAGTGTACTTATTCATCTCTGTCTAACTTCGCGTTCGAAGATTAGGGAGATATTTATCGAATCCGTCCATCTGTAGCAATTATAGTGTAATATTTTTATACAGTTAATTTGAAAATCGCTTGTATTAATTTCTAAGGACGCAACTGATTAAGTCTTGAGTTTTAGCATTATTTATACCTAGTCTAGTCACTTGTACAAATACAATAAATGATTGAAACACTTACGAAAGCACAATTTGTTTTATTTAAGTACCTACCATCTCTTCATGTTATATCAGTACGAATTTTCTTGTGAATTATTCAAATTTACATCTTTTAATAAAGGTGTCATTTTTTGATGTACCATTTTGACGTTCCAAAACAAAACAGAAAATTGTCAGTGTTTTCTCAAAAAACGAATTTTTTATAATTATAATGAAAATATACTTCGTGGTTTTATTACTTACAATTCGAGGAGGATTTTTTAGTAGCGAAAGATTTCAAGATCTACAGAAATTATTGAGTCACAACGACACCATACAATGGTTGAAGACCATGGAGATTCACAACGAAACATCTCCTTACTGTAACTTGTGTTGCATCAATATTACAGACCACACTATTGGCAAACACTGTGGATCTCATACTTTATGTAAATTTTCGGTAATTATATCAGTCTCGGTTTTTGACTGCCCTTTAAAATTATTTTGAAATCCTGAAGAATTATTTTTAAAAATCTAAGTACTTTATTATTAGAAAAGAGAAGTGGGACCGGGTTGTAAAGGCTACGTCAATGTGCATTTCACAACGGCGGAAAAATTAGCTATACTTGATAGTCACAATACACTTCGAATGCAAGTAGCAAAAGGTTTTGAATCTAGAGGAAACCCAGGACCTCAACCCATAGCATCAAATATGAGGCAACTGCAATGGGATGGCGAATTAGCATTGATTGCGGAACGTTGGGCAGCCCAGTGTATTTTCGCTCATGATAAGTGTCGTGATACAGGTTTTTCCCCCAAAAACCCACTCATAAACACAAGTAGCTAGACAAAGATATATTCCAGAACGTTTTCCGATTGGTCAGAATTTAGCACGTGGAACTTTAGCAACCAACAATGAACTATCACTAATCGACGACTGGTATAATGAAGTCATTTATTTCAATAACAGTGAAGTGCCCGGATATAAACTGTAATAATTTTTTTTGTAAAAAATTATAATTTGTTAACATTTTTGATTTGCAGGCCGAAGCAAAGCATCCATCCAGCGCATAGCTATACGCAATTAATGTGGGCTGACACCTATCAAATTGGTTCTTTATATCTCGCAGTTTTTTCAACGTGCCAAACTAACTCTGCGGTTTCAGGGTGTGCGAGGGCTATATTTCAGCAAAGTCAAGACTCCAAAGTGGTTTATAAAGAGCACATGGTTTGTAACTATGGTCCAACGGGAAACATACCGAATCAACCGGTGTATAAAATTGGAGTACCCTGTTCTTCATGTCCGGAAGGAACCGATTGTTCTCAGGATTACGATGGACTTTGCGAACATAATCTCGGCGGTAAATTTTATCTATATTACTGTTGATTAATTTAAAAAATAAATTTCCCTAATTATAAAGTTTTAAAAATTTGATAGTTAATTTTATTTTATTTTAGTTAATATGGAAACTGCCCAACCTCTTTATAGTTCTTCGATTTTACACAAATGTTCTGTATTTTTAATGCTTGTTGTTTATTTGTTTTATTGTGTATATCTTTATACTTTAGATTAAGAAATATAAATTTTTTTATTTTTATGTTTTGTTTATTATAACGATAAAAGAAAAATAAAGATTATTAGATAGACATCCAATTTAAAGCTTCAATCTCTTTTAAATTTCAAAAATATTTTTTTACTTTTGTCAACAATACTCATAATTAAAAAAAAAGTTTTCTTTATTCACGACTGGGAATAGACAGTAGTTTCTGTGACACGAAAATGGTGTTAGAAATAATATATGTATTTACTCCCTAGGGTGTAAAAGTGATGATTCCTAGGGAGTTTTCATTATCTTGACACTTACGTTTTGCGTCTACTTGTCTTGATTTTGAAGGTAGTAAATTAACACCGTTTCACTCGCTGCGTTCGACATTTTTTGCAGTACTTGTTCTTCCATTCTCACTACTTTTTCTTTCAAATAATAAATTTAAATTTGTTTTAAACATAAATTTGTGTTGTCAAATAATAAGTGTTAACGATTAAAGTCCATTTACTTGATATCTGCACTGTCAATGCCAAATTTAAAAAAAAGTGTGAGCTTTAGGGCCATGGAAATTATTATTTTATTTAAATCAAAGATGTTGAAATTATATTTGGCGACTGATACCTAAGTTGGGTTCTATTGAGCCGGAAGAAAAGTCTCTAAAGAGTTGCCTTCTTTCAGTCATAGCCTACTGAAATATTGCAAAAAAATTGAAAAGCTTATATCTTGCAAATGCTTTCATTAATATATATACAGGCTGAGTCCAAAAAAACGGGTCTACGACATTTGGGTGAATGACAAATGGGTGAACGACAAATGGGTGAAGTCATTTGGGTGAACGACATTTGGGTGCAAGCGACAAATAGGTGAATGCGACATTTGGGTGAATGACAATTGGGTGAATGCGACATTTGGGTGACCGACATTTCGGTGAACGACATTTGGGTGAACGACATTTGGGTGAACGACAGTTGGGTGAACGACAATTGGGTGAACGACAATTGGGTGAATGCGACATGTGGGTGAACGACATTTGGGTGAACGACATTTAGGTGAACGACGTTTGGGTGAACGACAATTGGATGAACGACGTTTGGGTGAACGTCATTTAGGTGAGCGACATTTTTCAGTCTTATAAAAGTCGCCAGTGGACGACGAAACATCGAAACCCCCATTTTTATTACGAATTTTAAAAGGCGATATTTTTCATGTACTATCGCGGCCTAATTTCGCACGGTTTAATTTTCCGCTGTAAATATGGCTTTCTTTGACAGCTTGTCAAAAATAATAATTTTAAACGTCAGATTTCAAATGTGATGCTAAAGTTGTAGCAACACAATGCCAAGTCACGTGCTTTCTGAAGGAGAGAAGGGTTTTGCAATTGCAAAATTAGAAGATGGTTGGTCGCTACTTTTATTCTGTTATTTCAGTTCTAATACCTGTACTTGATAAAAAATCGTGCGAAATTTTAAGGCCGCGATAGTACATCTACATAGAAATTTTAAATGTGTCACATGAGAAATTTTTTGAAACAAACGTAATTTAGAAAATTAAAAAAAAACTATACTAACTAACTATACGTCACTTGACAAATAAATGCCTGCTCGAGCATGTCATTTCGTATTAAAAATATGCCATATTTTAAACCAATTCATTCATTCTTACAGTGGCGTACCCTTGGAGTACATTTTTTATCCCTTTTAATTTTCAAATTACGTTTAGTTAATAAAGCGAAGTTTAAAGTTAAACTCTAACAGGAAAACTGAGCCTTAATGTTCTTTATTGTTTTCCTTTCTCTCTTATTACCATTTATTTATTATAATTTTTTTAAAAGCATTTTGCCTTTCAGCAGCAAGCAGTCTTCGACCCATTCTTGTTACCAAAAAAAGAGACAACTGTATGGTTGTTTGTCAGCAAAAGAATTCTATGGGCACTGAAGACAAAAGTGCAAAAAAATTGTCCTCTGACTCTTAGTTTTCTTGTACCGTATGATTTTTAAAATTTTAGATAAAGGGAGGCCATGAAAGCAAAACGTATGGCGTAAAATTAGCAAATACAACAATTTATTCAAAATAATATTTACAAAACTTCAAAAGGCATTCATCATTGAAACATATTTCCGCAGTGGTGTTCACCAAAACGTACGTATGAATTAATTTAAGCATAGTGGTTTTCTCTTCACGGCCTCCCTTTATCTAAAATTTTAAAAATCATACATAAAAATGGTTTCGAGAACTTATATGAAGCACGTATTTGCTTAAAAGGCATGTCGAAATTAACATGAAACGTTAATTATAATTTAAATTAGAGATTCAGTTCTTTTAGACGTAATATTAAAAATCACCCCTTCTTTGTTTTGACTGTTTCTAAAGCCAATAAAAGTTGAAAAGAAGAAGAAGAAGAATTCGCAACCCGTGAACCACGATATGCCTGTGCAGGGTTGGTAGAATTCATTTACCCTTTTGGTAGAATGTGAATTTCCACTGTTGGCAACACTGGAAGCGTCAACTCTGGATCAAGTCTTAATGCATAGGCAAGAAATGGGCTAGCCCATTTCGCTAGTTCATTACTTTTAGAGTTGGCTGTACCTAATAACGTTATTTATTTGGCAAATAACTCGATTTTTATGAATAGTATCCATGGTGATTGGTAAAGTTATTCATCAAATAAATTTATTAGCAAACAATTATTATTAGTTGATATCTCGGCCCCTAGGATAATAAATAACTATGTATCTATTACTTTGTTGGAAGTATGCAATTATAATTAAATGAAATAACAGATCTTTCATATTTCATATAAACAAACTTATTGTTTATCCAAAATTGTCGTTCACCCGCAAATGTCGTTCACCTAGATGTCGTTCACCCAAATGTCGCATTTGTATGTAATTAATCATACCCAAGAATCGTCGGAGTTGTTTGGCTGAGTTGGGTTGTGGAAAGTCATTCAGAGCTTTGATTTTTTCTGTTAGCGGTGTTGTCCTCTGGGGTGTTATATGGTATCCTAGGAAACTGATGGTTGGTGTCCCAAATTTGCATTTGGAGGGATTGATTACTACGCCGTACTTCTGGAGCCGAGAGAAAAGCATTTGCAAGTGCGTCATGTGCTCCTCTTCGCTAGATGAAGCTACTAGGATGTCATCGATGTATGCATAGCAAAAATCCAGCCCGCGGATAACTTCGTCCATGAAGCGTTGGAACGTTTGGGCTGCGTTCCTGAGACCGAATGTCATGAACGGGAACTCGTACAGTCCGAATGGAGTGGTGATCGCGGCTTTTGGTGTATCTTCCGGTGCGACTGGTATTTGATTGTAAGCTCTGATCAGATCTATGGATGAAAATATGCTTTTTCCGTGTAACCCTTGAGCGAAATCTTCGATGTGCGGCACCGGGTATCGGTCGGGTATTGTACGTACGTTCAGTGCTCGGTAGTCTCCGCAAGGTCTCCACTCCGAATTCTTTTTGCTCACCAAATGTAGTGGTGCGGCCCAGGCGCTTTCGGAAGGCCTCGTGATCCCTAACTGCAGCATCGTGTCGAATTCCGCCTTGGCTAACTTGAATTTGTCCGGGGCCAGGCGTCTGGGTCTTCCAGTTGTAGGTGGTCCTGGTGTGGTGCGTATGTGATGTTTTGTGGAATGTTTCACTGTGGGTGGGGTTCCCCGCGGGTGCGTGAGGCCGGGGAACTTGGCCAGTAGTGCGTGGTAAGTGTCGCGGATGTTTACTGCACTTACTTGCGCGGATTTTTGCGTCATGGTGCGGCCGGTTGATTCCAGGGTGGTCGTTCCATCTATGAGCTTCCCTTGTTTTGCGTCCACGAGCAAGTTGTAGTATGCGAGGAAATCTATCCCGATGATGGGGGCGGATACGTCCCCTATGACGTATTTCCATGGAAAACTCCGCCGCAGTTGAAAATCGACGCTTATTGTTTTAGTACCATAGATGCGGATGATAGTGTTGTTTGCAGCGTATAGTTGGTATGTTGTTGGCGGGCCATGTTCTCACGAAAATTTCCTTGGAAACACGCACAAGTCGGATCCTGTGTCGATCAGAAAGTTCAGACCGGTGTTTTTCTCGTTGATGAACAGGCGACATGAGGGTGGTTGCGGATTTCTGGTCGCCATCAGTGTCCGCCGTGGGAGTTTTCCTGCGATTGTTGTTTGGTGTGGAAATCGCAGGGTGCCTGGCATTTTCTTGCTTGGTTGCCAAACCTGCGGTGGTACCAACAACGGGTTTTGTTTGGTGGTTCGGGTGTGCGGTTTCTACCCCAGGATCTTCACCTTGGCCGTTGTCTCGATTCCTGGCGTGGTTCTCGTGCTAGCGAGGCGAGGCGAAATGGTGTTCAAGCTGGATGAACCAAACCTCCGGATCGGATTGCCAGAACGGTGGGACTTTCATCTGGATCCTCTCGATTCTGGGCGCGCCGTTGTTTGCGTCAGAGGCGTTCTTGTGTTAGCGCGTGTATCTGTTGAACGAGATCTGCCAACTAGCGGCCCTTGTGGGTGATGTCGCCTGATTTCGTGACACTTCCGTGACGGACGAGTGTGGTTTGTAGTGGGTGTTGGCTTCCTCGATGACATCTGCTAGGCGCGCGATGTTTTCGAGGCTCGTCTGGCTCTGGGTGGTGAGTATTGCCTGCGTGGTGGGTGCGAGGCGTCCGAGCTAGATAGATCGCAGTAATGTATCCGGGACTGTGTTTCCGGCCAGTGTTTGTATGTGACGCAGGAATTGTGACGGCTTCCTGTCTCCCAGGTCCTCGTGTTCTAGTAGGCGCCGGGTCTTTTCCTCCTGGCTGGCACTCATACGTCGTATTAGCTCTGTTTTGATCTTTTCGTAACGTTCGGTCACCGGGGGGTTTACCAAGATGTCGCGGACTTCGGTGAACGTTTTCGAGTCTAGATTGGCGACGACATAACTGAACTTCGTGTCGTCTCCCGTGATCCGGCGGAGTGCGAAGTGGTGTTCAAGCTGGATGAACCAAACCTCCGGATCGGATTGCCAGAACGGTGGGACTTTCATCTGGATCCTCTCGATTCTGGGCGCGCCGTTGTTTGCGTCAGTGGCGTTGGGAACCGTCGCGGCGGCGCACAGTGGTCAATATGCGGAAAAAACCCATTATTTTCAAAATGCTGCAAAGAGCATTTTGATTTTAAATTAGTAATTCTTAATGATTAACTGATGTATATTGATAAAATAATCAGATATATTCCCATATTACATTCTTATACAAGTCCTTAAAGTCGGCGGAGTTATAATGCTTACTTAAGGTGTAAAAATTCATCATATTTTTATACGAATTTCTCTTACGATGTTATTACTATATTAAAAAAATATTTTTTAATGCACAGCAGCAGTCTCGAAAAATTGTTAAAAAATGTTTTATGAAAAGATTTAATAGAGCATAATTTTTGAGCTCCGCCGAGCGCTGTGTTCTAACCTATTTTTTTGCATACATTAGACTTCTAATTAAGTGATAAAACAATTTTTAGCTGCGACCACTTGCGACCCTGGTTTTAGGTTAGCGCTGAATTTATGGTCCGCCCTATCGAATTTTTTAAAAAATTATTATTTGCCTTTTAACCATTTCAGCCAGTCGCAAATTATTACATAAAGCTGTCTCAACAAACTTTTTGAACAGGACAAACATTTATGGACCATACAGGATTCGAACCCACACCGCCAAGCCACTCGTTGGCCTGTCAAAATTGTAAGGACTTGTTTGAGCTCTAGATAATTTTCAATTAGTTATTAATGGGATCCGCTGACGTTTTACATGTGCCCAAAGTGTTAATTAGATCGTCCAACCAATCAACTGATTATTGATTATTTTGCTGAAAATTTAGTCGCAAAACTATAAATTAAGTCCTTGGATATTAGTGAAAATGAAAGAGTAAGTACTACAAGAAATGCTGAACGCAGCGACTGAAGCGATGTTAAAATTTACTACCTTCAAAGCTCTGCGCTAAACGTCAATATAATGAAAACTTCCATGGGACCAAATATTATTTCTCTCCCAAGGGAGCAAACATGTTATTTTTGTTACAATTTTAGTGTCACAGACACTGGTGTCCACTCCCGCTCGTGAATAAAAATATTATAAATTACATTATGATTTTTTTAAATTTATGCTTAGCCGGCTGTGACTTTGTGTGCCTAACATATGATTCAATAAATTTCAAGTTTCAGACGGCTGTGGAAAAAACTCATGTCTTAATTTAAAATAGATGCATTTGGATTACAGCCCTGTTTTGCTAAATAATAGCAAGATTCCATGTAAGTCTTCTGTTCATTTTATAAAAATATAAAATAAAAATTAGTTTAATTGAACTAGTGATTTAATATTGATTTAAGAAAGGTTAGACGCTAAAAAATTGGTAAATAAAACTGAAACGTCAAATTGACAGCAAAATCTGTATTTAGATAAGACATTAAATTTTATTCCATAGCCACCTGTGGCCTGAAATTTATTGAATCACATGTTACCTTATACACAGCATCATTCACAGTACCCTAGATGAGAATTAAAAAAAATCATATTGTATATTCTGACGGTAATTTATTTGAAAATGTATTGGATGAAGATTATCTGGTTACTTTTGCCGTGGTTAAGTATACAGTCAAGCAATCGATGAGGAAACAATCGGTCCGCTCTTCATTTGTTTAAACTCATTCCAGAAGAAAATTTGACAGAATACATTTCATTATTTCAAGCAGAGTCAAGTATTTAATATTATCATGGAAAATCTCGAGTTATCTTTTAGGGAATTTACAGAAATTATTTTCAATTGTGATCGTGACGTGAACAAATGCTTGCAAACCATTAAGACTAATCATCTTTATTTAACACAAATCCACTTGGAAGAAATTCGATCGTATATAACCAAAACATTTTTGCCGCATTTTAACCAAAAGTGGCAAACTGCTCGTCGAAATAAAACAAGATTTTTAAAGCAGAACGAAGATTGGCTTAAAAACACATATTCAATATCTAATATAAATAGTACGGAAGAATATAAACGACACTCTTCTAAACAGTCCAAAGGTGGTCGTCCTGTAAAGACTTTCAAGGAATCCTGTGATCGGGCTAAACGATATAAAATTAGAGAAATTCGGGAAAATTTTTCAGACCAGGTAATAACATCGGCAAGCAAAAAAATACAAGAAAATGATACAGTTTCCACAGGGTTTAGCACAGTAAAGGCTTTGGCCTTAATACTCGATGCCTCGTTATCGAAATATCAATACGAAATATTAAGAAAGTCAGCAAAAGAAGTTGGATGTGATATTTTTCCACCATACTATCAGGTGCTCGAGACAAAAAAAGAATGTTATCCAATGAATTTGGAAATATCAGAAAGTTGTGCGAAGGTAAGCCTGCAAGAATTACTCGATCACACTGCTACAAGAATTTTGCAAACAAAGAGTGAAGCAGAGTTGGACACGATTGGAGACGAACTCACACTTATTTCGAAATGGGGATGCGATGGCTCTTCGGGACATAGCGAGTACAAACAAGTTTTTGCGGATGAGGATATCACAGACGCGAATATGTTTTTAACGTCTCTTGTGCCCCTAAATTTGTATCAAAAAGAAAACGCCTCCTTAGTTTATTGGGAAAATTTACGACCATCGTCCACAAGATTTTGTCGACCACTCAAATTTGAATACGTGAAAGAAACGCCTCAGATAATTCGAAAAGTAGAAAGGATCAGAAACGAAGTTTCAAATTTAACAAAGTCCACCATTTGTATAAATAATAAACTTTTTAAAGTGAATTATAAGCTAATTTTTACTATGATTGACGGAAAGGTCGCACAAGCGGTTACTGAGACAGCATCCATGTCAGTATGTTTAATATGCAAGGCTAAACCTTCTGAAATGAACAACCTAGAACTCTTAAAAAACAAATCCGAGTCAGAAGAAACTTTCCAAATGGGCATGTCTCCATTACACGCCCGAATCAAGTTTATGGAATGTATTTTACATATAGCATATAACAAGTCGTTTCAAGCCTGGAGGACAAATAAAGATTACTCGGCAACAAAAAGAGGAAACAAAAAAAGATATTCAAGAGAAGTTTAAGAGAATTCTAGGCCTCAATATAGATCTCGTCAAACAGGGTACAGGCACAACGAATGACGGCAACACTTCAAGAAGATTTTTTCAAAATTGTTCAATAACAGCTAAGATTACTGGAGTTGATAAGGATCTAATACACCGATTTGGAATTATCCTAAATACAATTAACTATAATGCAGCTATAGATCCAGATAAATTTGGGCATTATTGCCATGAAACTGCCAAATTATATGTAGAACTTTATAACTGGTATAACATGCCTAATACCGTGCACAAAATTCTCTTGCATGGCAGCAAAATTATCTCAGCAGCTGCTTTACCAATAGGCATGCTCAGTGAAGAAGCACAGGAAGCTCGGAACAAAGATTATCGGCGATACCGCTTTAATCATTCCAGAAAAAGTAGTAGAATTTGTACAAATGAGGATGTACTTCATATGCTTCTTGTAACGTCCGATCCATACATTAATAAATTTCGTGTAGAACCGAAAAGAAAAATACTGGAAGTACACGAGGATGTCAGAAAATTATTACTTTAAATAGTCTAAGGAACTATGTATATTAAAATAAGACCTTTAAGTTAACCTTCTTCTTCTATGTTCACTATACCTGTAGTCTCTTTTATTTTTTCGTGTCTCAATGTTAGGTTCTTATGTATTTTAGTGTTTTCATTTCAACTGATCTTAAAAGGCGTTTCGTTTATATTTTCTTAATTCTGGTTTCTTCGGTGTAAGACGTAATGGATCTAAATACTGCTTTATGCACTTAAGTATGTCCCCTACTATGTGTTGAGATAACTATTCCTCTAAATATTGTCAATTTTTTTTTTCTGTAATATCTACCTCTCAAATGTTTCTGAGGTTGTTAAGGAATGAATGTTAAGAAATTTCAAAAATTTGGGTTCTATTTTTAGTGATAAACGCAGGGTTCCAAGACCCTAGAATTTTGACACCGACAAATATTATAAAAAAACTATAGCATATGTATTCTAGTACTGTTGCTAGTACTGCTGATTTCTGGTGCTCAGTTGTTTTTTTTTTAAATTATTTGGCGTAGTGTAAATATTGTTTCAATTGCTTAGTTCTTAAGTTCTTATGGTTTTAAAAATATGTATCTTTTTATCTCGCATTAAATTTTGTTTTTTGAATAAGTTTTTTTTTTAACTTCCGGTTTAATTTTTGCTCAGTTATTTATTTATTTAAACACATAATGTATCAAAAAAAGTAAAACACACTAAAAATAATAACAGACAATGATAATTTCAAAAATAATTAGTTTTTTCCGCAGTTCTATACAACTTAAACCACTGTGCGGCGTTGGTTGGGGTTTCGTCGTTGAGTGACATGTTGTGTGTCGGTATCACGTCGGGGTCACCAATGTGGGGGCGCAGTGCGTTGATGTCACGTGCCCAGCCGATTTGTAATGCCGACAAATACACAACTTCCAATAAATGCAGAGTTATATTAATGGAACGGTTTACATATAGTATATGTACATTAGAATTCTATCTGACGATAGTATTGCTCTTCTCCTAACTTGGCGCAGTCGCGTTTTACCATGGGAAGACGTAGATCCAGCGGGTGGACCTGGGCGCGTGATACTTCGTGGTACGCCGGTGGAGGTACTGTCACAGGGATTAGTCGGTATGACCCAGTGGAACCTTTGATCTCCGGTACGGTGGCGGGTCCTCGTTGCGGTGACGGCGGCAAAGGAGACACCGCTCGGGGAGTGCGAGCTTCGGATAAGGCATCACGGAGTTCTCGACGATGCTGATGCCTCCGGTGACGACTACTCTTGATGGTCGCCTCCGTCCGCCCACGCGGTGTCAGCTTGGTGGTCCCTCGGAGCACGAAAGCTGGTACTTTTGTCGTGGCTGATTCAGCAACGGGAACAGGAGCCTGCGTTCTGGCCTATTCGGCAGCAGTAGCAAGGTTTGCGCTCTGGCCTATTCGGCAGCAGTAGCAAGATTTGCGCTCTGGCTTATTCGGCAGCAGGGTTCGAAGTGGTGTGCTGGGGGTACTCAGCCGGTTAATATAGGACCTCTTCCTGATTTGTTCTAAGAACACCCTGTAGTCTACGTTTAATCCGTTTCATTAGAACGTGTCGGGGTGTGCACTTGCATCAGGAATTTCGCCGAACCCGTCCGCCTAATGTGGTCATTAGTGCGCTCGTTAATAGCCTCGCTGCGTACAGCTCGGGGATTAAGGCCCGGGATTACCTCGATAGCGGTTGGTTCGGGGAATATGTGAGATTTTGGTATGCGTGCATGATGCTACGCCACATAAGTATTTATATGTGACAGTAGCTACGTAGATAACATAAGGACGTTTTATTTTTCATAACCTCAAAGCATTTCGTTTCTTGTTAATTTTTCGTTAGTGATAATCGCATTTGAACAGGTGGGTTTTAAAAGATAAAATCATGAAAAAACTGTCCACTGTATGTTTATTTATTATCTGTTTATTTATGTTATATATTTATGTATTTGTTGTATTTATTATATAATTATTTAAAGTTGGTTCTTGTCCGATGAAATTTGTATCGCAAAATCTTATAACCGGACACTAAATCTCGCAGTATACACTTAACGTTTCACCGTCGTTCTGACGAAGCTGTCGAACGACGGGGAAACGTTAAGTGTATAGTGCGAGATTTAGTGTCCGGTTATAAGATTTTGCGATATATAATTATTGTAGGGCGTTTTACAGAATACACCGGTATCGTGCCTTCCATGTTAATTTCGTGTGTTAGTAGGAGTAGGAGACTACTGGTAGAACAACTCGTGAATTTTGAAAAATGTCCATGTTTCCAGTTACTGTTTCTTTTTTTACTTTAATATCTATAAGTTCAGTCGTATGTTATATTGTTTTTTGTATAGAGATATTTTTGGCAATATTTTCGGCTGTTTTACATCTCTATAATATTTAATATTAAATACACTATTTTTGTATCTTACTATTGTTTCATTTGTATTTTTCCTTAATGAAAAATTCCATTGGTACATCATTTTATTGTTTTGGTTGACATCATATGTGTTGGAATTTTTTTTTGCTGTTTCGGATGCAAAAGCCTCGCATCAGTTCGATCAATCAAATTAACACTAATGTTGTAAATATCTTGTAAAATTTTAATTTCAAATTGTTTTAAAATTTTTCAGAAATGCCGTCAAAGTCTGGTGAGAATCGATGTTTTCGAAAACAATAATCTTGGATCAGTTTGATTTCGAAAACATCGATTCTCACAAGATTTTCGCGGCATTTTGACATAGTGAATGAAAACTAAGGTATTTTCTTCAGACATTATGAGCTATCTCTGAAATATCTGAAAATGCTGGTAACAGCAACATTTTAGTTTCATGTTACAGATACATTTATTCTGAAACGTAACAGATAAAACCTGTTTGAGTTCGGACATTAACAGTCTCTGAGATGTTTGAGCAACATATGTGAGATCTAAAAGCAACTTAACACAAAGGTTCAGAAATGTTTCAAACATGAAATTTTGCTTAGTGGGATTCAACAAATAACACTCTAAGGTCCGATCTTTCCACCTCCTAATAAAGTTCCCGATAACGTTATTTGGCAAATAACTTGATTTTTATGAATGGTTTCCATGGTGATTCGTAAAGTTATTTGTCGTATAAATTTATCAGGAGATGGAAAGATCGGGCCTAAGTTGAATTTCGCGCTATAATTGCACGCTAGGCTGTGTTCATAAAAAACACTCTAGAGTTACTCTTGTCTAATATTGCAGTCTCTCTCGTATAAATGAATTTATGTATTTTGTTTCTCTTCTATGAATCATAAAAAACTAAATCAGGCGTGGTTTCCATAGCAACAAACACATTTTCTACACCCTACTTAAAAGTACGGCGTAAAAAGTGCGCCCATTGTCATGGTAATAATATAAACACAAGACTTCTTGGAACAGATAAGCGAGACGCAAAATAAGCAAATAATCATGATTAAGAGAGATACGATTACACTCCCAAGGTGCACTCATTTTATGAATGCAACCGCAGGAACATCGGACTTCTTATAGGCGCCATGCACATCTCAGCGTTCAGCGCCGCCTGGCGTGGTGATTTGTGAATTAGTGATATGAAAACATTTCTTGAGAATCATTGCATGGGAATAATAGGTCTGTTTGTTATCCTGCACTGGTGTACACCAATGCATACTTTAATGCATACTGCAAAATACTCTTTAATGCAACCTGAAATGTTTGTGCGGTATGTCAGTGTGAATGAGTATGATTCGTATTGACACATTATCAAAGAATTCAGGCTTCATTAAAGCATATTTCGTGAAAAAAGTGTACACTAGTGTACACCAGTGCAGGATAACAAACAGACCTAATATCAAATATCACTCTTATTTATGATAATTTACGATTGTAGTACATAATACTTGAGTTTCCTGGTATTAAAATACATTACAATATTCAAGTTCAAATGTACGGTTGCGGACAAAAAATTTCGGATGTCACTGTCATTCCACTGACGTAAAAGTTAAGAAATTCCTATGTGTATACGTCAGATAAGTGACAGTGACATTCGAAATTTTCTGTCCGCAACTGTACACTAATAATGGGCGCATTCAGGGACGCTCAGCGGCTTAGGTAAGCTGTAATTTAGTCAGCGTTTTCTAAGTGTCAGCACACAGTGATTCCCTGAACGAAGTTCTGAGTTAAATAAACGGTCAATCCCGTCAATCTGCACAAAATCGTCAAGTCAATGGTCAGAATAAATTATCTGACCAATTATCGACGGGAAAAATTGAATACTGACCAGTTTAACCGTTCACTTACCCCTGCCTATGTTAACCTTAAATATTACTATTAATACGTAACTAGTGTTAATCTATTGGTTTTGAGTGTAATAGTTCTATAAATATGTATAATGGTAAATTATAGATTATTTATATAATGATGACAATGCAAAATTATGAACATTATTTGTTTAATGACAGGTAAGTTCACGGTTAGTTCAACTGGTAACTTTAAATTATGCTCCCACCACTTTTTTTGATAGCGCTGAGGAACTCAGCCTACAATTTATGCGCTGAGTAAATATCTCAGCGGCTTTCTTTCAGCGGTCTGTCAGCTTGTCCGTTCAGGGAAATTGCTTACTTAGTCTCTCAGCCGCTGAGCGTCCCTAAATGCGCCCAATTTGAAACAAGTCGTATTTTCATACCACTAATGCAGAATATGGTCATTGGTGGCGCTGGCTTCGCATGTGCATGGAGTCCTAAATGATTTAAAATTATTCATTGTGATTATTAGGGACTCTATTAGCGTTTTCGATTGATCGCACTAGTGCGCACCAAGAGTATCTTCATCTCACGTTATTGTATGAGGTTAAAAGAAGATGCAAATACACTGAGTGCAACCGGTGCATGTGAATCGAAAACGTTGTATGATTATTCATTTATGATTCATTTATCAACGCCCTCTATGACAGAAGTGTTACTTGCTTTTATCATTTATGTGTGAATATTATAACTTTAATGTTTTTTTAAATTAATAAATATAAAATTACGTGGTGGGGTATCTTGAATCATATTTGTTTTTGTGATAAAGCAGACAGTTGATAAAAGAGAAAGTTATTTCAAAATACTAGGTAAGTAAATAATATTTATCCGTCGTATTTACTAAGATAAAAATTGTAATGTTGAACTTTTGCACGTGTTATCTGCATAACAATTTTATTAAAAAAATATTTATGTATTTTTTCTATAAATATTGTTGACAGATCACGTTAATTCGTGAACCAATACGAACGCAAATCGTCTTTGAGTCATCAGCCGCCTCCCAAAGCGCATCTGAATTTGACACATTTGACAGTTGGGCATTTGATGGTTAATTGTAAGCAGTGAATATGGCTGATCTTTTATCGGTGCCTCTGAAGAAACCATCAGAAGTCGACATCGTCAAACCGTTAAAAAATATAATACAATCAAGGTACAGCACCGCCGACAAACCAGAGGATTACAGCGATGCCATCAACGAATTAGCCAAATTAAGGAACAATGCTATTTGGAGGGTTTTCGAAAAGTACGAGAGCTCCTTGGAAGTAATATACAGGTAATTCTATTTTTCTTTCAAAATGTGCAAAGTAACATTTCCTCGTCCTCGTCCTTAGTTATTACGATCAGTTGGTAGCCTTGGAAACAAAAATTCCAGCACAAGAAGTTCAAGTACCCTTCAAATGGAGAGATGCTTTTGATAAGGGATCCATATTTGGAAGCAAATCTAGCTTGAGTAAGTTCGATGATTCAACTTGTATTATACATTTTAAATTGTTGTTTTAGCCATCGCATCTTTGGGATATGAGAAAGTGTGTGTACTATTTAACATCGCCTGTCTTCAAAGCGCAGTAGCTGCCGCTCAGAGCGTTGAAAATGATGATGGCCTTAAACTTGCTGCCAAGTTATTTCAGGTACATGTCGAGCACAATTTTCGTTAAATAATGATTCTCGTCATAAGTTTTGTTTTATTCCAGCAAGCCGCTGGTATTTTCAATTACTTGAAGTCAACGGTGATGCTACAAATTCAACAGGAACCAACGCAGGACTTAAATCCCGATACGTTGGGAGCACTCTCTTACCTTATGTTGGCACAAGCTCAAGAAATATTTGTACACAAAGCCATACATGGTGCGTTTTTTAGTTGATGCTTTTGCTTCTACTAGTTTTATTTCATGTTTTAGATAGTATGAAGGAAGCTGTGGTAGCTAAGTTAGCATCACAGTGTGAAGAATTGTATGCTGAGTGCTTAAAAATATTTCAAAGGGAGAATTTGAAGCCACTTTGGGATAAGGAATGGATTCCACTGGTAAATATTTTTGTATTTAAATGATAGTAGCGCACAATACCATTAATTTTGCCTTAATCATTCATTTTCATTTCAGTATTGATTAATAATCAAATTAAATATCTTTATAGATTGCTGGAAAACAAGCGTGTTTGCGTGGAATAGCCGAGTTTTATCAAAGTGTGGTTTGCAAGAACAACAAAGCAATTGGAGAGGAAATAACATGGTTAGAAGTGAGTTGCAAACCCTTAATTTACCACAATTCAAATTTTACCGAATATTTCTGTAGCATTCAGTGGAAATGTTTAAAGCTGGACATGCAAGAGCTGGGAAGACGATGTTTCAAGACTTGTTTAATAAAACACAACGTCACTTAACCGAAGCAAAAAAGGATAATGATTTTATTTATCATGAGAGAATCCCAGATATTAAATCTTTGGATCCGATTGGAAAGGCACAACCAGCCAAGTTATTGACCGTAAACCATCCACTCAGTCAGAATTTTAAGGGTATGTATCAAATATCGAATGTCGTTGGCGCAGATTTATTTATTGATTGTACTCCTCAGATCTGTTTAGCGATTTGGTACCAGTCGTCGTCCATCAAGCAATGGCAGCCTATGATATTCGAAAAACAGAAATTTTAAATGCGGAGATTGCACGGTTGAGAGAATCAACACAAGTTCTCAACAGGTAACTTTCTATTTCTGGTTAATTAATATAATTCAGCAAATTTTTTTCAAAGCGTTCTGGCCTCTCTTAATCTTCCTGCTGCTATTGAAGCCACAGAAGGCAATACTCTTCCTCCCTCTCTCATAGAAAAGGCTGACACTGTTAAACAAATGGGTGGCGTAGAAAAATTAGAAGCATTTATTAATGATCTGCCCGAACTGTTGAAGAGAAACCAGGATATTTTAGATGAAGTAAAACATTTATAATTCTATTTTGGCAAAGTTTTAATTTGTTTTCCCGCAGGCTGATAGGATGTTAAACGAAGAAAAGCAAGCTGACGATACTTTAAAAGAACAGTTTAAGGAGAAGTGGAATAGAACTCCTTCAGAAAAGTTGACTGAAATGTTCCGATCAAATTCTGCTAAGTACAGGCAAATTATTAATAACGCAGTTCAGGTATAGCATTGCCATTATGCATTACAATCATGTTTTTGATTGACTCAGAACTTAATAGCATTTCTTCTTCTAGGCTGATAAAGTAGTCAGAGAAAAATTTGAAACCCACAAACAAGGTATAGTGCTTTTATGTCGCCCAACTTCCGAACTACAATCAGCAGTTCCATCTGGTGGTGGTGGTGGATCAGTTGGTAACTCATCTGCAGTAACTGAGCTCCGAAAATTAATGGATGAGGTATGTTTGTACTATGTTGTTCCCATATACTACAGCAGTTTATTCTTGCAGGTTGAAACGATAAAGGCAGAACGAGATGTAATAGAAGCAGAGCTGACGAGTGCAACAGTTGACATGAAGTCTGAATTTATGAATGCGTTGGCCAAAGATGGGGCCATCAATGAACCAGCAATGTCAGTTGAAGGCCTGGGGCAAGTATTTGGGCCTTTACAGAAGCAAGTTAAAGAGAGCATTGAGAAGCAGGGGGGTCTAATACAAAGAATTCAGGTTTACTTAAAACCAAACTTCTCAAATCCTTGCGTTATATGATTATAATTTACAGCAAGCAAACAATCAGTTTGTTCAAGAACGAGGTTCATCAGCGAGTGGTCGTGATGCTATGATGTGTCAATTAGCAGCTGCATATGATTCTTTCCGTGAACTGTTAAATAATTTGCAGGAAGGAACGAAATTTTATAATGATCTGACGCAGGTAATTTATGAGTTGTACGGTTTGATTTAATTGACCTCTCTCTCTTTTTTTTTTTTGTTGAAGATATTGCTTGCATCTCAGAATAAGATTTCTGATTATTGTTTCGCTCGTAAGACTGAAAAAGAAGAACTATTGAAGGATTTGACTCAAGAGCGTAGCAGGCAAGCACCTGCTGTGACTCCAGCCCAACCAAGTTATCATGCAGGTAAATTCATATTCGGTTATTTTATTTTATTTTTGGTGTAATATATAAATGTGTGTATTGCAGATATTAAACCGATTCAGCCAAGTCAACCAACTCCGAGCTCACAACCTCAGGCACCTGCCCAATCTGTACCTACTACATTACCATATCCTGTGTATGTGCAAGGAATGCCGGTGCCTTTCGCTGCGTCTTCTAATGCCCCGTATCCATCGTTTACTGCACCAACACCTATGCCGCAAGGCTATAATCCTTATGGTACTGGTGCAATTCCTTATCCTCGTAAGTATTTAATTAGATTTCAAACACTTTTATTTATTTATGCAATTACCATTTGCAGCCACGTATAATTATCCGGGAGGTTTTCCACAAGCTCCTGGTTACTCGCAAGGTTATCCACAGCAAGGTTACCCACAGGGTTACCCTCAACAACCCGGTGGTTATCAGCAGCCTCCTTCTGGTGGTTATCAGCAGCCTCCTTCAGGTGGTTATCCTCACCAACCACCACCTGGTTCTGGGTGGTAATACACTCACATAATGATGCAAGTATCGCATGCTTACGTATTTTATAATAGGCAGTTTTTATTAGGAAGCACAATGTAATCTATTTCAATATCGTATCATTATTGTTAACCGTTTAATATAGGTTTAAATTTTATTTCAATTTTCTAATGTTTGGTTAGGCATAACATGTTTTGTAAATGTTTATATATTTTGCTAGGACGTATGTTATCATGGTTTCTAATTAATTAATCGAGTTATTAGCTGATGAGGAAAAAATTCTATCTTAAATTAATTTTATCGAGGTTGTTGTTAATAATTGGTATCACTAGTGCCTATGTTATATATTTTTGTGCAAAATATAAATTGTTTGAACCTTATAATTGTTTGTCATACTTATTTTGTGAAATACTAAATGAATTCGGTAAAATTATGAAAGTTCTTATTAATGAATAAAAAATGGTGTAAGTTTATTAGTTAACGTTTCTGTTAATTATAAACTGTGACAGTTAAGACATTTATTTATCATGTGTGTCATACACAAAATTTAAAAATTAATAGATTTATCATACAGCTAAATTAAGTGAGAAAATAAAATAAACAAAGTAAACAATAAACAAATATTTTCACAATGGAATTTCTTTGGATTTTTCTACGAGCTCACAGTGGTGACAATTATGGAAGACCTCGACGAAGTTCTCCGTAGCAGACTCTTTATTTTCAGTGGGGAGCACGATTTTTAGTGTTAGGAGAAGATCGTAATTGGCAGTTGATTCCCAGGTGAAATTTTCGAAGGTAACTGGTTCATTGGATATAAAATCACTGCTTGAAGCATCACTGCTTTCTATCATCGACTCAACGTAGGGTTGCAGTCGTTCTGGGACGCAACTTTTGCTGCATTGAAGTTCTATAAAAACATTTATTGAAATAAATTTCCAAGCAAGAGTTGGCAAAAATATAAGTAGTTAATAATATTAGTATTTTAATGTAATGGTAAAACTTGGAGGGAATTTTAGTGCGAATTTAGACTTATGTGACCCATTCTAGGAGTGAGATATAAGAATGTGGCCTTGTTCACTTAAAAAGGAATTATATCCTATATTATAAGTCTAAGAACATTTTTAATTGCATGATTTTGAAACTTTGGTTTTTTACTTTTAGGGTTGATTTTGTTTATGTTAAATGTAACTCACCTACTGCATAGGCAACATTTTCACTATTGCAAGGATTTCCAATCCTTCGACTGAACGTTTTATTGAACGTGTCTATTGTAATCTCGTCGTTATTGTAAACATTTCCGGCATCGTCGTTCATGTCGGATGAATTCAAACAGAATTTACTGAAGCGCCTGTCTCGCCTTTTCGCATTTATCGAATCGTACGAGGCGTCCACGTAATAAAAGAAGTTGTGCCACCTCATTTGGTTTCGCACGTACCTCGTGAATTTCTGAAGGTTTTCAACACATCCGGCGCCTTCGACGAATCTCAGTTCGCTCGTCGTTTCCGGATTAAGAATTTCATAGCGAGCAGAAACTTGGCAAGCTCCGTTTTCATATGTGGCTGTTATGTGATAGTTCGAGTTGACGTACATGTCGAGGAAGTCGATGATTTTGACTCCGAACCACGGAGAGAAGGAGCTTTTCAAAATTCTCGGTTCGATAACTTCCTCGAAATAATCTATGAATTCTTCGTTGAGTAAGAAAAGCTGCATCGTCGTGTGAGATTCCAACGGATTTTTAACCCCGTTCAAATTAAAATCGTGATTGACGATTTCGTAAAAATAATCCAGCAATTTTCCACCTGCGAAGCAATACACGGAGTATTTAATGTAGCGTTCGCAAACCGCCGATAATGCCCGGATTTCGCTCTTTAAAATCTGCACGATTTTATATTTCAGCTGTACATCAGATATCCAACGTCGCTTCTCGTCAGCGTCTTCGCAATTCTTCTCCGCCGCTGTTATTTCCGCTACGATATTGTTGGTTTCGGTTTCCAGCAGGTCTTTTAAACCGAAGAAGGCGTCGTTGAGTATTTTCGTACATCTTTCGTTAAACCAGACGCTTACGAGTCTCAGGTTCGCAATATCTGAGTAATTAAAATAGGCAAACAATTTCCTGTGTACCTTCTCCGGAAGCGACTCAAAAACAGAGGGTGAACGCTCTCCGGATTTAAGATCTCCCATTTTTTTAAAATTTCATGATACTGACAAATTTTGACAATCACGTTGACAAACACAGTTTAACTTGTGCACTTGGATTATTTTTGTATTGGATGATAATGATTTTTTCTTTAACAGTTAGTTCTTGAGTGTAAAGTTAAAGAAAATTTCAACGTGAAGCAAGGACATATTCTGTACCATTTTAAATACGTATAAATCTGGGCTATACCATTTTCAATAATCAGTTTGAATTTCGAACAAAATAATCTAAATGATCAGAAAATTGCATCAAAGAGCTCTATCACAGTTGCCTTCTGCGATTTCAAAAAATCTTTGATAAGTGTTACACAAACTAAAACATAATTTTATCACCTAAAGTTTAGTGCTACGTCTTCCAAATAAATGGCGTTTAATAGTGTAATGTAAATAAAGTCTGGTGTTCCGCAAGAGTATGTGCTTGGCCCTTTGCTGTCTTTAATATATGTAAATGACTTGATAATATATTTTTAGTTCTTTTCAAAAATAAAAGTAAAAGATTTTTCTCTAGTCCGGTTTATTCTACACAAATTTTTATATATGTAATGTCAGCTAGTTTCGGCATAAAACCATCATCGTCCATCATATCATATCTTCCAAAATCTAGCATAATTAGTATAATTTAACAATAACAAACACAGTAGAAAGATCACTGTAAATTGAAACAATTTAGTCAACATTGTTAATGAGTGTGTGCGGAGGTCTGAGGTCTGAGTCGAAAATGGTAATTATTATCAGGGTTGCGAGTGAAAAAGTTTTAATGAAATTAACGGCTCCTAGAATGGAAGAAATTAATTGTACCAAAATTTCAAACCAAATTGTACTAAAATTAGTAACATTGTATAGTCGTGCGCAGCTTAAGTGCTACAACTTGATAATTCTGTAGCACAAGGTTTTAAGGGTGAGGTATGCGTGCAGGAGATGCATTTTTGTTGCGCATAAGTCCGCAAAGAAAAAAATGAAAAAGGCAATAAAAAGTCAAAAAGTTATTATGTGGGTGGAGCTATGCAATGACCTAGATAACGACCCCTGGGGAAAGGGGTACCAAATAGTCACAAATAAGCTTAGACTGAGGCCCCCAGTAATGCTAAATAATACCGACACGGCCAAACAAATCGGGGCGCTATTCCCCTCGAGATCGAAGATAATCTGGCCTCGGATCAACACAGAGCCCTGTGAAATCAGGCCATTCACAACCGAAGAAATGAACTTTGCAATAAGCAAAATAAAAAGCAGGAAGTCTCCAGGCCCGGAAATATTCCCCCGGAAGCTGTAATAGTAGCCGCCCGAATTAACTTCGATTTCTTCAAACAGGTAAGGAACTCCTGCTTAACAGAAGGCATATTCCCGAGTATATGGAAGAAGGCAAGGCTAGTATTATTGGAGAAGCCTAAAAGATGCCACTCGACCGCCCAACTTATAGGCCCATCTGCCTTCTGGACGTAGTCGCTAAACTTCTAGAGAAACTCGTCAAGCAGAGGCTGGTGGAGGAGCTGGACGACAAAAATGTCTTAAACTATCATTAATATGGATTTAGACAGGGCAGGTCCACCGTAGATGTCCTGTGCCAGGTGAAAGACATCGTCAACAATAGGTACCAAAAAGTTGGCCTGGAAACATAGGCATTTCTGCCTAATGCTAACCTTGGATATTGAAAATGCCTTTAACTCGGCATCGTGGAAACACACGTTCAGACCCTAAAAAGTGCAAAAATCAGCAAGTACCTGATAAAGATACTCCAATCTTATCTAGAGGATAGGTCGATCATAACTCTACAGGGAGAAGAGATACAGACGACGTGCGGCGTGCCTCAGGGCTCAGTTCTCGAACAGTCTGTGGAATATACTGTACGACGGTCTGCTGAACCTAAAATTGGGACAAGGAGTCAATATAATTGCATACGCCGACGACCTGGCGGTAGTTGTCACGGCCAAGACGGCCACTATGCTTGAAGAAAAGGTGAAATGCGCCACGATGAATATCACAAACTGGCTGGAAATCACGAACTGAAGCTAGCCAGCAGAAAGACCGAGATGATTATCTTGGCGGGCCCCAGGAAACTAAGGCGCCTAAGCATAAACTTTGAAGAAATAGAAGAAGTAAAAAGCAAGAACAAAATAAAGTATCTGGGCGTATACCTTGATCGAGACTTTAAGATGACCTCCCTGTCAAAAAAAATGTGAGAAAGCCAGCAAAACCCCCACGGCGCTGTTCACGCTAATGCCAAACATAGGTGGACCTAGGTCCAAAAAGAGAAAGGTACTAGCTGTAGTAGTACTATCGACCATCATGTACGCGGAACCTATATGGACAGCGGGCATGAGGTACAAACACTACGAGTGACGTCTCGAGTCGATAAACAGAAAGATGGCCATCACTTCTGCATATAGAACGTAGGCCATCCTAGCGATCGCCGGTATACCGATTAAACTAAAAGAAGTAGAATTTAGATTGCAGTATGAAGAGAGCAGAAAACCCTCCACTGAGACTCGAGAATTCCTGCTGGTGAAATGGCAAAGGGCTTGGGACACGTACGAAGGATGTACCAAGATCTTCATCAAAGATATTGGCAAGTGGTGTAATAGGAAATACGGAGACGTAGACTACCACATCACTCAAGCCATGACAGGGCACGGGATATTCGCCAGTTACTTGAATAAAATTGGGAAACTGCCAAGTAATGCCTATTGGTACTGTCGGGAGATAGACACGCCAGAGCATATAGTTTTTGACTGCAGTAGATGGAGAAACACACCTGAGGAAGCCTATAGGAAATCCGGAACTATAGTCTCCACTGAAAACGTAGCGGAAATTCTATTAAAAAGTGAAAGGCACTGGAACTGTGTAACAGACATGCTAAGGACGATTATGCAAACCAATGCTCGAGATAAAATAGAGCTAAGAAGTTGTTGCGCGACAGTAAACGGGTAGCACAATGAAAAACAAACCAAGGACATGACAAAAAAACCACTATTACCTAGACGGAAATACACAACACCGGACAGTGCGAAATTTCTGATGCAATGCTTAACGGCGGATTCCAGGAATTAGCAACTGCAAGAGAGGATGAGTTTAGTTGGTAGGCGCCCTTGTCAAGGACCTAAGAAATAGGTGATAAAGACAGGGCAATTCCAACATATCTGATACTGGATTCCGTTGATGATGTCTTCTGAAGGTTCTCCAAACATCTATAAAAAAAAGTTACGCATGACTATATGGCACACCTATATGGCCTAGTCACGAACAGTCTAAAAGCAAAAAAAATCTACGTCGTTAACAGTGTTTCATTTGATTAGTCACTAGTATAAAAAAAGAGCAAAGAAAAACTGCCACACTTTATTTCAAACAAGGTAAGATTTCTTGGCTTGATCTGTTGTACTAATCATCATTTTTTAATTCTGCTTGTTTAAAGAAAGAGAAAGTCGAATAAATTCGACTTCTGTATATAAACTGTGAAAAGGCTCATATTGAACTTGAAGATAAAGTTGTCATTTTCTTTTCGAAAAAGTGAAAAAGCAATATCAAAGTTAAAGATAACTTTAGTCTGATCGACCATTAGCGGATTAAGTAAAAGATTAAGGTAATGTTATTATTATGTACTTTATTAAAAAATATTTATATATCTATTTACAGTTCACATAATTATCTCAATAGTTGATGTCAAAAAGTGACCGAATACTTTTACGTTCCCTAGTCTTCCTCTTCATCTGAAAATATTTTAAATCCAGATGGTTATCTTCCACATTTTCCTCCTCCAAACTGCTGGCTCTGCTGGAAATAGACGCAAGAGTTTCGGCCACAGCATACCTGTTAGGACTGCTCTTGAAGCTACTCCTTTTAATTTTTTCTGATATGACGTCCCTGTAGAGATTATCCAGGGAAAAACGATCAGAAACCTTTCGGACACTTGCGTCCAAAGAACTTCGCCTCCTACTTCCATTCGACTTGCGTATCGTGGGAAGCGCTTCAAGACTTTTGAAGTATTGACGGGATTGTTCAAATCGTTGACGCATTATGTCAGCAAACTCAATATCTTCTTCGTGTTGTTGAATTGGTCCGTTTGTTTCCGGTGTTATATTATTTTTGGCTAGGCCCTTATCAGGTTGCACTCGATTTTGTACGATCGTTTTTTGGTACTTTGTAGTAACAAATTCTTTCTTCTTAAAGTCGCTTACTGGAATATGAAAAAACAAAATACATTAAAAAAAATTGGGGTCTAATTTTAAGTCTCACCTTTTTCAAATACCTTAACACGGTCATAAATTAAATCTTTCCTCTTGCGGGTTTCATCGTATTTTTTTTCAATCAATACGCGCGGACTTGCTTTGATTTCCGTGATCGATTCTTTTTTAACACTGATATTTCTTTGTCGTGGATATTCCTTTTGATTAATGTTATTCAGGTAGTAATTTTTTCTGTCTTTCACGGATGGAAAAATCATTTCGTCCGTAGAAAGTTGCTTCTTCAGTTCGGACTTTACTTCCTCTGCATTTTCGCTTTTACGTTCAAGGGAATACGTAGACCGTGAGAGTAATTTTATATTGCTTACTTTCGTTCTGATGAAACTGTCGGAGCTTCCAAAGTCGGATGTTGCTAGATTAAGACCAGACACGTTGGAATTTCGTTGAACAAGGTTGTTCCAAAACTGGTATCTTTTTCGGAAGTTTTGTGATAGGTTTTCGTCCTCCGAGTTGATGCTTTCTAAAGAGTTAGATCCGGTACTGTTCATGGGGTGTTTGGATAAATCGTTCACAATGAGGTTGGGTAGACTAACGGCGAGGTGCTTGTTGGTTTCTTTGAGTAAATCGACGTTGCAGTTATTTTTTTGCAGTGTCTTTACCTTGTCGGCTTTCACTTTATTTTCAAACCTAGTCCTGATTTCGACCACGTTAATTTCGCTTACCTCGCTTTCCGCACAAGCAAGTCGCTTTCTTTCTTCGGCCAAAGATGAGGCACCATCCTGCGAAGGATGCGTGGCATCTTTGGACGAACGCGAAGATTCAACTTCTTGCTCAATACCTTTCGATACTGGGGAAGCTGTTTGGAGATGTTTTGAGTTTCTTTGGGAGTGACACGTTATGAGGTCCGGGTTTATAAAGATTTTCGGGGAGTCGTTTTCGAATTTTTGTTTTACAGCTTTGACGTTGCTGACTTTCTTAAGGAGGCGTAATTCTGTGTTAATTTCGAAATTTTCAGTTTCACCTGAAACATCACACTTTAGATTGGAAGGTGGGGGTTCTTCTGCATTTTCTTCATCTTTTGCATATTTGTTGTATAAATCCTCGAATTCTGTATTACTTTTTAGGTCTAAGAGATCCTTTTGGTTTATATTTTCGGGCTTTTCTTTTACAGATTGTTTAAAATTTACATAGTGATCATAATCCAATGTGAAATCGTTTAAGTTTCTTACATGTTCTTCTTTTCTTGAGGACTCTTCTGTATTATTTTGGAAGCTCACTTTAATTTCATCGTTTCCTTTGTTGACGTGATCCATGGGCAAATCTATCATGTTGCTTATAACATGCAGAGCCTCTTCTGGGGTTATTGCTGAAACACTAACTTTATCTATTCCCTTTTTAATAACCTTTCTATTTGCCTCTTTTGTTGGTGATTCTTCTATTCCTGCTTTTACTGTAGCTTCCCTGCCATTTTCCTTATTTAAAGAATTCGTTTCATTTTGTTGAATATCATTAAAATCGGTATTCTCAGATATACTTTCGCTAGTATCATACACACCGCTGTCCTGCTCGTATAAGTTACTGTCTTCGTCGACTTTGCACAATATTTTTGTTGAAGTCATTAACGTCAGATTGCTGTTCTTATTTTGACTGGCGTCATCAAAGTAACGGATGTCATTATTGTTGGTGGTAATATGTACTGATTCATTAATGAAAGTAATGCATTTAGATACTATCTTCCCCGTTCTCTTGAGGTGACTCTGTTTAATAGGTTCTAAAGAATCTACCACGTTGGATTCATTCTTGATTACGCGTATGTTAAACGGTGACCCCGACAAGTGTTCACCGTCGGTGGTCAAGCATAATTCATACACTCCAGTATGTGGAGGTATGAAAGACACCTTGGCCCTGCCCTCCTCGGTTTCGACTTTTATCTGAATCTCATCACTGCTTCTTCTGTTACTGATTATGTTCGCGAGTGGCCCCAAATCGATCGACAAGGACCGGAAAAACGATCTTTGGGCCATGCTCGGGATCGTTAACTTCTTTTGCTGGCGCCTGACGTCTTTTTGCACCTTTTTCACTAGCCCTAACGTCCTGAATATATGCAGGGCGGAAATCGTTTGGTTTCCATACGCACCATAAGGGCCTTTCACGTTTATCAGTACGTTTTGCATTTTTTTCAGTCTAGAATTGGGGTAAATGTAGAAAATGGAGGTGCGATTCTTTTCGCCTGTGAAAAGCCCCATACCTCTTGCTATATATTTTGAAGTATATTTCAATTCAGTGTTTTCTTTGGCATCTAATTTTGCAATGGCGTCTTGAACCGCAAGGAGATACTTAACGAACGATTTTTCTATCTGAGAGTTGAAGACTCTTTCTTTAAAGTGCTCTTCATTCAGCATCTAACATAAAATAAACGACTTGCATAAATGAAACTAAGTATTAGAGATTGTGACTTACAGGTGTAACCCCTAAATACTTGAATGCCAAAGCTTGACCATGCGATGGGGGTTGATGCCAGTGTCGTTGGGGATTAGGACAAGCTCCTGGCACGGCGGTGTTAATGAGGGTGCAAAGGAGAGACCCGTCTTTCCAGTACTCCGCTATCTTGTTTGGCATGTGCGGTATTCTGTCGGACATCCACTTCAGTAAACGCTGCCTTTGCTTGAAAGAAGGACATATCACTGAAAGAAAATGGAATTCTGAAAATATGTACGATGTTAAAATTCGTTCTTTCCTTTACATACAATGAATGAAATGCAGAACATTAATTATGTATAGGATGTTTTGTAAAAACGTCGACAATAAGTACGCTTTATTAAATTCTCTAAAATTCACAAGTTCGGATCTGCATTTAATATTTAATTTAGAAATTGCTCCATTCAGTACTGTAGAGAAGAGTATATTTTCTACTGCTTTATATTATTAAATTACACTCTTGTTTAATATAAATTCTTTACGTATTCGAATTAGAAAGATCAATGATTAAAATCGATAAAGCGGAATCACTGCCTGTTTTCTGTTTCTATTCCTGAATCTGTCTGCGATATCAAAAAGGTATAACCATCGAAGCGTATGCGTAGCGCTGCAGATTTTCCCGTCCAGATACAAGACAAAGGCAGTGTAATATCCGGAAACAGATCAAAAAGATACATCCGGGACATGTCGTCCGTGAAGAATGATTACGGCGAGGCAATCAGTCAAACCTAATGCGATATGAGGCTCATCTACGTCTCAACATCCCTGTGGCTGTGTGAAAAGAAGACTTATCGCACAATACAGTAACTTAATTTATTACTTTTACAACAATTAATTCGACCTTAAACTTAAATATTGTCTACGCATTTTAAGAGCGACGCACGCAACAAATAAAGAATTTGCCGTTTGCATAAGTTCAACACAATTTACTCAAACTACAGCTGTCGCGTTTTACAGAGACATATCCTATGTGCAGCTTACTTTCAGAACCAAGCGGAAAGTAGGTGTGGTTTAATTCAATCCTACTACTAAAAGAACAAAGCTGTAACAAAATTGGCTTCCTGTATAGAGCGAAATATATGACCCATAACAAAATGTTTAATTTTTTTTCTAAAAACTTTTAAGCTGGCTATATTATTAAATTGAATAGGTAGTTTATTAAATAGGACTCTACTAAGACAATAAGGAGAGTTTTTGCACAAGGAGGAACTAGGTAGCGGCAGTATTAAGTCATTGCCTGCTTGTGTGTATAGTCGTCCCAGTTTGGTAGCGGTTTTATGGTCTTGCTATAAAAACAGTGACAGAGAGGCGACACAGACACCGTAGTGTCGGTCTCTTTGAAGCATTTTTTATAGCAAGATCATAAAACCGATACAAAACTTGGACGACTATAGTGACTGTTTGTTTGTTATAAATGGAGAAAAAAGCGTTAGTAATAATTTTTCAATTAAGAGAGCTTTACGGTGAGCTCTAGATTCTGATCCTATGATAATGCGAATCGCTTTCTTTTGAATTTTAAACAAAGTATTGAAACGTTCGCTAAATTTGTTTTCAAAACAAATGCGATGGTTGCATGTTCTATTTCAATAACGAACAACGTATTCTGGGTAATTTTTTTCTCAAGCGATAAGCAGCAATCCTGGGCGACGTGCCGTCCCTTCGGTTAATGATAGACCATACAGAGAGCCGTAAATCTGCCAACAAAAGTTTGTCGCGCTGAAATCACAGTAAGAACGGAAGTAACGGAAAAGGCATATCGGATTACGCTCAAGTTGAAGTGTTTGGTTTGTCTGTTTCTTATCCAAGTCTAGCGTCATAGTTCTAGGTCCTTTCAGTCAGATACCTTAAAAATGCCAGCTCTTACACTCGAATAATAAAATGTATGGTACTTCATTGGCGATAGACAAAGAGCGTGCATTTCTGATAAGTTAATGTGGGGGTCTCTGATGCATTTTTGGGCATCTGGGGAGGCATGCGTATGAAATAAATACTACGACCATGATTGGTCGAAGGGATTTCAGAATTTTGCTGCAAGGTCCGAGGGGGTGGGTTTTTAATTGTTTTCGTGGGGATAGGAAACGCGAAGAGACGACAGATAGCATTGAAGCTCTAGCGAGAACGGTTGAGTTAATTCTAATTTGGTTTAATTGTGTTTTTCCTTAGGCGCTTGTAGTTTTTACTCATTTTTTTGTTAAATCATTAGTAGATATAAAAAACAGACCACACCCTTTTTTCCCCATTTGAAATGCATTGACTTCCGGCCGAGTTTTCTGCCTCATCTGAGCCCGTGGTAAAGAGTGAGATGGAGCTCCAGAGAGAGAGAGACGGAGACAACGTAGTTCGGGCGTCCGTCCGCCAGATGCCTGCGGCGCTGCTGCTATTTTCGTTAGTTCGGAAATTGCCCGCCAGATGGCGGTGGCGTTGCGTCGTCGGAGCGTTAGTTCGGAAATTGTCCGCCAGATGGCGGTGGCGTTGCGTCGTCGGAGCGTTAGTTCGGAAATTGTCCGCCGGCTGTCGCCACCGGCGCTTCGCTGCGGAATTTTTTCCTCCGTCCTGAGAGAGATTCGAACCCCGTTCCTCGGCGTTCGTGAGGCGTCCACCTAAGCCGCTCGGCCGTCGAGGCAGTTGTTCGTATTCGTTCGAGATGTGTAATATTAACGACGCGCGCGGCGAATGATGTCCTTATATTTTTTTTCGTCGAACACGGATGCGATGCTGGTTGCGTCAATTTTTTTCCTCCGTCCGGAGAGAGATTCGAACCGGTTCCTCTGCGTTCGTGAGGCGTCCACCTAAGCCGCTCGGCCGTTGCGTCAGTTGCTCGTATCGGTTCGAGATGTGTAATAATAACGACGCGCGGCGAAGGATCTCGTTTTTTTTTCGTCGAACACGGATGCGATGTTGGTTGCGACCGGCGGTGTCCATCTGCTGACGAATTGCGAAAGGACGATCGCCGGCGTCCATCTCGGAGACGTCGCGTCGCGTCGGTGGGTTTCTGTAAAAAGGATGGCGCGCGCAAGCATATAGATCGCTGCACGCAGAGCGGCGGCGGCAATTTCGAAAAAATGGGTCCTCGGGGCGTGCGCATTTCCGCGTGCGGAGGCGGACGAAAACGATACCGATGTTCGTATTAAGAAATAAAAGATGCGTTTTGCTTACGTATGTAGTTTATTACTATGAAAAAAACTTATATTCATAACTTGATAATACATATTTACAAATTACATTTGCGTTACTCATGGAACAAATACTGTAATTGTTTGTGTGATGCAGGCAAGATGAATTTGTTTTGTTTAAATTCGGACAGTCAGGATCGGATTCAAGGTTTACGATTTCTATCGCTGGTAAATGCTCTTGGAGGAAATTTGCTTTTTGGTGACCTTTTACGTAGATTCGCTGATATCCGTGTGTAAATTGATGAAGAATATTCTTCACTTGTCTGTAAGGAATGTAACCGTCAGAGTAGCGTAGATAATGATAATTATTTTCCAACCAAATAATTTGTCTTTTATGTTCCTTTTTTAATTTATTGAAAGGAACGTCGGGTGGACCGAATACGAAATGTGCTATGCCACACGCGTCTCTGATTGCCATTTCTTTTACCACAAAACGTTCCAATTGGAATCCTTCTATGTCAACAACTAGCGATTTTACGTTTGCTTCTTTCTTGTACAATTCGTGCTTCCGGAGTAGAATAGGGTCGAGAATTTTCGATAATTTCTTAATACGTTGACGGAAACGGATTCTGTCGCGTGCGTTTTGCATCCAGTTATTGTCTTGCTCTTCTTCTTCATCACTCCCGTTAAATTCTATTACAACGGTCGGTTCTTTGGCAAATGTTACGTTTTTCTTCATAATTTCGCGTACACTCACCGCTCGATGATGCAAACGCAAAGACTGAGCGAGAAAATGCATTCGGCCTCTTTTTGTTTAGAGTGGAGGGGAAAATAAAAGCACTCATTGTTTAAAAAAATATATTTCAGATAATTCAATACATAAAATAATATATATTTTGTTTAAATTATATCTCTAACTATATTCGTTGCAGGGTTATATTCAACGATCTTGTCGTGGATAATTAGACAGTATGCGACCATATCCGCCTTAAATTCCTGTTCGCTCTCTAATTCTAATTTAATGTCGACAGTCGAAGATTTTACGGACTCGTTCTGTTTCGAACAGTCTATAACGTAGAGAGCTTTCTTTTTGAATTCCGCCAAATTTAGAATCGGTTCGTTGCCACGTCCGTAATAACTGTTTTGAAAATCTGCGTACATCAGATAAGCAATGCCAAATTTATTTTTACTCATTTCGAGATTTAAATTTTTATACGGATAACTTTCAGAATTGAGATGTAATTTAATATTTCGAATGTGTGCATGATCAAATTCTGACGCGTTTTTAGTAGGTTTGTCTTTTCTAGCGTCTTGGAAAGCGACGATAACATACCTAGGTTTTTCTAAATTCGTAGACGTTCTTATTGGCCACACGTCATTAAGGGTTGGGCGCATGCTTGGTAATTCATGTACTTCCCATTGCCGATAAGGAATGAAAATAGATTTTGACTCTTGTAGAAACTGTAGCATTTTCAATTTCATCTCGTCATTGAGCGTAATGTGTGGCACGTGCCATTCGATTTTTTCTAAGCTTATGCTTGCCGTTTTCGTTCCCGTACTCATGTAACAATTATTGTCACTTCTGGAACGAAGTAATATTATTTCTTGTTTGGCGTTCATTATGATTTTCTTGTAGTCCTCGCAGAAGCCGAGCAGAAATTTTAACGGTATGCATGCCATAAATTTATCATCTAATAAAGTCGGATGCTGGTCCTGAAAGGGCACCCATCCGGCCACTTGTAATACTTTACTTTCCGCATCGTTATAGGATAGGTACGCCTTAATGGTAGTTGTCACGCCTACATTTCGAACTTTATCTATTTCCTTACCGTCGATTTCGTATCGGATCTCTTCAAAAAGGAACGAATAAGGATTATTTGTCAGACGACACTCGCCGGTACCTTCGTCGCTCGGCTTGAAAGTTCCCTCGATGTACAGATAACTTTCGTGCGGATAGGTGTAAATATCTTGATGATTGATTAAGATTCTCACTTCGTCGTTGTTGTTAAAATTTTTGTACGTCGGAGAATACCAGTGAAATTGCTTCTTAACGATAACTTCGTCGAAGTCGAGTCCTTCGGATAGATGCAACATTACCGTCGATATTTTTCACTTTATAGCCTAAACTTTGCAAGAACAATATATTGCTCGATGTTAACCTTTGGGGAGCTGTCTTCTGAATGATGAATTCTGCGGGCTTGTTTTGTATATTATTACTGCTGTCGTTATTTTTGTCGTGGAAACGAAGGCCCATCACTTCACGTTTGCTTTTTCAATTCCAGACTGATTCGAACTTGTTCACCTCTTAAATTTATCGACGATCCGTTCTGATCGAGTAACGACAACGTAATGTTATCGATCTTGCGCACTCTTACAGGTAAATAGACGATGTTGCTGGGATTAATGTTTATGCTGTAACCGGGATCGACGGACGGTGAAAATTCAAAAACCGTATGCGATATCTTTTCGTTGTAAAACGAATCGGTAGCAACGTTACACTCCACACGGATTGTCGTCACCTTTATAATTTCCACTGGTAAATCCGATTGATGTAATAGATTCGGTTCTAATATTTTCGGCGAGAAGCCCAACATTCGGCCTATCGAATCTGGTTTTTCAAAGTCGATCTTAAACACGCACTTAATTTCACATTTTAGCGTATTGTTGTTGGGTTTTAGCGAAAGCGTACCATTTAGTTTTGTCTGCAGGAATTTCTCCAGATCCTCTACTTCGTAGGAGCCCGTTGGAATTTCGATAATCTTGCCGTCACCGTAATAAAATTTGTTATTCTTTCGCTCTTCAACGTTAGGCACAGTATTGTAGGTGTAAAGACTTAGTAATCCGATTTGATATTCGTAACGGGGATCCAGTTCGATAGGTGGGTAATAATTTGCCGAAAGTACGCTACTGTTGCCCACCAACGTGAACGTTCTCGACATTACTGCGTATTTTTTTGCCCTCTTTATGTAAAAATTCTAAGCACAGATGTCCACAATTGTTGGCGTTGAATTTTTGATATCTCTTGTGATTGTAGATTATTCGACTGCCCTCGAAATATCGAATCACTTCCGACGGTGGCGGAAGATTTCCAAAACTGTCGAAATACAGCACGTGTTTATTTCTTTTAAAATAAGCGACCCAGTGCGTCCCGGGACCGTTTTTCGAATCTAAATTTATTATTCCGCTTTCGAATTTACGAGGTTTTCTAGACGCCTCTGAAATGTGGCACGTTTTTGTTTGCAAATTTCGCCAGATGGAAATCGGTCAGGGCTGTTCGGGGCAGTCTATCAATTAGTTTTTTTGTTGTTTCGGTGGACGAATGTAGAGACCGAGTCCCTTACGATACGGTTTCAGATATAATCCCTCGCCCTTCTTTCCCAGCGCGATGGTCTCCATCGTTCGATTGTGTCGTCTTGCTTCTTCCAACTTCCTTTTCGCCTCCTTAGCTCTGCCAATTGCGTGCGCAATGCTCGCGGATCCTCCGGCAAGGGAACCCGCCGCGCTGAGACCCGCTAACAACGGTATGAGAAACGGTATGACGCCTCCTACTTTCGGAACGGGTATCACTCGAGGTTTTCGAACGTTCTTCTTACCGCCGGCTTGTTTCAGAGCAACCTTGGCCGATGCTCTCGCGAGTTTTATAGCTTCGTTCGTATTGTCCAGACGATCGAATTTTTTGACATTGTTGCGAATCTTCCTGACAACTTCTCCGAAGGCCACTTTACGAGAACCTCCGCCTCCGCCGTGACCGCTTCCGAGTTTTCGTTTGATTTTCATCGCAGAAGTAACAGCAAGAGACGCTATTCTCTCTCCGGGTTTCGCGTCTTTCGATTTGACACGATTCCAAGCGCGCTCTTCTAGCTTCTTGTCTGCCAAATGTCTGTTCGGTAAATCTTTGTATCTGGAGTACGCTATGTCGTGTTCTTTGCAGGCTCGATCTAATTCGTTAATGCCGACGTCTCCGCGTTCCAAACGCTCTTTTAATTTCGTACCGGGTCCGCAGAATTGATAACCTCCGGGTAGATGCAATTCGAACGGTAATTTATTGATGAGAGAATTTAAGAGACCTGCACCACTACGCGCAGTCATTTGGTCTGAGAGACACTGCGGTCGACAGAAGCAGAAGTTAAATTTATATATATGAGCGCGCGCGCGCGTGTACGTGAAACATGCGAATTGTCAAGCAGGCGCATAAGCTTCCCGTAATGAATATGAATTTTTTGTGCGAAGAGACAGAATTGAACCGTCATCCTTTATTACCCTCAACGATGAGATGTCTCGTCGCGGGAACGTCAAATTCTGGAAAAACCAACATCGCGATTTCCTTGATCGTCCATCCGAACGGCCTGTCCTTCGAAAATGTCTACGTTTACTCCAAGTCCCTGTATCAACCGAAATATCGAGCGTTGGAGCAAATTCTAAGTGAAGTGAAAGAAGTAAACTACTTTGCGTTCAAGGACAATGAAGAAATACTGAATCCGGAGGATGCAGAAGAGAATTCGGTTTTCATATTCGACGACGTCGCTTGCGATAAGCAGGATAAGATACGAGATTACTTTAGTATGGGTCGTCATAAAAGGATTAATTGTTTTTATCTCTGTCAAACTTACACCCGAATCCCTAAACATTTAATTCGCGACAACGCTAACTTTTTGATTTTATTTAAACAAGACGAGACGAATTTGCGGCATATATTTGAGGACCACGTATGCATGGACATGTCATTCGATCAATTTAAGTCGATGTGTGCTGAGTGTTGGAAGAAGAAATACGGGTTCATTTGCATTGATAAGGAGCATGATATAAAAGACGGAAGATATCGTAAAGGATTTGACAGTTACATACTGATATAAGCGTCGCCGCATCCAGGTAACTAAAACAGTATCGAAACAGCTTTACAACCGGTAACTGATCGGTAAAACAGCTTTACAACTGCTCGGAAACGGATATTAACCGGCGGAAGAACTGGACCAGACAACTAAAACAGCTTTACAACTGGTTTTAACTGCTCGGAAACCGGCCAATTGGTTTAAGAATGGACAAAGAGAAGAAAATGAAATTAGAAATTATCAAAGCAAGTAAAGCGATAAGAAACAAGTATCTGGCTTTGAAAAGAGGTAAATTGGAACGAGACTATGAGCTGGCGCAAAAGTATAAACCGATCACCAAGTCTCTCAAAGAGCTTGAGCGAACGGTAAAAACTGAAAAAGATTCCGCTAATTACTTACCTGTAAAGAAATCTGCCGACGATAGCTTGGCGGAACCGGAAAGAAAACTGCAAAAGCAAATCGGTCTTCCACGACCCAGTTTTGTTGAATCGGAAGCAGCTGCCGGATATAGTCCGCTTTCGGACGTTGTTCCGCTTTCTTCGGACGTCCAAGAACGACCCAGTTTTGTTGCCGGACAACAACAACAACGACGATTCAGTCTTCCACAACCCAGTTTTGTTCAATCGGAAGATGTTGCCGGATATGATCCGTTTTCGTCCGAGGAGGAAGAAGAAATCGATGAAGAGAGAAGACTTTCCGACTACCAAAATTTATATCAAATAATGTCTCCCACTCCTAGAGACGAATACCTTAAGATGTACGATCCACTTCCCAGAGGATACATTGATGGTTTATTACAAGACGTCAATAATGAGTACGACAATGTGTACGGCATTCGCTATAATCCTGTTACGGACGCTTGGCGAATCGGCGATAGCGACGTGCAATTAAAAAAAAAAAGATTTGATAATTAAAGGTGTTACATATAGCGGTACACCGGGGCTTTATGAATTACTCTTTAAAAAGCAACCGATCGGTCATAAGAACGAAGATCTCGAGAACTATCATCATATACTAGATCGCACGCACGCTCACAGAAGAGGCAATGATCCGGCAGGGCAAATAAAGGGAAGTCGAAGTGAAAAATACAGAAGTATAATTCAACCGTTGTTCGAAAGAAGATCTCGCGCTAAAACTTGGAGCGGTAAAGGATTAGAAATTGAAAATAAACCGTTTCAGTATATATACTGGGATAACATCAACGAGCTGGTGGATCGCCTGAAATTGTTGAAGGCTTCTCAACAGGCGGGACACACGGGCCATAATAACGAGATTATTGCGATCATCGAAGAACTGAAAGAAGCCGATGTAATAGAATGAGCGTCGATAAATTCGGCAGATATTTACGCAAAACGAAAACAACTCGAGGACCTCCCGGTTTAGGATTTTCTCTCACAAGTGATAAACATTATGATATCGGGAACAAGCGACTGTGCAACGTCGGCTCGAGCATCAATCCAAGAGACGCGACCAATAAAAAATACGTGGACGAGATAAAGGAAAAAATCAAAAACGATTCTAGGACCATACAAAATCAAGTTACGGACGTGAAATCGAAAATCGAAGGAATATTTCGATCGCAAGCTCTCTATCTCGGCGATCTGAAACGAGAGCTAAACGTATTTCAAGAACAAGTGAAGCTGATTAATATTAGATTAGATAAGTTGGAGCAGCGGTTCGGTGAAGGGCACAGCAATGAGCCAAATTAAACGTGACGTCGTCAATGAGTTACACAAACCTGCGAGGAAGAATTTCTCGAGGAGATCCATAATTGTAAAGTCTGTGGACGATCTTTGGCAAGCTGATCTGTGCGAATTTATTCCTTACGCGCGTGAAAATAAAGGTTATAATTACATTTTAGTTGTAATAGATTGCTTTTCTAAGTATTTGTGGGCGCGGCCGGTGAAAAGGAAGACAGGCGAGCTCGTAACTCAAGCTATGCTCGAAATATTGAATACCGACAAGAGGACGCCCGCAAATTTACACACCGACGAGGGAAAAGAGTTCTACAACCAAAAGTTTAAAGATTTGACAAATAGATACGGAATAAATCATTACTCAACATTTTCTCCGATAAAGGCCGCCATGGTAGAGAGAGTTATACGGACAATTAAAGAAAATCTGTACAGAGAATTCAGTATGCGCGGCAAATTTAAATGGTTCGATTTATTGCAAACGATTGTGGACAAATACAACGCGAGCGTGCACAGAACAATAGGCATGGCTCCTAAAGATGTGAACAAGACAAATGAAAAGACACTTTTAGAAACGGTATACAATAAAATTAAAATTGCGGGCAAAGCGAAATTTCGTGTCGGTGATGTCGTTCGCATCAGCAAATATAAAGGAGTATTCGAAAAGGGGTTTACACCGTCGTGGTCCACGGAACTGTTCAAAATCGCTAAAATTCAAGTTACTAATCCCGTTACTTACCTGCTAGAAGACATGTCGAAGCAACCGATTTTGGGCGCCTTCTATAACGAAGAACTCCAACGAGCTAAACACGAAGACGTTTATTTGGTGGAAAAAATTTTGAGAAAAAAAGGAGGAAAAGCCTACGTGAAATGGTTAGGCATTCCTGAAAAATCTTGGGTTAAATTGTCAAATATTGTTTAATTGTATGAACGTATAGAAATAAATTGATTTGCTTTTTTTAAAGAAAAATAGTTTTATTAACTCGTCTTATTTAAAAAACACATTTTATATGGCACATACAAATTATCGTTAACAATATATTGAAAAACAGTGCGATACAACTTACAAAAAATGCATGCGAACAATAAGTATTTTCATTATCGTTATACAAAAACAAATTATGGTTGAAATCAATTTGCGTTAAGTTGCCACATTCCGAATCGAAAAAATAATCTGCATATTCGTGCGAAATATTTAGCGCAATCTTCCAGTCGCTGTCTTCAACTTGCCGACGACCTTGATGAAAACAACGAAGTTTGTAATACAGCAACGCCTGATCTTGATTTGTTAAATTTACGTCGAACATGTTTGAACCTTTCCATGCAAGTTGAATCCAATTCTCAGGCCAAACACTATTTTCATAATCTGTACACACGTAACACTCACTTATGTTCGAATTATTAATGTTTATATAAAACGTATTATTCGCAATTACTGCGAAAACAATCGCGGCAGCAAGGAGACCCATTTTCACACGGACGCACTCTCGTCGTTGTTTAGGCACACGGGGCACAAATGCAGAGAAATCGGAGGTCCGTCCCACTGCGTTTCGCCGGTGTTATAATGTAAATAACAAGGTAATTTACGCTGCAGCTCTTTATCTTGCTTCAAACGATCGGGTAATCGCTCCCAAATATCAATTAAATTTAACGTAGATTGTTGCAGTAAAATGTATCTGGGAATGTAGGGAATTAGATCCGTATCGATATTGCTCAAACCGAAATTTTGATTGTTATATTCCAATATTTTATCCACGATTTCAAGTATCTCTTCTAACGTTTTCATTGCGACTGACCGACGACGGTTGATCCCATTAAAATCGAGTTTTTATATCTTCCCACGTCGAGTTTTATTTTGTCCTCGTGATTTGCCAACAATTCTAGCAAACAATCGATACTTTCTGAATACCATTGCACATTTCCGTCCTCTGCTTTTGGGATTCCGATAATAAAATTACGGGCATATGAAATTAAGTTTTCATTATCCGGGAGATAAGTGGCGATTAATTCTATAATTTTATTGTAGTAGCCGTTGAACGTAAGTTTTTCGAGCCTTTTGATGCGGTAATCGACGACATGTAATAATTTACTTAATATTTTAAACATAGATTTATCCAATTCTATTTCTGTTTCGCCTTTAATAATTTTCACTTTAAATTTACCTTTGGACTCGATAAAAAATAATTTGATATCACTGTCGCAAAGCTCGAAATTGGAAATCGTCTTCGTGTCCGCACATTGTTGGCACCTCGTACTTTTTAATTTCAGATGATCTTCGATGCGAGGAAAGTATTCGATGAATTGATTCCACTCGTTGCCGTTAAACGTTAAACATTTTGGTTTTGAGCTGTACGTTAGTTTTACCAACGGTTCAAAATTATTCATTACACTGAGTCCCGTTGAAATTTTTGTAGATCTGCTTAGCTTGTAAGACACCTCGCTAACAAAACGAAAATCACTACTTTGTCTGCATTCTTGCAGGAAACTTTCCAGAAACTCTAACGACGACGATGATGCCATTTTCAGATATATACTTGCACTTATTTACGCACGCTGCGAGACTAAACGATCGAAAGCAAACTTGCGCTCTTAAATAAGGAGGAGAGGAAAAAATGTGAGCGTAATTTATTTTAAACCAATAAAAAAAGACGTATTATACACGATGTTTCATAACGCGAAGTGAAGAATTAAGGAACGTGTACGCGGTGATAAAAAATGTTAAATATTTTTGTAAGTTATGAAATAAATATTTAACTTTTTTTTATCACCCCGTATACGTTCCTTAATTCTACGCCGCGAGTTATGAAACATCCTGTATTTTTAATTTTAAATCTAATGCGCACACGTAGATTACTCAATGCATTGCAATTTACCGATAAGAAAAATGCACCGCGAACTGCAGCACAGCACTTTAGTTTGCATCATCTGTCCCTACAGAAAAGAGTTCATTTTACGTTTTCTCCGTGCGCGTTAATTATGGATACCATTTCGAATATAAATAGTGCTACTTCGTTAAAATCATTACCTATTAAGAAGTTGTCGGAGCTGGAAATCGACCGCAAGTATCCGTTGTCCGATTTAAAATATGTAAAAACGAAATTTGGAGAATCATTGCTGGCGGAACTCGATCAAGAGTTTGTCGTGTTTCTGCCTCGTCGATTTAACAAAGCCATACCCGAAGATAAGATAGGTGACGTGTTGTCTTCGCAATGCGGCTTGATTTACAAAGGATTGGTGAAATTAGCCAGTAAACCGCAGCCGGCTTATGACCTTGAATTTGAGAAATATTAAAAATACAAGTAAGTACAAAATTTATTATCTTATTTCAAGTCACTAGAATTAGTCTCTCTTTTTTTTTCAGCTCGTTAACGTAAAAAAATATTAGCTTAGTTATAAACATAATTTTAAAATTAGATTATTATTAAACATTGAAATGGATTTACGAGAATATTTAAATGTGTTTCGTTTATTGGATGAGTGCGCCGATAAATCAGATGCTTATAAAATTGCAAAACTAAACAAAAAAAATATTAAAACATTAAACGAGCTAATGAGAAATTGTCCGTCGGTGCACGATAAGAAACAAATTGAAAGCTTAATTGCAAAATTACATTCATTCGACGTAAAACTGGAATTAAAAATTAAAACGTTGCCGATTGGTCGAGGTTTAAGAACAAGTCGTCGTCCCGGAACAGAACGGAGAATTAATAAAATTAACCGAATTCAGTGGAAGGATGTAAGTTTTAAATTAAATGCGTAAGTATTTTTCTAATTTGTTTTTTTTTTTTAATTTACAGCTGCAATCTGCATTTAAAAGCAGAATTCGTACCGGAGTAATAATCAATAAAACTCATACACAACCGCAAAGCTTTTTCCTAGACGCCTCGTCTCTGATTAGAACTAGAATCGGAAATCAATTGGTGAAAACGCCTTCGATGAAGATAAATTTGGTATTTTGCGGTGAATTTGTAAAACCTCAAACCGATGTCTCGGAATATAAGTTTTTCAATACCAAAAATCACGTGATCAACATTGGAGCAAATCTAGACGAAATTTTAAACGAATTGTTTAACGAAATCATGGTGCAGGTAAGTTTAAAACGAAATAAGCTGCCACATATTAATTTTCTTTTTTTCACTTTCTTATCAGCTTTCAGAATTTCAAGAGAGACAGAGCAGCTGGGCGTTATCGGCAATCGTGAACCTGGTCGTGGCGTTTTGCAAGTACACGCCGTTGAGAGGAGGAGGAAAGAAAGATAACGGTAGCACTTACGTGGATCTGCCGGACGAACTTCGGCGAAAAAGTAACGTCATATTGAACATCAAAAATCGAGACCGACGATGCTTCGCGTATTGCCTTTTGGCTCACCTATTTCCGGCGAGAAACGGTCAAGATGCGTGCGATCCTTCTACGTATCATCAAAATATATACGATTTTTTTAATTTTAAAGGTATATGTTTTCCTGTAAATCTGTGCGACTTACAGAAATTCGAAAACGCCAATAAATTTATTTCAATTAACGTATACGGTTATGAAAACAAGAGCATCGTGGGTCCGCTTTATCATACAAGAAATGTCAAAAACTGTCACGTAAATTTATTATACTTAAAGAAAAGTCAACGCGTAGGTCATTTTTGTCTCATTAAAAATTTATCAGAACTGTGCAGGTATCAAATTTCATCAAATATGCGTGTCAAGTTCATTTGCGATCGCTGCTTGTGTTATTTTTCATCCAAGGACAAATTAAATCGTCATGTGTCAGATTGCTCGCGTCACGAGGCCGTAAAAATTGAATTACCTAAAGACGGAGAAAACATTGTTAAATTCAAACAATTTGCAGCCACCATGCCTTTGCCGTTTGTCATTTACGCGGACTTCGAAGCTCTAACGAAACCTATTCATTCCTGTGACGATACTTTAGAAAAAGCAATCACGAACGCCTATCAACGGCACGAAGCCTTTAGCGTTGCATATTTAACAGTCTGTTCTTACGACGATCGACTAAATCATTTTGAAATTTACCGCGGCGAAAACCCTGCTGAGTGGTTCGTAAATAAATTATTAGGAGAAGCAACAAATGTTCAAGAAATAATAAAAAATCACGTTACCGTTCCTATGAAAGATTTAACGTTTGAAGAATCTACGGCACATGCAAATGCCGAAAAGTGTGAGATTTGTGATTCTAATTTTAACGAAAATAATGCTAAAACTTATCACCACGACCATTTTACCGGGAACTATATTGCTGCTTTGTGCAATAATTGTAATTTACAATGTCGCGTTAAGAATATTATTCCCGTGATTTTACACAATTTATCTCATTACGATAGTCACTTTATAATAGAAGCTCTGGCAAACGTAAACGACGAAAATGTCGAAATTTTAGCAAACACAACTGAAACTTACATATCGTTCTCGAAAAGGGTAGGCGATGTGAAGTTACGTTTCTTAGATTCGTTTCGTTTCATGCCCTCGTCTCTTGAAACATTAGCGAAAAATTTGAAACCAGAACAAATAAAGTTCGTACAAAAAGCGTTTCCGAATCCGGATTCTTATAAATTAGCAACTCGTAAAGGATGTTTTCCCTATGATTACGTGAATTCTGTTGACAAATTGGAGGAGACAAGTCTTCCCGATAAATCGCTATTTTATAATAAATTACATGGCGAAAACGTCAACGATGATGATTACCAGCACGCCGTAAACGTTTGGCAACATTTTCAATGTAAAACTCTCGGTGAATACGCGGACTTGTATTTAAAAATTGACGTATTTCTATTGGCAGACATTTTTGAAAATTTTAGAAAATTGACGTTCAAAACTTACGGGTTAGATGCGTGTGGATTTTTCACAGCTCCGGGCCTATCATTTTCGGCGGCTCTTAAAACAACAAAAATTGAACTTCCCCTTTTACAAGACATCGATATGATTTTATTCATAGAAAAAGGTTTACGCGGCGGTATAACTCAAGTTAGTTCCCGATATGCAAAAGCGAATTCTGTACACATGGGAACCGATTTCGACCCTGATAAGGAAATTAGCGAAATTATTTACGTAGACGCAAACGGACTATATTCTTACGCGATGACGACAAAATTACCGTGCGACAACTTCAACTGGGTAAGTGACGAAAAATTAACGAATCTTTTAGAAATGCTCAGTACGACCGACATTGATTGTTCGATGTATTACGGGGATGAAACGGGTAAATCTTGTATTTTAGAAGTTGACTTAGAATATCCTGAAGATTTGCACGATTCCCATATATTTTTTCCATTTTGTCCGGAACACATATCCACCACAGGTAAAAAGGACGACAAAAAATTAATGCTAACTTTATGTAATAAAGAGAAGTACGTCCTCCATTTACGCGTTTTACTTCAAAGTTTAAAACACGGCTTAAAATTAAAAACAATTCATCGTGCGATAGAATTTGACGAGAGCAATTGGTTAGAAAAATACATTAAATTAAATAGCGATCTGAGGGCAAAATCTACGAACGCTTTCGATAAAGATTTTTACAAGGGCATGTCGAATATGGTTTTCGGAAAACTTATGGAATCTGTACGCAAATACAGAAATATCGTGTTGACAAAGAAATGGAAATCTGCTGAAAAATATATTAGTCAACCAAATTTCAAAAAAGCTACGATTTTCAATGAGAATCTGGTCGCAATTGAACTGAACAAATTATCTGTGAAATTTGATAAACCGATCTACGTTGGCATGGCAGTCCTTGACATTTCAAAAACAGTCATGTATAGTTTTCTTTATGATTACATCAGAGAAAATGTGGAGCCCTTATTTAATGTCACAGTATGTTACACGGACACGGACAGTTTTATTTTTAAATTCTCTCCAAAACATCCCGAACGCGTCTCGAGTATTTATGAAATTATAAAACGGGATGCAAATAAAATTTTTGACACTTCAGATTACGCCGCAGATAACCCTTTCGGAATACCTTTGGTTAATAAGAAAGTTATCGGTAAATTTAAAGACGAACTGTGCGGACAGATAATAACTGAGTTCATTGGAATTAGAGCTAAAGTTTACACTATCAAAGTGGGAAAAGAAGTAAAATTTAAAAAATTGAAGGGCGTAGGTCGTTCGGGAATTAAAAAAATAACTTTTCAGGATTATTATGACTGTTTGTTTGATAATAAAAAATTAATGTCAAAATTCAATAGCATTAGGTCAATAAATCATCAATTATTAACCGTTACCATAAATAAAACTGCCTTAGATGCTCAAGATGACAAACGACATTACGATCTTGTAACGGACATTCATTCGTTGCCGTTGGGACATTATAAATTAAAATGAAATTGTATGTAATTTTGTAATTATGTATTAAAATTAAATTATATGTAATTAGTAATTATATTGTGTGTTAATAAAGCATTTGTAACATACATCCGTAAGTAAAACGTATTTTTTATTTTTAGAATTTTATTTAAGACGTTTTACAATTAGACAGTCATCGTTTTCGTCCGCCTCCGCTCGCGGAAATGCGCACGCCCCGAGGACCCATTTTTTCGAAATTGCCGCCGCCCGCGCGCGCGCCATCCTTTTTACAGAAACCCACCGACGCGACGCGACGTCTCCGAGATGGACGCCGGCGATCGTCCTTTCGCAATTCGTCAGCAGATGGACACCGCCGGTCGCAACCAACATCGCATCCGTGTTCGACGAAAAAAAAACGAGATCCTTCGCCGCGCGTCGTTATTATTACACATCTCGAACCGATACGAGCAACTGACGCAACGGCCGAGCGGCTTAGGTGGACGCCTCACGAACGCAGAGGAACCGGTTCGAATCTCTCTCCGGACGGAGGAAAAAAATTGACGCAACCAGCATCGCATCCGTGTTCGACGAAAAAAAATATAAGGACATCATTCGCCGCGCGCGTCGTTAATATTACACATCTCGAACGAATACGAACAACTGCCTCGACGGCCGAGCGGCTTAGGTGGACGCCTCACGAACGCCGAGGAACGGGGTTCGAATCTCTCTCAGGACGGAGGAAAAAATTCCGCAGCGAAGCGCCGGTGGCGACAGCCGGCGGACAATTTCCGAACTAACGCTCCGACGACGCAACGCCACCGCCATCTGGCGGACAATTTCCGAACTAACGCTCAGACGGCGCAACGCCACCGCCATCTGGCGGGCAATTTCCGAACTAACGAAAATAGCAGCAGCGCCGCAGGCATCTGGCGGACGGACGCCCGAACTACGTTGTCTCCGTCTCTCTCTCTCTGGAGCTCCATCTCACTCTTTACCACGGGCTCAGATGAGGCAGAAAACTCGGCCGGAAGTCAATGCATTTCAAATGGGGAAAAAAGGGTGTGGTCTGTTTTTTATATCTACTATCATTTATTTCGGTACGGTTTAAATACAGGGTGACAAGAAAGGCAATTAAACTAAACACGTAGGCGTCGCGACGCGAGTGTTTTTAAATCAAAGTGGACAGTGCGGAAGTGGACACGGATTATACGCCTTAGGTATTTGACATTTATTTATTTCCTTTAGCGCACCTTTGGTGGTAATATCTGCTTAGAGATAATTTGATTTGCAATAATTAGAGAATTAGACTAAAGAGTCAGTGCGGTTCATAGTACTAATACATTGGGTTAAATTTAATCAATTATTTTTAGTTACATTTCAGCGAGTATTAAAACTCACTAGTGACCTTCATCTTAGAAAAAAATTGATGAATCAGTGTTTCTTTAATTAGTAGACAAATTCTGTAATGTAATCAACCAACAACAATTAACTAGAGCCCACATCTACCTGGGCTTTCAATACAGTGTACTTTTAGAAATCATTCTACCCTTGGGGATTCTCTCAGGCAAATTGGAAACAAAACAATTTGAACTACGTTCCTAGCCGTTTTCGTAACAAAATTTCTTCCACACCCTGTATATGGGGGAGGGTCAAACTGTGGTCTTTGCCGAGAGATTTGTCGGTTAATTAGAAGCGATCGCCTAGAGACTGCAAAGCCAAAACCACCTATAGTGGAGTGCAAACACTAATTCCTTGCGCTATAAATTAAATAGCTAGGTTAGACGGCGACAGAGCGACATACAGAGGGTCCTGAAAATACAGGCAAGTGGGTAGAGCACCGCCCTCAAAGCAATTAATTAACGCTCAGGTGACGTAGTAGAAGTAGTTTCGGCTCACTACACGCACCATATTAATCAGGTTAGCTAGAGATAGGGTTAAACTATCACCTCCCACGGGGAGCGCCTGAAAAACAGGTGATTGCTACTGATTTACTTGCAAATTGATCGCTGAAGGCGGCATTTGTATCACATACTTCTCTAAACCATCTGATTAATTCATTAATTAACTCCCTTAATTAAGTACACTGTGGTCCCACTGAGACACTTTGTGCGTTGGTTTATTGAAGAGAACAAGTCTTTGAGTACGATCAGAAGTGACGAACATTGTACCAAGACTCGAGTTCAGTTGAAACTCAATTAATTATTAATCTAAGTGAGGAGCAGAGCTCTCCCACAAACATCTGTAGACATTAAACCACCAACGGTGTGAATAGAAGGAAGTAGACGAAAGTGAAATCTGTTAAACCATTTATACTGTACTTTCTGAAAATCGTAATTTTTGGTTATTTGTATTGATTTCAAACGCAACGGGTTTTTCGCTCAAGATCTCCGATCCCACAGAGGCGGATATCAGGAGTTTTTCCCAATTTCTTTTCTTTTTTTAAAGTTAATTGTTGCGTTTCATTTAAAGTGTCAAATTCCTTGTCCTAAAGAGTTATTCGTTGCTCCACCAGAAAGAACCAGGTTTTCATGACGTAGTTTCCTATTAACAAGATCATCACGTGCCGTAATCAAAGTATCATTATTTAGAGCGAGCACCGCAAAAGCCATTCAACTGTATCCCAATTCGCAGGTATTAACCGTTAGCGCCGGCCGGCAACCCCAGTCAGCAGGTAAAGTAGTTAAGGGCATGCACAGCTGTAGTTGAACATCTGGATGGCTTTCTCGGGACTATAGGTAAATGGTCTATACAGTCATTTCCTTTAGCAATAAATCTTAAGTGGGGTTTGTTTGTACATTTTTATTATTTGTTTACTTGTCCGTAATAGTCAATAAGCATGTCTAATTGAGGGGGCGCGTTACAGTATTTAGGGTTTTTTTTTTAGAGAAAAAGCTCCAGTAACAAACATCAATCGCGACTCAAATAAAGAATTATATACAGTTCGCGCGTCATCAAATCCGATCTTAGACGACACAACTTTCAAGGTATAGCATGTTGTTGCTGACCGATTTGCTAATAGAGAAATGTGATATTTCCATTTTAGAGAAACCTCAATAAAAGATGCTTTTTTTTTGTAGGTATAATTTTTAAATTGTTTACATGAACGTTCAATTGACTGTGGGTACTATACAAAATTATTTTGGTTTTATTTAAGTTGAGTGATAACCTATTGAATCAACCCAAGATTTAATTATTTACTGATAAATCGAAGCATGCTAAGTAAAGGATGCGCGACTGCGAACAAGGTTGTTCTCGTTGTTCTCGCACTTATGTTTAGTTTAGCCAAATCATTAATATAGAGCAGAAATAAAACAGGTCCCAAAATAGACTCTTGGGGAGTCCCGTGGCTTAAGTACTATGCGTTAATGTATTTTTTAGATAAGGAGAGGCTATGAAAAACAAAATCAAATCGTAGCTTGATTCGAAACTTTTATTCTGACATTTGCTTCCTGACCCCTGTCAAATCTGTTAGTTGTCTAAACGCTTTTGAACACCATAGTCATGGGTCAGCAAGCAATCCAACGGCATTTGAAAGTAGTCGTTATCATGTTAAAGAGTTTTAACAAAACCTTATGTATTCAACTGGAAGATTTTTTCTACTATCGTCAAATGTATTTTGACATTTCAGTTTTGACATAAGTTCATTTCATTTAAGCTACGATTTAGGTTTTACTTTTCATAGACTCCTCTAATCTAAAAAATATATTAACGCATTGTAAAAAGTGAGCAAATAAAAATCAGATTAGAGTAGGCGGTGCAAAGAAAATGTATGTCTGTGATTAACTGAATTAATTAATGTAATACATTCATGGACTGTCAAATTTATTGACTTTTTATTTAATCACAGACATACATTTTCTTTGCACCGCCTGCTTTAATCTGAATTTTATTTGCTCACAGGTTATAATTTACTAGAAGTGATAGATACGTTGCCTTTGTAGATTCGTACCGTCTGGGAGCACTTAACCAGATAGGGTAGTATCACGGAATATTTTATAAAATAGACATGAAACCACTTGTCAGTGATCCGCTTTTAAGAAGAAAATTAAAATTGAAATATCAGTTACTTCTTTTATATTTACATCTTGTTATATAAATAAAAGTGTTTAACATACGTTTGTTTCCCGAATGGATAGTAATGTAATAACCAGGGAAACGAATTCAGTCCACCACTTAGGTAAAAAAAATGAAAAAATTTGCTATTCAGCAATCACCGATACACGTCATGTTCTCGGTTATGAAATAGATCGAAGAGTGGGGGAAGTATGCATCGGTGACTGTGATTGATGATGATGAAAAATATAAATGTTTCAAGTATTATCGGCTCCAGAGATAACAAAGTTTCCTTTAACAATGAAAGGGTAAGTAAAAACTTATTAAATTTTTAATAAGAATGATGTTGGGATATAACGGCAATTAATCGGTACGACATTGTCTGTTGCCCAATAATATCAAAAATTATAATAATATTATATTACAACAACATCAGAATAGTTTATTTATTTATATTTACTTAGTTATTTGTTGTTTTAGTACCTTTAAAATTTCAAAAATGTTGTTAACTTATTTAAAATGAAATTTATTGCGTTCCTCTTCTATGATTTGAGTACAGTTTATTTTTTTACTATATGCCGATCGATCGATCGATAAGTCAAAGAACTTTTATGCAGCTACCTCCTTCTAATTTTCGTGAAACACCCTGCGTTTTTTGATATATCACGTCAGTATATTTTCTTAACTCACATTTATACAATCAGCATATAGTAAAAAAAATGATCTGTAGATAAAGTTGGTATATATTTTTAGAGAAGTTGTAAGTTTTGGTTGAATAAAGAATTTTGCAAAAATATTTGTACTATGACAGTAAGTCATGCCGCCTTGTGTGGAGCAAACTGGTTGCTGTTTGTCAATTCTCATACAATGTTAGGTCAGAAATCGACCGCAGGATGGCGCGATCTAAACTATTCGGTAGTTTTTTTTAATTATTTTTAACTTTTGTAACTTCTTGAACATTTTTTCTGCAATATTTATTGATTGTTATATGGCTTCTTTCAGTTTTATTTTTCATATCTGCCTAGCTACTCAATTTATGAAGAGGCAGATTTATACATATACATTTAGTTTTCTCACACACTTTCATAATTATTTTTGATTACCTTTTAATTTAACTCCTGTCATTTTAACCTTTTTTCTTTAATTATTATTAAATAGTTTTCATTTTAACTTCACTCGAAGATTTCAATCATTATAAATAAAAAATCACCTTGTATATACAGAATTATTTTTTTAATTATTTTCCAATTTTTATGACATCTCTTTATAATTTTTGTTGTGTGTTGCATTGTTTTAACAATTTATTTCCAATTGAATTTAAAATGATTATTTGTTATACTTTCGTCAACACTTAAAAGCATTTCCGATTAAAATTTAATCTTCTTTTAGCGTTAATCGAGATAAACTTTAAAGCTGTCTACTTCAGAATTTTTAGTAGTACATATAATCGTTTTGTATACATATATTAAAATAATTAAATCGACGAGGGAGTAAAGCCATAGTATTTAATTAAAGAACAGCCTTGCTGTACCTATGTGTGTTTCTTATTAATTGCGGAAAAGAAACTAGGTGTCTGATTTTTAGCACCGACCAACTTTAGAAGCATCCACCTTATTAAATCCTTCGATGCTTTATCTTAAAATTTTAGCATTTTTTCTCAAGTTTCTATTATGGTGATATTTCCTGCAACACAGGTAAATTAATCACCGTTCTTCTTGCCCCTAATATTTCATATTCTTCTTGCCTCTATATTTTATATTTGAACAGAATTACTATTTTAAAACGATTTTAACACATAGCTCGCAATAATTCTCTGAATAATACTGCTCTGAATATACTGCGATGGAACACTTTTTCGAACGTTATTATCGACAGGTGTCAATGCACAGTTACAAATGGTGGCTCAATTATTAGAGCTCGTTTTCAAATCGTTACGTTGTCATTTTTATTTCCACTTCAAAGTGAATTGAAATTTAACGTGGGCTGCAGCACCACATTTTAAAATTAATAATCGCATTCAAATCGATTATGACAGACATTTCATATACATAAGTCATAAAATCGTTTTCGTAAATTAATTTCTGGCAGCGGGTTTTAGTCAAATTACTGTAGTAAATTTAATTTCGTTTATGGGCAGTCAGTTATTTCTTTTTGCCGGAAGAAAGCAGGCAATTAGCATAATTTGTCGGGTACGGTTAAAAGCGTTTTAAATCGACTAAAAACGAAAATTGAATCGGAGCGTCAAATTAATGCCGACCTGATTAAAAGCGGACGTAATTCAGATTTAATCGGGTTCCGGTCAGGCGGAAAGACGCCGGCGTGGACGGCAGCGTCGCGGCGCGGTTCAAGTATTAATATTAATTCGAGTGTAATAATTACGAGTGGCAATTATTAACGGTGAAGATGAGGCGGGTTGACCGACCACGCCCTTTCATTCGCGGCTAAATTGGAAATCGGGACGTAAAGTGAAAAGCTCTGGTGCTGTGACCGAACTACTCGTTCATTAATTAACCAAGCTCGTCGGCCAAACTTTAAGCTGAAATTGCCGTATAAATTATTAGGTACACTTATAACTACTATAACATTTATTAACGTCACTCATAAACCTACTCGTGCGATTTATTATTTAAGGGTGGAATCTCTGTACCATTTATGCAGGTTGTTTGTTGCCAAACACTCTTTAACGTAATAGTTTGTTGCATGGACTTAGAACTTCAAATTTACATGCAGTTTGTTAAATTATTGATCAATTTTCAATGAAAAAAAGGAACAACATTTATGTATAAAATATTATTTCTTTAAAATTTGAAATCGAATTAAAAAAGAACAAGAAAGTAAGTTTACAAAGCGCCCAGCGTTCTGGCGTTTTTATGTAGGGCCCCTTTAAGTCATTCAAACCAATTTTAATCTATGAACTAACAGCGTATTTTTGGCTAAATTACCAAGCAGAGAAATACCGAGTAATTCTTCAATTACCGTACAAATAGTATTATTTGGGTAATTAAAAAAGTTAGAAAATGAAGAAATAAAACAACGTTATTCCAGGAGCGCTTGGTTATTTTGCTCGTTTATTATGTAAATTCTGCAACCCTATTTAAATAAACGAAGCAATTTAAGTTTCATTATGACGTTCATAACTTAATCAATAAACTTGCATCATAGCAGACATAAGACTTTTACTTAAATCATGATTTTCTATTTAAAATTTCTAATAAAATAAACTTATAGCTTCACCTAGTCTTCTATTTATGTTTGGAAACGTCAAATGTACTTGTTTCATATTATAAGTTGTCATACTGAATGAGTTTTGAGCTTTACAATTATTTAGTTGTATTGCATTGATTTGAGATGTCCGGCAAACATAGATGTCGGGGGGCACGATATTGAAAAGCTTTTTTCTCCGCTTTAAGTTCAAAGTAAAGTCTTTAAGTTTAAATGAAACCAAATTTTAAATAATTACATAGTTCGAAGTTGATGGTAAAATTAGTTGATTTAAGTACTTACGGGAGACGTACGTGTCCAGGACCGGATAAGGGCGTATACCGATTCCGCGACGTCCGATTATCAGAGTTATTATGGCCAGTGGCAGGATAAGCTGGATGGCCAGTGGCAAACTTCCCCAACTGTAATCACTGACGCCATTTTCGGCAATGACCGGCCGCTCCTCGGGTTTAACTGCAAAATATTTTTTTAAAATTATTAATCATGTTTAATAATTTTACTTTTAATGAAAACGTTTTCCTGTTTTTAATAGCAAGAAAAATTGTAAGAGTAGTTTTACAATGTCCTGAAATAATTCACTATAAATGTATGAAAACTGAAAACTAATCCTTGGAGTAACTAGGATTGCCATTTGTTCCAGGCGAATTGTCGAATACAATAAATAATGCAGTACTACATCACAAAAACCGAAACAAGAATAGAACTAATGACGAATACGGTAGGGTATGAGCGGAACAAATTCTTTATCCTTCGTAATCCTGGGTCCGCTACCAGGTCCACCGACGCCGCACTTGTCCTGTTGATTTAGTGTGACCGGCTTTTATAATTGGACGGTGTTTGCGCTCGACGTGCGGTGGCGGAAGTCCGCTCCCCTTGTGTAAATTATGCGGCTTTCCTAAACAAAGAATAAACGCTGTGTACTTTTAGATTCCGAGCTTAATAATGATATAGGGCGAGCCTCACCCGACTTGACCACCCCCGTATTTCACGGCGGGCCGTAAACTTTGTAAATAATGCTGCCGTATATTATGCACACGTGTGCGTTATTGTCGTGACACCGACAAATCGCCTTCATCGTGGTAGAAGAACGAGCGGAACAAGCGTAAATAACAATAACAATTTAACCGGGATCGTAAATTGCATGCCGTTTTCCACCCTGATACATAAATTATTGGATTCTACTATTTTGTATTATATACTTTCATATTTTATTCATTATACAATCGTACTTAAATAAACAAATAGTTAAAAAAATACTGTATGGAAATGAGGAGAATTCAAGGTATAGAAAACGAAATCTAAACATACAGAGAGCAATTACAAAAAACAGCGAACATCCTATAGAACCAAATGCTCTATACAATGCCCGAGGGTATATTGACATGACAAGCGCCAAGACACCAATAAACGAAAAAGAGGAAAACCTAGAAGTATTTGAGTATATGATACTAGGTCTTCAACAGAGTAAAGCGACCTTCAATTAATGAAGAGAAGGAAAGTGGCGAGAAATAGAAACCGATGGAGACAAAAACTTCAACTCTACCTCAACCTGACACCATACACACTTACATTGCTTGTTCACATAATTATATTAACACAATATTATTTCTCGTACGAAATTTAGACGAGTTTATGACTCAAGAGGAGTGTCAAATTTGTAGGTGGATCGATAACACAGAGGACCTTTAAAATGTAAATGGAAAATGTAATAGAAAGCTTTAATAACCAATAAGAGCTAGAAAGAATTATTGTACAAAAGGTACTGGCCTACTTAGATGAAGAAGTAGTGATTCGAGTTCGTACAGGAGATCATTCCAGGTTTGTATTTTGTATTTTGATTTGTATTTTGGGGAAAAAATAGAAACAATGGACGATGAAACAACACTTCAAGGAAATATGAAATGTTGAGACGAACATGGACATAACAGAATATGAAGACGCTTATGAAGAAAGAGAGATAATAAAATATCTACTAAAGAAGAAATAGATGAGACAGTAGGAAGCTTAAAACAGTAAAAGTGTTGTATAAGAAAGGAGGGAGAAGTATGAAATATGAAAGCGCTTTTTCACATTATAAGAGGAATCTGGAACATTTTAGGATACACACAGAATAGGTGGCATTACTGTTTGTAGAAAGTTTAGAATCTTTTCGATGTAATCTACAACCAAAAGAATAAAGTAGAATAACCGGGGGAATACCAAAGCCAAGTGACTTGAAATGGACCAAATTATCACATTAAAAAGTGAAATAAATAATAAATAAATAAATTCCAAATGAGAATTAATGGAAAAAATCGTAGATTCTTTCAGAGAATTCAAAATCCTAAAAAAAACAAGAGACTGTTGTGCTGTTAGGCTAAAAAGTGACCTATCGGAGTACTTTCAAATTAGGAAAAGAAAATAGGACGATCCACGAACAATAGTCGTGCTATCCTTTAATATTGTTTTGGAGAAAATAATCACAGAAAGTAATTTAAATAGAGAAGCTAATTTAGATTAACTCGAAGGCTTCCGCTGTCCGTCTTCATATTTGGCCTTTGGTTGTACGCGTCACTGTTCTTCTTTCTGTCGACGTTTCTTTGTTTCTTACAAAAGGACTTCCTCAGTGACTGCTGCTGCTGTTGCTGCTCCATAAGAAAGAATAAAACGTTAGCAGAAAGAAGAATTATGATGGGGTACAACCAGAAGCTACAGAAGAAGAAAAGAGACTAACGTAAACAAAGTTATTTCATTGGTGAGTGATAAGAACGAACTAAAAGAATCTGCAAAGAACTAACAGAATGTGTTGAGTCATTAGTTAAGAAAAGAGTATGTCAAATGTAGAGGAATTTTAAAAATTTGGAATTAGATGACAGTCGAAGAAAGTCTTAGATTTCAAAAGTTTTATAACTTCCGATAACTTGAAGTTCTAATAAATGAGATTTAGAATGCAATGAAATGCACTGATGACTGGGTAAAAGTAACAGTTGCGTAGGAGGGTTGACTGGTATTCTAACGTAGAAGAAATTATAAACTCTTCGACCTTCTTATGAAATTTGAACAAGGAATAAGAAAAAGGAAAACTATGTAGGGCAGATTTTTCGCAAATATTTGAAGGGAAACTGAAAAATATGGGATCGGAGGGTAAGATAGAGTTTGGAAGATACTCCATCAAATTACATTACGTCCGACTTTGACGTATTCTTGTGAAACTTGAGGAAGAAATAAAAGATGAAGCTAAATTTTGGAGAGAAGACTTTTCGCCAATGTGCAAATAAAAAGCCAGATATGGTGGAAAGATTTACAAAATACAGAAGTTCCCGAACTGTGCATTCTTCTAAAATAAGTTTGTAGTTCAAGCAGGAAGGCTTAGTAGTTTAGGCACCTAGAGAGTATAGAGAACGAAATATAGCCTGGAAATAAAATTTTCCACGTTTATCTATCTCTCGTGTTTTTTGTTTCATTTCATCCAAGGTCCTCCGTTTGAAATTTCAGATCTAGATTCTGTGCGTCCAAGTTTAATAGATCTCCCCACTCGTTTCAATCTGTCTTATTTTAGCAGTCTAATTTCACCAATTTTTTTGAGTATTTAAACTAAATTTACATAGATAGAGCCAGGATAGAGCAAATAAAGACGTACAAGTACTTAGGCGCCATAATAAGTCGAGAGAATAAGGTAGAAGAGGAAATTAACAAGAGAACAGAAACAGCAGGAAGACTTTTTTTATACAAATCAATCTGTGTACTTATTAGGTGCATTTATTAGGTTATGTTTGAATATGAATAATAATCATATCAAATTCCAAAGAAGAAAATAATACAAAGTAAACGGAAACATTGTGCAATTTTATTTTAGAAATAACGAGTCTTCCTTATTGCATAGTTTTCATCTATCACTGTACATACATATACCATGTGTTCAAAAATAATTACATAAGGCTTGGTCATTGAAAGCAAAAGTAGTGTTCACTGCAAGCTTTATAAATTCCATTAACTGTGGCTATTGCCATAAGTTTATTTTGAAAACTTAATGAAGCTACAATTACAATGGTTTTACAGGAGAGCACAGCTTGATGCAGTCGTAACTTTTACTTTCCATGACCAAGCTTTACGTAATTACTTTTTTAACTCGCGATACAAATTCTCTCTTGTTTACTGTAGTGAATCGCGCGTTTAAGGCTGGTCTACACGCAACGACTTATTGTACGGTAAAACGGTCATGCAAATCGTTCGACAAAATGTACGGTTTACACACAGTTCCATCTTATCGTCCAAATCCCAACTTTCAATTCCGCGACGATCGTAATGGAAGAAGTACTCTTGTACTTTACTTTTGTAATTTATGCTGTTTGCATTGCAAGAAAAACTCTAAATAAACGAAGAACTCGATGATTAAGACGGTCCAGGGAATGGCTCTTGGAAAACTACGATCTAGGTCAATAAATTCGCTTAAAAACTGGCGAGAATACTGTCGAAGATTCGACATTCTTGGTCTTTGCAAATATACAAATTGAAATAAAGATAATAAATACAATATTAAGAAGAAACTCGTGCAATCTGATCGCGGGACACAACAAACGCAAAGAACCTTGAAATAAAACTGACCGATAAGTCGACTTATCGAACGACTTGTCGAATCAGGCAAATCGTATCAAGTAAGACGGAGCGTGTAGACCGCAAAACGACTTGCATGAACAGAATGAGGTTGTACGACAAATCGAAAAACTGAGCTCGAAGGCATCATTTTCTGAGAAAGATGCGACAAGACGGAACGTCTGGACAAGTCTGACATCTTATCGGTCAGTTTTTTTTCAAGGTTCTTTGCATTTGTTGTGGCACGTGATCAGAGTGCACGAGTTTCTTCTTAATGTTGTATTTATTATCTTTATTTCAATTTGTATATTTGCAGATACCAAGAATGTCAGACTTCGACAGTGCTCTCGAATTTTTAAGCGAATTTATTGACATAAATCGTAGTTTTCCTTGCTTGTGGCAAGTAAAAATTGCAGATTACAGTGACCGAAATAAGAAAAGTCAGGCATACGAAGTCTCGATTGAAAAATATAAAGAAATTGATGAATCGTCTAACAAAGAGAATATTACAAAGAAAATTAACTCTTTGCGTACGGTTTACAAAAAAGAGCTAACTAAAATAATTGAATCAACTATAATGGGATTTGGACGATAAGATGAATCTGTGTATAAACCGTACATTTTGTCGAACGATTTGCATGACCGTTTTATCGTACGATAAGTCGTTGCGTCTAGACCAGCCTTTAGACCTAACTGATTGTGAATATCGGATTAACTCCATTAGCAACTTAATTGCAATCACAGAAGCTAAAGTGCACAGAAATATAAGCATCAATGTTTGATGCAATTGATTCGAAATCTTGTCAGTTTCCATTAGAAGTCTAATTATTTTTTAATGTACAAACTAATAACAGACTTCGTGTTTATTTCGTCAAACTATATTATTAGAATTTTTTCTACTTAAAATTGTAAGTCATGCGGAAAACTAATTAGAAATCGAAAGTTTTTGTTTACTTTGTTTTCGTTGAGTAGGGGAGAGATCAGCAAATAGTGCCCCAAAAAAATAGTTAGAGTCCACTAACAAAACTGTTTTCGATGCATCGACGTTTTACGACACTCGTTTGCGCTAATATAGAGCTCCAACCTCTCGGAAAAGTTTCGTCAAGCTCTTGATACTCCGGGGGGAAAATAGAGCGACACAAATGCCCCGTTTTATTGCGAACTTTAGAATCAATAAACCCGCGTTTTGGTTCGTGCTTTTTACGCGCCACCCCGTTGGACATGGAGTTAAGGCCAGCCACGAATTAATGCTTTATACTATTGGGGTGGATTTTTAATTGATTGTTTGAGGGAGCAAATGCTTTTATTCAAAGTACCCTTATCAGTTTGATTGCAAATTCGTATAAATTTAGTCGTCACTGATTTAATATTCTATATTTAAACTGAGTGTCTGATTAGATATTTTGAAATTTGTAACATGCATTTTGCAATAGATTTGTAAATTTACAGAAACAATTTACATGGTATGAAATAAATAAGTAGTCGAGATGTGAAACTTGGCCTCTCAAATTCTGTTGTTTCCTGAAAAATTGGTAATTGTGAAAAGTTGAACGTTGATAAAATTTCTGGGAAAAAAAAGCATAGTTATGGATGTCAAAAAATAATATCAAAATATATAATTTATTTATAAATTCTATTTTGATATTATTCTGAATGTTCATGTTTCGTATTTATTTTTACCAAGAGAACTGAGGCACGTGCCTGATAAATTTGGGAAATTTGTAGCTGTGCTTTAGAATTACCGAGTGAGAAATACAGATGCTCAGATTAGAGCTTACTTCAAAGAAATTACCGCCCGGATTACCGGATTGGATTACCAAAGCTCGAGGAGCATAAATGAATGTTTGTATGTACAGCTTAAATTTTTTTATCGCCCGTGCTTTTTATCATTAGAACATAAACACCACATTCTTTCTAGTACTTCATAGATAACCATCAAAACAATCTTCAAAACGTAAAAAAATTCGAAGAGTGGTGATAAGCCGCGCTTATCTCCGAGCTGCGGAATTAATTTTAATTTTAGAAAAATATTTACTATTTCACGGCCATAATGAAGAAAATTGACGGTGCATTTTTAGTTGGTTTTAATTAAAAACTCATTAAAATTTAGCGATGCTAATCTGGATTAAAGTTGCCGAGTAAACTCTCTTCCAGTGTTTTGCCTAATTTTAAATTAAGATAGGAATTCTCGGAGAAAGCTTGGTCCTGCACAGGAAAATTGCTTGAAATGAAATTTTAATTAATCGCGATTTACGTACCTTTGCGTTTCTTTTGCGTGTCGTTCTGCGACATGGTCAGATTTGATCGGGGCGAGTGTGAAACTGGTGATGTTTTCGTACCTGATCTGATAAAGCGACAAGCTAAGAAGATAAGATTGTCCATCTATTATAAATAAAGTTTTACATAATTGTTGATTACGTTATATTGTCTTCGAAATTAAACATATTATTTTATATGAACAATGTGCGATACGTTTATTGACAAATTCGCGATTACTAGCAAATATTTGTTGTTAACGAAAATTTCAAATTTTAAAGTTTAACTTACTACTAAATTATTAATGGAATTTATTTAGAATCATATACTTATCCATAACATAGAAATTTATTTTTTGGTTCACTGAAAAGTGACGCCTGTACATAAAGTCCCATATAAACCTGTAAGATTTAGAAAACGTATCGAGTTATGTTTTAATTGATTTGTTGCTAACTTGTAATTTCAGGTTTACCTTCACTCAGCAGTATGTATAAGTTAAGCTATTTTTGCAAGGAACAGCTTTGACGATGATGATAGCATGATTTTCTAAAAATACTCATTGGCTACAACGTACAAAAAATATTTGGATAGTCAATGTGACGTTGAAACTGCAGAAATGTTTACTGCAGAGTTTAATGCCGTTCTTGATCTTCCAAGCATCAGTGATGGCTTTCAGAAAAAGAAAATTCTCTTTTCTTTTTTCCTCTTACCTATTTTTTTTTTGGAATTGTGTCAAATTTAAATATCCTAAAGTTTTAATCTCTTCCATGGTTTTTTCCACTCACGTTTCTTTTTTCTCCATGCCTTTCTAGGTTTTTATTTCTTCCTTTTTTGCTTTTTCTAGATAGTCAAAGTCTTTTCTAGAAGAAAAATCAGGAAATATAATAGAGAAAAAACTGTTATTTTCTCTTTCTTCCTCTTGCTTTTTTTTTTAGAATTATCTGTCTGAACGCAGTTTTTATTTCTTGCGTGGTTTTCCTCTCACGTTCCTTTTCTCTCCTCTTCCATGTCTTCATAGGTTCTTATTTCGTCCGTTTTTGCTCTTGCCTTGATCATCACTTTCTTTAAAATAATATGTCTGGGTCCATGTTCATAATGCATTCGAATTTAAATTAATTTGGCTCTTTTTGTGAAGTCTTTTTTACGACGTAGCTTCTTATCTCTCTAACTTTATTACATTGGTCATCTTCATCAGGTGTATATTTTTGATGCCTACTAATGCGTCGAGAGCCAATGTCTGATCTCGAGAAAAATTCAGATTATAGTGCCTTAGCCCTTAGAGGTCATAGGCGAGTCTTATCTTTTCCATCTCCTCTAGAGGCCTTTGATTATATTGTCCATGATTTGCAGCTTTTCCCAACTATTTTCTTTTTCTCCAAAGATAAGTATCAGATATTCAATTGACATATTCATCAAGTGTATTGTCCATGATTTGCATTCATAAGTCGCTGTTAGTGTTGTTATAGCTTTTCCTATCTATTTTTTTTTCTTCGAAGATTTAGACCTGCGTTCCTTTTGCCACAAATCTTACCTGAGATCACATAAACGCCGTTAGCACTAACAAGTGAGTTTGAATTGAGATTTCCACCTCCCACCTTTCCATTCGAGCATTCCCATTAGTTGCTAGGTTGAAATATTCATTCAAACTTACTTATTCATGCTAATGGAAATGACGTTTATGTGATCTGAGGTAAGATTTGTGGCAAAAGGAAGGAAGCTTAGATGTTTAAAATAATTGACATATTCATCAAGTAGGCTTCGAATTTTTTTATAATATTGTGAAGCAGGTCTTGAATTAGATTAACGCCAAACGTCACTTTAGATTATGTCACGTTAATTTATATTGACCGTCTTTTTTCTATACCTGTCAAATGTTTCTGATGTTGGTACCTGTTACCTGAATGTTGGGAAATTTCTCTTCTATATACATATAAGGATAAAACCAGGCTTTCAACAGAAACCCTAGAATTTGACACTGACTGGCATTATAGAAAAAAAAAAAACAAGCTAAACACTGCAACTGTTTGAGAAATGTCATTCGTCAAACGTCATTCGGTTTGGGAAGTCATCCTTTTTTTTTGCGCTTCTTTCATAAAAAAATCTAAACTAACTTGATAAACTTTTCGATTGAAGAGTTGTTACATATTTTAGTAACTCCTGTTATCCCATTAAAGTTTATAGTTATTTATTCAGTGTAATAAACTTTATATTTAATAACGACTGACATATTTCTATAAATCTCTGCATTCCTCATTGATTATCAAGCGTTAAAGCAATATCGTCTGCACGTATCTCTTATTGACGTATGTCAATAAAACATTTAAAATTTTCGTTTTAAAGTAACTACTATAGGACGCATGTCTTTTCTTAAAACAAATGACTAATGATAAAGACGTTTGTAAAGTAATTTTAGGAATTTTCTTATAACACATAAAACTTACATAAATATGTTATAATGGGAAGTGATCAAATGAAAAATGAATTAGATGCAACTAAAGCTGCGTTCGTTTATTCAACTCCGTTCACTGTATTTACTCTTTCCGCACTCTCAAGAGTGAGAGCGAATAAGTTTTCAATACAAGTAAGAGTGAGACAAAAGTGCGGAAAGAGTAAATAGAGTGAACGGAGTTGGATAAACGAACGCAGCTTAAACAAGCAAATGTGTATTTAGTTCATCGAACGTTTCTTCAGTCACTTTGACGTTTTTGCAAAGCAAGAAAACAGTTTTATTAAAAAAAAAATTAAAGCAGATACGTAAAATGACAACTGCCTGCTGCATCAAAATACGTTTGAATTCCATGAATAACTCCGTGAGTAACGTTAAAGAACATTTCCGGCGTGTTATTTGTGTTACAATTGATTGACAATTAGTATTAATATGATGTTAATTCAATTTTATATTGATCGCTTGTTATTATTAAATAACTGTTTCTGACAAAGTGTGGCTAACCACATTAACAATCGCTGATGCGGCTGATACGTGATTACTTCAATTAGATTTTGTACTCAATGCCATCTCATCAAGTAATGTTTGCGTTTATTACATGGGCACCTACTTATACTAATATTACTTGATGCTGCATCTACAAGGTCGTTTCTTTAGGCCCTGCCCTCGGGCGAAATATCAGCCTTTTAAGTAATGGCTGTACACGCAATTGTAATGAATGCAGTCATTACTTAAACTGCTGATGAGGTGGCGCCTAGTGGAGATACTTGACTTGAGATTACCATAAGCGAGATAACTAATTACAAATGTGATTTGGATTAATCACGTATTATTTTAAAGTATTTTATTTAAAAAAATGGTTAACATGAACCATTAAATTAGGATTTATTAAAATTGAATTAAATCAAACAATCCCCTCCCTTACTGATTTTCTACGTTTGTTTTAATCGGATGATTTTTAAAATCTTATTTCCTTTCGCAATGTCTTCGAACTTTATTTGAGAAATTTTAACGTAAATAAAAATTTATCTTTATATTAGTAAACGATAACGTTTATTGCAGAAAATAATGACTTACTTTATGCACAGCTGTAGGTTAAACCTTTGTTTACTGTACGCTTCATTACGCAAATAGAAAACGGAAAAAAATTAATCGTTTCTTTTGTTAGTTCAACTTTACCTTATGCAAACAGAAATCGTTAGATATAATAATAAAATGTCGCTTATCTTGCAGCAGGTAGTACGTTATTGACCTATAAATTTTATGTACCTAATTATACTAGGAACAAAACCGCGCATTTACGTCTAGCCTAACTGTTATTTGTGTGTTATGGATTTAATTGTGTAGAATGTATGTAATTAAGTCCGTTATACTGCGCACTATATCGGAAAATGCATTCCATGACGAACGGGTTGTATTTACAGTTATTCATAAATTATACGACTTGTTGACTTGTCTTAAAAGGTAAAAATGTCAATTTCTTACCAAAAATTGATGTCATTCGAGCGATATTTTTCTATCACTACCATAACAACTGCATAAACAATCACTAAAGAAAATTCGCCTCGTTATTAGTTGTTAAGTTTAAACGTACGCGTTAACGCAGTGCCGTACTCGTACGTGTGTGAACATCGCGCTTCGCGGAGTGGGCTTTCTTTAAGCTTCACGTGGTGGCTCCTCATGAAAACCCATTTCCATAATTCCGATCTGCTCGGCGGAGTGTGAACGGAGAAAGACGCTTACGCGGAATCGTGCCAAGCACGTAGCGGCCGGGAAATTTGCGTTCGAATTCTGTTCTATCGCCGGATCGATCTGCTCGCGTACCGCAGCAAACTTTCGTTTTTCTTGGGGAAGATCGATCGCTACTCGTTCGGCCGTTGACGAGAAATTATCGCGGCTTCAGGTATTTGCGGAGAAATTTCTACGGCTTCGCAAAATGCGGAAGACTTGAATTATTACCGGGGTCTGAGAAGAGAGTATTTTAATTGAGTAAACACATTTGGTTGGACTTGGAGTTATTTATTCCTTCGTGAAATTTAGAGTTGTCTGAATCTTTGTTTCTCATAGTGTTTTAGTTGCTTGACAAAGTTGTAAGTCGCTTTACAAATTGGGCTGCGTATGTATACAAACACTTAAAATATAATCATTAATAAATTCTCGTGTTAGTTTTGAGACATTAACAGTATTCAGTTAGTAATTTTTTTTAGAAAGTGCTTTGATTGTTTGATTTTTTAATTTTGTAACGCTTGGATTATCTGTTTCTTTGTCGTAGATATTCCAAGTGCTACAAAGGGTAAGTTTTATGTCGAGAAAATTGTTAATGTGCAGCGAAACGTAGATACTTTAAGTTAATAAAAAATATCCGGACAACTTGGTGTTACAAATTTGTTTCATAAATTTTCAAGAAGAAGAAATCATTTTTGTTGTTGTAAGTAAGCAAACTTTCTAAAATGAATCTGTGGTAAATTAAATCCAAGTAAAATAATATATGAAAAATATGTCTGTAGAGCATTTATACAAAGTGCTTTGCAAAAAAAGTAAACGAAGATCATTTCTGGCTAATCCAAGGTAATTAACATAAAAAGTTAAAACGACACAACAATTTTTGGCATAACATCATTGCTCTATTGACGCACAAATATTGGTGCTTGTAACCTCATTTATTATTGTTAGTTATTAGAAAATTTAGTGATGCGACTTTATAGTTTCTGTTCATACTTAAAGATCAAGGACTTATAATTTGCAACTAAATGTTTAGAATAAATTCAAGGTATTTGGCATTTTTTTAACGAAATGCATTAACTATTTGATAATGAGTTGCGCACAGACAACTTTTTTGCATGACGCTTATGTATTGATGCAAGTTTGTATGTCTATTGGCTTCTAAATGGCGGAGGAGCACGTAGGTAATTCAATAATAAACTATGACGCGGGCATTAAAAACCTTTCAAGCTAAAAAAGTTATTTACCTTGTTTACGACTACGCTTAATGCTATCGGCGATGAAATTAGTTGCCATGTTTTAATGTTATTTATTTCCACTAAAAATTTGTCCCTAATAATTCTCTGTAATTTTTTACTAAACCTTAAAACTTGTATGCAAATAGATTTATAAGAACATTTGAATTTGAAACTATTAATTCTCCCAATAATGTCCGCATTTCATTTCGTAATCCTTTTTTCAATTTAAAATAAAATTACTTCGCCGGTGTCTTCTACATTTGCGAGGACTATAATAAATAATTTGAGCTCCTTAATTTTTTTTGCGTTGAGAAATACATAAACTTCGTTGTCGTCGAGTTTCAACGAAAGTCGCTTACTTTATTTGAAAATAACTTTCGAGTTCATTCATTCGGAAACTCTCGCAAGAAATTATTCATTCACTTCTTTACGAAATGAAAAGAACCAGATACTTTTTGAAAAAGTACGTATTCACGTATACCGAATGTTTAAGCAGCGTCCTCGCCTACCTCACTTCATGACATCTGTGAATCGGACATTTACGTCAAAGTAATGAATTTTTCCGCTTAAGTTGTTTTGATACGAGAAATCGTTTGCATCATTGCAACATGATTTATACTTTAGTGTTTGTATCTTGTTTAACGTCAACTTTTATTTTACTGTATGTACGAACAAGGAAAATGATTCTCCAAACATTTATAATAAATTATCATTTCGTTTCGTTTTTATTAAACGATCAATAAATTGTTTTGAATCGACAAATCGTTATTCTACTTTTTAACAAACGTATTATGGAGTATATTCAATTCAATATTTCTAAATAGAAAGGTTTAATCACCGACATTTCATAGATTTCTATTAATCCATTAAAATCCGTCTTATCTTGTTTGCCGGTTTACAGGAAGAGAAAGCGCTCATTTTGACGACTGTTAATTAATTTATTTTAATTTTGTTGAACTCTGTTATCTATCGCAGGTGAATGGATCATGTCCAAAGTTAATAAAGTTGATCTAAAACATGTTTTAAACTCAAATATATGATTTTCGGTCAATTATTTTATTTTTAAATTTACTATATTGAATTTGAATTTTAAAAAAATCATATTCAAGTGACATGAAACTAGCGAGAGAATGATTTCCACAATTTTTAAGATGTTTGTTGAAGTTTCTATACTCTATTCAAGATAAGAAGCTACTAAACGTCACTGCGTTCGAAAGAAAATACACACAGCTAATTAAATGAACGTTCATTTAATTCCTTTTTAAAATTTGGCGCGTTTTATATTGTTAGCTGTGTGTATTTTCTTTCGAACGCAGTGACGTTTATCATATTCTTATCTTGAATAGAATATAGATTTGATTGACATTTAACTTATTTGACAGGGTTCGGAAACAACCCCTATTCTTTTCAGTGGCGCAGCGAGGGTTTTTTTGGAGGTTAATCCCCGCCCCCAGAAGGGTTATGTAATTTTTTTGCAATTGAATTGAGGCTTAGTCTTCTTCATTTTTTTTTACATAATATATCGTGGAAAACATTCCACATAGGGCGAACACAGTGAATGAACAATTAAGACAATTTTTTATTTTCTGGCCGCTGCAAGACGACACATTATTGCTGCAATAGTTAAGGAATATAAAATAAGAATGTTTTGACATTAAAAATTGTAATGAGCCAGAAAGAAAACATCTTAACAATGTAACTTTTCTTACAAAAACCCAGTGAATGAACAGGCCAATTCTTTAAATGAGTTTTCGTTGTTTTCACAGAAATATACGTCTCTGTTCGGACTATTCATTCACTGGGTTGTGTTCATTCACTGGTCAACTTACCCTACTCTTCATATAAAAATGGAAAACTTCCGCAACTAACTGTTTTGAAAACATGGTACTTTTAAGGTCAAAAGGGTTCTTTTGTCGCAACCCCGAGAAACCACTTTTTTTACTGGCTTACCGCGGATTCGGAAAACAGTCTGTGGGAGTGAAAGCCTCCGTGGGAGGCGGTCAAGACTCATCGCAGCAACCTGACCTTTCCGTACCAATAAGTAGTTTTGCAACACTTTTTACCCCCTTCCTTGTCTTAGTTGATTTTTTTAGCTCAATTTTAGCTGCAGAAGCGGGGGGGGGGTTATCACGTGGGGTATTGTTTATTGCCACACAACTCCCAGTTTAGTTAACACTGTTACCCTGCGACGCTAGCAACAAAAATCTTTCAAAAGAATTTTTTTGGTATGGATGTGTAAGTACATAGTTTTTCAATCATTATAAATAAAAAACACTCTATTTTTTTATCATAATGTAATGAGTAATGACTAAGTTTTAAAGCATTGTGAAATTTGTCATTGCGGTATAAATCAAAACTATTAAACTTCCTTTAGTCATAATTTTATAAGATTATTACCCAGACAAATTCATGACAAGTACAGCACTCTGACTTTTCAGCACTTATTCAGCACTCTGACTTTTTTAACGCAGTTGTTTTACACAGTGAAAGTACTATCTATATTAAATTTTAAATTATGTCTGCAAACTCTATAAAAAAACCTACAAGTACAATTGCTTTTTATTTGTTAAATCTCGCACAGTTTTTAAATGGATATTAGAAGATTCTTCAACCAGCGGCCTGTCGCATCAGCAACAAACCTGAACCTAGGTAAATTTGACATTTCGCTTAGTAAAGAATAGACTATAGTCGAGTCTCGTTAACATGAACACGCTTAACGAGAATCCTTTTTAACACGAATGATTTTTTTGTTCCATGTGAATTGGAATATCATTTTAATTTATACAGATAACAGGAATTTATAACACAAACCAAACTTGCCTTTCCCTTCGGGTTTGTGTTAACGAGGCTCGACTGTATACAATAATAGAGAAAACGGACAGAAATATGCGTAGCAAGTGCGCCGCTGAGGGTGGGAGATATTTAGAATACTATTTCAGATTTTGTTTTACTATCTGTTGCGGATAAGTACGTTATTTCTTAGGTCAAAATCGAGAAGAGTTAAGTTCGCCCACATCGATAAGCAAAAAACCTAGAATTGAGAAGAATGATCCTCCTCCAGCATTAGTTGATTCCAGGCCTTTAACAACAACATTTGATTCTGATATAGGCTTCTACGTTGGAAAAGAGGTAACATATTACTACTTTTTATTCTTCACAATATACTATAGTATATTGAGAATATCAGGTGGTAACATTTACTTTCCTATTTTTGATAAAATTCCGTTTTGTTTTAGATCGATGACAACACCAGAAAGAAGCTTCTTCTAAATTCTTGGAAACCGGACTTCAACTTTAAGTTTCCACAATCTGGCCCGAGAAACTTGAGGTTTGTTCCGAAATGGCTTGGTGAATGGAACTGGCTCTTATATTCCCCATCTCAAGATGGCGCATTTTGCAAGGTTTGCTTCTTATTTTGCACTATTGTAGGGAAACAAAGTTCTACACCTGGTAAACTAGTTCTCCATCCATTTACAAACTGGAAACATGCCAAAGAAGTTTTTGCAGAGCATGATAAAACAAAATATCACGCAGCTTTCCTTCAAAGAGCAGGTATGTTCATGGCCACAATCTCAGAAAAGATGCTTAGTATTGATAAGGCTTTAGATGTAGGCCATGCAGCTACAGTGAAGAAAAACAGAGAACACTTGAAGCCCATCATATCAACAGCCCTATTCCTTGCCAGAAGAGGCTTGGCATTCCGTTGGCATCGGGATTCTGGAGCTGTAGTCATGAACGAAGCCCCTTAGGCGGCAGAAGGGAACTTTAAGGCTCTACTAAGATTTAGGGTCGAGTCCGGCGATACTGGAAACACCAGTATTGAATGCAAAGTAACCTGTGAGCAAATAAAAATCAGATTAGAGCAGGCGGTGCAAAGAAAATGTATGTCTGTGATTAAATAAAAAATCAATAAATTTGACAGTCCATGAATGTATTACATTAATTAATTCAGTTAATCACAGACACACATTTTCTTTTCACATCGCCTGCTCTAATCTGATTTTTATTTGCTCACTTTTTATGTGAGCTGGCAAATCCAGAACGAGATAATCTCGTGTTTCAACAAGATAATCCTTAAAAAGCTTGTTGAAAAAATCAATAATGCTCAGTATTTCTCGATACTAGTTGATTAAACTACGGATATCAGCACTATTGCCCAGATGACTTTCTGCGCCAGATTTGTCGAGGCAGGAACTATCCACGAAGAATTTCTTCAGTTCATGCCTGTAACGAATACGACAGGAAAAGGATTGGCTGATGCGATATGCAACGCAATGAAAGATTTAAATCTTCAACCACAACTGATGGTTGGCCAGGGATACGATGGTGCTGGGTCTATGAAAGGGCACTTAAATGGAGTACGAGCGCACATACAGGAAAAATATCCTAAAGCTTTGTATGTTCATTGCAGCTCGCACTGCTTGAATCTCAGTATTTCGGAGGGATGCTCTGTGCAAGGAGTGCGAAATTGTATGGTGAACTATTGAGGCTGCATATAACTTTTTCAATACCCCAAAGAGGCAGGCAGTTTTGAACTCAGAGTTGGACAAAATGAAAGACAGTGAAAAGAATAAGAAAGAAAAGCTAAAAAGAATGTATCCTACTCGATGGGTAGGGCGCCACGATTCCGTGAACTGCTTCATTGCGTTACTTTATCCTCTACTGTCGGCGCTTGACGAAATTAAAGGCTGGTTGGACAAGAAAGCTGCCAACTTCTCCAGTGTGCAATCGAAAAGTGCGAATTTTTGATTAGCCTTTTCACGACCGAGTTTGTTTTTTCACTGACCTTGCCATTGAGCATGTACCTTCAAAAAGAAAACCTAGACCTGTCGGCTGCCATGGACTATGCCACGACCCTGAAGAGGATTGGAAGAAAACTAGAAGCAACGCAGGTGAATCATTTTCACCAGTATTCAAAAAGGCGCGTGAGGTGTGTGAAGAGCTTATGGTCCCTGTTGCGAAACCAAGAATGGCAGGGCAGCAGATTATAAGAAATAATGTTCCTGCTGATTCTGTAGAAGAATACTTTAGAAGATCCTTGTTCATACCTTTTCTAGATAACACTATCCAATCTTTAAGGGACAAATTCGAAACGCACACGGATATATTAAAGCCCTTCCGGTTGTTGCTGAACCTGGACAAAGTGGATCAAGACATTTCTGGGGTTGCCAGATTAGCAGGGTTTTATGAACTCGAAAGTAATGGGCTAAATGGTGAGATGCTGATGTGGCATGAGATTTTGAAAGAGAAAAAACCGAAAAATGCTCTTGAAGCGTTACAGCTTTGCAATGCTGATCTCCTTCCTACCGTGAATTCCCTTCTCACTATTTTGGCAACAATTCCAGTCACTACCAGCACAGCTGAAAGATCTTTTTCGTCGTTAAAGCTGCTGAAGACATACTTACGAAACAGAACTTCAGAAGAGCGTCTTAATGGACTGGCCTTGCCATTCATCAGAGAATCGCTATAACAGGGGATGAAGTACTTGACGAGCTCTCTTTAAAGTCACGTAGATTGAATATTTCTTTGTAATAGTTATTTGAGTTAGGCCAACACCCTAAAAAAGTGTATTTTATTTTTTTCATTTATTTTGTTAAAGAGAGATCTATAATATATTTCAAATCGACTTTAGAGACTTATTTCACAGAAAAGTACTAGATCAACTATCATACAAAGTTTTAAGTAAAAAATTAAAAACTTTTTTTTGCTAAAAACGCAGCCTTTTTATGAATATAAAAGTAATAGAGTTAATTTTTTTTCACCGACGATGATTTAATTATTAGTTAAAATTTACTTAATTTTTTAATTGGAATTTAATTATTATATCAGTCCAGCCATATTTTCCCAGCAAATGTTAGATCTAGTAAACTTAATTAATACAAATAAATTCCAGCACATATTTAATTAATTTACACAAAATTTTTGAGGCGCAACACGAGCTTAAAAAACTAGGATTAAATCATACGGTTTAATTACGCGATAGGAATTTATTAATCCTGAAAAGTGTGATGAAAATATTTCATAATTAACAATTTCTTTTCGCACTGCCTGGTACACGCTCTCTCCACTAATAAAATATCGCGCTCTATTTAAGACCATTATTATTGTAGAAGTGCTTTTGTGCTTTAAACATTTAGGCGGCGCTGCCCACTTAGCCAAATCGGTTTTCGTTGGAACTAAAAAGTTATTTAATATATGAAATACTTAAGAAGTATTTTTTCCTGTTTAATAACCGACGGATTTTTTTGGAATCCTCTGTGGAAACACAATGGTGCATTTTGAGCAGGAGGTTTGGTTACCATTAGGAAAATTGAATCGTGACGGCGCTTGATGGCCACGAGATGCGATCGTGTAAAAGCTTTTCTTTTCAGCTTGCATAAAATTGGCATCTTGGGTATCGACCGTCTAGCTTTTTATTATAAAATATCGGGAATTTTATTGGCATGCCTAAAGGTCAGAGTCGAACTGACATTGCAAGTTGTAAAGAGAAGTTTATTCGTTCACATTTTCAGGGCGAACAAAATAAACATTTTTCCTCTGGGCATCTATACTTTAATACAGCAAGAATACGCGGTTGCCCTCACTGGTGGCTCATCGAATTTAAATTTTCATTGTGTTTGCGTTCGCCCTTTTCTCTTCTTTATTATTTAGGAGCAGCATTTTTCTTTGGGAAAACTCACGTTTTGTATATTACATAATAAATTATAAACAATTTTAGAATTTTAGAACAATTTTACAGTATCTCCAACTCATAAGGTTAAAATAAGATGAGAATGCTTTGAGAGTGTCTTAAGTCAGTGAATTGAAGATGCTCATGATATAATACTTAAGTACTTTGCAAGTTTAATAAAAAAATAATCAATGTAGAATTCGATGGACGTTGTTACCCTAAGCTATCAAATAATCCCAACGATGATGTGATGTTTTGTAAACAGCTTGTTTTAAACGAGGCCGAAAAAAGTCACCGTCCTGATTAGTCCATCAGACGCAGGACATCATCAATCACACCTTCCCCTCATTCGCAGCCCCTTAATCGCTTCACAACCACCGGAATTCGAAGCCCGTAAAACGCTATCGCGATCAAAGAAAAATCCGGGCAGCACCCCACGCACATGTCGTCCTTTGCGCGTTGTTGTTTTACGATTCAACAGAGCGCCCTTTGCGGCGAAAAATGTGTAGACATTTAGCGGCTTTCTGTTTTTGTGCGGGGAGATTGATGTCATGTGGGGTGGCGAGAATTAGTTTAGCCCAGCATTAATTTTGTGCTCTAAATTAGGCCGCGTCCGGAAAGTAGATTTTATTCTAATTCGGCTTCTTCATGGTCTACTTAAGGTACACAAGGAAAGAGCGGTTTGAAACTCAATTTTATAAATTTTGCTCAGATCTGATAATTTGTTTGAAGTCTAGTTTGAAAAGTGTTTTCTCGAATTATATTAAAGATCAAAACAAAAAGATTATTTTTTTTAAGTTATCAAGACGAATAGAACACAGACACAATAGCACTTTTATCACTGTGTCAAAAAATGACGCTGACGACCACTTCTTTTTTGCTCGCGACTGTACATGTACTATTTATTAATTTGTCTAATTATTTCATTCAACCATTTAGGTTAAAGTGGCCCAATTTCTCTTTTCTGTATAATAAATTACTGCAATAAAAATCGAACATCTGGTAAACTACTGTTATGTGATCTGTATTTTTTTAGATATTTATTTCAAATATATCCGGTGAAAATTTAATTATGAAAAGCTCACGCAGACCAATTTTTTCAAACACTGTTCCCAATACTCGGTCCATAATTCAAATTCGTAAAACAAGCGAAAAGTTCCGCACTACATGCCCATGTAAATTTCAGCGCATTGTTTGTTTTGCGTTCGATGAATTTGTTGTGTACAAACCTTGGCAACACAATTTCGCCGGCGTTTCTTTAGCCATTCGAGTAAACACTCGCGCTGATTTAAAAACCGGGTTAGTGTAATCTCCTAATTGTAAACTCGAATTAAATTCATGTATGTATGTGTGAAAGTATCCTAGTTAAAAATTCATAAACGCAGAGAGTATGAATATTGCAATCAAAACTTGTTACCTCGGGATTAATGCCCGATGCAAAATTTATTAAATCGCGGTACTGAAAGGTGTTAACAACGAATTGCTCTTATAATTTGGAATTATGTTGTACTTTATATACCGGGTGTTTCGCTTATAACAAGTCTTATACTCTTAGTAACTTTAACAAGAGATGATTAAAACCATGTCATAAATATAGGAAGCTTAAAATTTGAAAAAAATGTTTATATAAATATTACAATTCAAATGTAAATGATTAAAAATAACTAATTTACAGAGTTGCAAATTGTATCCACATATTTTACACCAATAAATCCTATAATATTTTCAAATAATATTTGTTGCCTTATTACTTAATATTAATTATGTTTAATAACAAGGGAAATTTTACATGCCTCATTTAGGGCTCTCATTAATAAAAACATAAAATTACATTATCTAATTAATACAAAATCAACATTTAAAGTTGGTTCTTGTCCGATGAAATTTGTATCACAAAATCTTTTAACCGCTCACAATACACTTAACGTTTCACCGTCGTTCTAACGAAGCTGTCGAACGACGGTGAAACGTTAAGTGTATTGCGCGCGATTTAGTGTCCGGTTAAAAGATTTTGTGATACAAAATCAACATAAAATTAGTATCTTTCAAGGCCTACATCTTCGTAAAGAAAGCTTGTAGAAAAATTTTCTTTACATTTTTGAGAACAAATAAATGGTTCTAAAGATCACCCAAGTGATGGTGCGGTTCTTTTGAATCATACTGTATTAAATAGTGCGTCTAACTGATATGTAAGCCAGTGGGTAAACAGATTTTAAAAATCTTCAATAGTAAAGCCGTTGGCTGCTTCCACACACACTATTGGTCCACCCTGTATACTAACTTTAGGTTTCATGTTTTTACTCGACTAATTCGGAGATGACGTTTGAAAAAAGTTTGCTCATATTCCACGACAACAGTGCGATAAACGCAATGAATCTCATTACGAAGTGAAAAACTTTTTTAATATGCGTGATGAGACCTAAAAAAAAAAAAATTGAATTATGAAGCGGATTTTGTGACGTAGGTTTTGCCCCGCTCGGTTTTAATTACCCGTTTTAATTTTGATTATATTAACCTCATGCATATTTAGGTTCCTTATGTGTATATTTTTAAGAAGGAAAAACATTGTTTTATTTATTTGCCACAGTTATTTGTATTTTATTTCTTGAATCTTAATTAATGTGTTGAGAGGACCGTCCTGAATTATTTCATAAAGTGAGTCTCATTTGCTGACGCGAACAAACCCAGCGGGGTAGAAAGGCAGGATAGCATTAAAAACGTGAAATATTTATTGCCGAAATTAGGGGTTAATTAAAGGGAGTGCACCTCTGCTCGCCCGCCTGTAGGGTAATGTAATTTTAATGCCCCTGCGGCGTAAAACTTAATATTACAGGCGAAATTAAATTATTATCGGGCGTTTTACGCCGTCGTGCGTATTACGCCGTCGTGCGTATTGGGCGTCGCATAAGATTAAGCGATTAGGTGTGCGCAAATTAATAAATTTGAATTTCTCTGAGGCTTCGAACTCATCCGGTTCATTATGCAAATCGATTTCAGCACACGCGAAAATTTAGTGACACCGAATTCGTTATGCGTGAGGAGGAAAGCTTGGTTTGGGAAAATTTCAAATTCAAATTAATGATGGTTTGTTAGAGGGGCAAATGAATCCTTTGCTGTTAAAGTGTTCATTTGAATCGTTTAAAATCATTAGATACAGTGGTTTAATCTAGAAAAGTTTGAATAACAAGGCTAATTTATGGCAGTTAATTAATAAAGCTAAATATAGCACCATTGTCCTAGGGATAAAGCGTTACTATTATAAGTGAGATATAATATTCCAATTCTATTCACACTAACTATTATTTTTGCCCATTGCGTTTTTCTCAATTTACGTGCACCAAATCAACTTGCTCTCGTAGCACTTTCACGGCAGCGCAGCGGCATCCCTACACTTCGAATAAAACAGAACGCAGCTTATCATCATTGTTAGTAGTTTGCCTAACTGATTTATTTCCAATTTGGGGTGTGTACGGTGGATAATCCTTTTTATTCGGTTTTTAATCAAATTTTCGAGCGAGGTACAACGGATAGCTCATTAGATGCAAGGCTGCTACAAACGAGGCCGCATCGTTCGGACAACACGTTACGCTCATCAATTCTATTTGTGAAATTTAATTTCCCTCCGGAACAGCTGCGCTGGTAATACACCCCCAGTACACTTTTCCCGTCCCCCCACAATCGTCACTGTAAACATGTGCACGCAATTAGCTTCCGCAAACACGGCATGTTTAGACAGGTAAAATCGGCGAATCCTTTTTGTGGTTTTAGGCAATGTGTAACACCAACATTTGACTAAATACTGAGTGTAATGGTATTTTCTTACACAAATTTTGGCACGCTCCGAATCTCTGTTAACAATTCCTATCAATAGTTTGTGGTTACAATTTAATTGCCTAAAATTAGTGCATGGTCCTACGTGTAAGTTCAACGAGCTAGTTAAAAAATATTAAATATACAAATCTAAAAATTTATATTTAAATTAAAGCAGAATCTATTAAAAAAAACACCAAAAGATACGAAGCAAATGATGAGAATCTAAAAGAAACGAAAAAATAGATAAACATGAGTAATACCAGAACTCAACCGACAGTGGTAAAAGGATTAGCGAAAAAGAATAAGGCAGAGTCAAACAATATTCGTCAAGACTCTTTTTTCCTTTTTAAAATGATTTACTATTTATGTGTGTAGGTACATGCTAAATAAACTGTGATTCTTTTTATTTTGTGAAGTTAGTGCCCGTTTTAATATACGATGGTCAATGAGAATTATCACTTCATCCACTCGTTCATTTTCTAAAGTGCCCTCATCGGTGAATATGCAGATTGAAGATTATTGAAACATGTCATGTAATAACGACTATCATGTCCATAGAAACAATTCGATTTTGAGAAACGGAAAATAATTAAATAAATGACTTTCTGGGCAGAGATAAATTTGTCGCGCGACGTTAATGATCGAGGATCATGAAATATGCATCTCGTTGACATTGGCATTGGCATTTCGAAGGTAATTTCATGATGATACAGTCAAGAGCGGTCCGTTTTAATTATGCATGAGCCAACCAGCTTAATAATTCTGGATTCGTCCCAAAGTTTCACATACACTCCGTCAGTTGTGTGAAATTCTACTTACGGTTAGAAACATGATTACCTTCTGGAAAAGTTACAATAAAAATATTTATGAATTGCTGAAACTGTATCCTTACAATAAAATATTGGCTTTGGCTCCGTACGCTAGAATGGGAAACGCCTCGAGTGGTTATCGATATAGTATTCAACGAATGAGTTTGAATCAGTTTCTAATATTATTTAGTAAGTACAACTACTTTTGTACTATACTCCTGAGTTAACCGAATTGAAAATACCATCAATTTATATTTTCTTGTAATTATTTTAATTTGTTTATAAATTTACTTAGTTTTCAAGAAACAGTGAAAGAATAATTTCCTTTACTGTAAGAAGCAATAAAGAGTTTATAGGAAAATGAAAAAAATTCCAAACGAATAAGAATCTGTTTGTTTCAGTACATGCGTGTACGTATATTGGTTCATGTATAACGCTGGTGTTGATACGAAAAGATCATGTTTATACCGAGAGCAAGACCACAGACTATTTGATATTCACTTGCTATCTCACTAACTTGGGGCCCGGAATCAGTTTCATAGTGATTTTCCAGTTCAAGCAGAAAGAGTTTTTCCACTGTCTGGAATCAGTGGACGTACTCGACCGACTTTTTAAGACATACCATCTGAATTTCAATTATAAAATTCTCTACGTAGCACACCTTTGTTTTTTGGGAATGTTCATCGTGGGTATCGTTGTAAACACCACGACCTACTTCACCGTTTTGCACAGGAATTTTTGGGCTGAGTTGCCTGTGGCAATAGGTTTTCTACCTACATTCGTTACAGGTTTCACTTTTTTCTTTTACTTCACTTTCCTTGTGATCGTGGTGATTTTGAGGTATATCCACGCGCATGAAGTGTTGACAAAAGTTAAAAAGATGAATCTGGAAAACAAGGAACGAATTATTAAAATTATCTACGACGTTTCTATAGTTCACTCGAAATTGCACGGGATTGTCAGAGATTTAAATAAAGTTTTTGGAATTCCATTACTGATCAGTGCGTCTTCAACTTTTTACCTCATAACTTTTTGTACGGTTCTGAAAAATTATATTCCTCGGGATAGGATGGAAGAGCTCATATTTTTCACGACCTTTGATGTGATACTTCTCTCAATACTCCTTCTTTTATGCGCTATTCTCAAGTCTAAGGTAAAGTTATTAATTATTGTTAAAAGAATTAATTGGAACTTACAATATTATTTTAGTCGCAGAAAACCGGGAGAATTCTATGTGATATTGAAGTGATGTATTATGATTACGATATCGCCGAAAAGGTATCATTCTATTCGTCGCTTTTTGAAAACATTTGATTGAATTTTGGAATTTTTATAGAAAATTGGTTTGTTACTGCAGATTTTGCACGAGGACGTGGAGTTCACAGCTGCAAATTTAATTGTCATCGATTTAGATTTGCCATTTAAAGTAAGTCGTCTCATTTTATTATTTTTAATTTGATTCTCTTTGTTTTCAGTATTTTGGTGGACTTACTATGATGGTGCTGTTTCTTCAAAATTTGAAGTTCTGGGCATGATAATTTTAAAATAAATTTAATCAATAATATTTCAATATTCTTCTTAACAAAATGATCGAACATAAATTGGATAGAAAATGAATTGAAGAATATACAGGTGTCCCAACAATCTTCTCGGGCCATATCTCCATAACTACTGAAGATACAAAAAAAAAATTCAGCACAATTTCTTTTTTAATTTAAGAGATCTACTACACAAAATTATTTTCATATTTTGCCGGACACAACTTTTTTATTTTAAATGGCATGCCCTATATATGAAACCAAATTTGGATTGCCGATAAAATTATACACATTATCTGTTTACCATTGCCTATACCTAAACCTAACCGTTCTTGAGATATTAAACATTTTGTCTAAAAACTGCCATTTGCAGCCACTATTTTATTTATTCATATTTTATTTATTTTTAACTCTAAGAAAAAGATTTTTGGTACAGATGTAATTGATACATAAGCTTATCTTAAGCCATTATTAAATGTACTTTTATATCTACAGGGTGGTCATGGTAATAAACAAAATCTCAGAAATTTCAAAATGACAAAACTCAATTTTCTTAAATAGCATGCCCTATATTTTTCTATTCTTCGTTTAATAAAGTTCTTTGATTTTTGTTAAGTATGTCTAATACCTATCTGAGATATTTTCTGAGACTTTCAGATTTATTCGAATTATTTCTTTTAAAACGAGTTATTGTTTAAGGGGGCCGTGGAAAACGGCACACAAATGAAGCTGTTGACTTTAATAATTAATTTTCAAGTGACAATAATGTACAGGTATTAGTTAGTTCAAGTACGTGACTCCTTTAAACAGTTATACATTTTTTTTGTACTTACGTCATACATGCCCCAAGCTCTCTATGAGCCTGTCAGGGATGCGTTAAGCTGTCTATTGTAATATTGCCCGCTGCGGCTGCGACCGACCTACTAGGTGTTTTCCATCGGCATTCGTCTTACAAACCGGGAAAACGCAGAAAACTTAGTTCTAAGGGGCCGAAATGAATCCTGAACACAATCCGATACATAAGTGTTCCATTTCTCACATAGGACCCATATGTACCAGGAGGGAATTCGAAAATACACCTATAATTGCCCGACCAAGCGTCAAGCCCGTTGCCAGCGGATCCAATCAACTTTAGCTATGCAACCATTTAGTAAAGAAATAATTCAATAAATCTAATAATTCATGTCTTAACAAGTTCTCAACAGTCTAACACTGAAAAATAATTATTAATGTCAGCCGGTTAATTGTTTGCCGGTTTTCCACAGCCACCTTAGACAAGTCCCAAGCAACACCATTTCGTTCATTAGACGGTTTATATACGACAGACAGGGATATTTTTGGTAATGATATATAGAATGCCAAAAATATTCATATTTTAATGGTACTAGTTACCCTAGGATATAAGTGATACGTTAACTATACGTTTTCATTAAATTGTAATAAAATGTGGCGACTTGCAAAACACGTTTATCAAATTATTAAATTCCATCTTATCATGTAGGCGTAAGCCCATAACATACATTTTTCTCATTAAAATTTATAATATAATCTAAAAAAGTATAATGAATGTTTAGATGTAACATTTATTAACAAATATTTATCCAAATTGGTCTTGTGACCCTTGTTACATAGCAAATTTTCTATAAAACTACTAACATTGTATCACTACATAAGATGAGAGCTTAAAATATGAGTATCTTATAAATTTCGCCGCGAGATGACGCGACCTAAACTGTTGCTCACTAAAGTTGTCGTTTATAAGTCAAAACCGCAGGAACTTTCTTGCCCATTACAAATCATCAAAAAATACTCCTATATAATTACTAAAAACGAACAGACACTTGGTAAAATTGAATTAAAAGTCAACATTTCGCTGTACGTTTCACAGCTTCTTTAGAATAAGTTGTAATAATATAAATATATAATTATAATAATTTTATAATTCCAAAATATACGTCTAGTATAAACCATGTATAAACGTTGCGCGTACCCTATAAATATACATTTTGTGTAAACGTTATATTTATCCCAAAAAGAGACGTTAGTTAGACTGTCACTCATATGTATAAATACTAGTCTATAATATTCTACATTTAGACTAAATTCAAAACGTGTTTTAGACATATTCTATATTTGGTGTGTTATATGGGGTGTTCGTTTTAAAAGAAATAATTCAAATAGATCTGAAAATCTCAGAAAATATCTCAGATAGGTATAAGGCATACTTAACAAAAATGAAAGTACTTTATTAAACGAAGAATTTAGGACAGAAAAATATAGGGCATACTATTTAAGAAAATTGAGTTTTGTCATTTTGAAATTTCTGAGATTTTGTTTATTACCATGACCACCCTATAGATATAAAAGTACATTTAATAATGGCTTATGATAAGCTTATGTATCAATTACATCTGTACCAAAAATCTTTTTCTTAGAGTTAAAAATAAATAAAATATGGTTAGGTTTAGGTATAGCCAATGGTATACAGAAAATGTGTAGAATTTTATGGGCAATCCAAATTTGGTTTCATATATAGGGCATGCCATTTGAAATAAAAAGTTGAGTCCGGCACCACTGTTTTGATTCTCTCTGTATAGATGAAAATAATTTTGTGTAGTAGATTTCTTAAATTAAAAAAGAAAATGTCTTGAAATTTTTTTTGTATCTTCAGTAGTTATGGAGATATAGCCCGAGAACACACTGTTGGGACAGCCTGTATATGTACTTCGTTTTTTCTTCTATTTTGGTTCGCTCAACAATTGTGTACCATTTTAAGTAATAGATTGACCGGGACGTTTAGAAATGGTTTAGAGACAGAATAATCCGACTGTGTTTTCTCTTTTTGAGTTGACGACTTTCCGGAATTACTGCGGACGTTTTATCCATTAACTGAGGGAGTCAAGCGGACAACACTAACGGGCAACGGGTAGCAGTTATTCTCCATGCTTCTAGTTTTCCTTTGGTGTGGGAAGGGGTTGATTGGATTAAAATTCTCGAAACGCGGCCATTGTTGTTAATTCGTGTTTTGTTTTCAGTTTTCTATATAAGACAAAAGTGTTTTCATTTGTAAAATTATATCTACATATAGTCATTAAAATTAATTATAATAGAACAAATTAGAAAGATGTAAAAAATCTAGGTGTAAACACATTATAATTGAAAATGGATACAAAATTAAAAAAATTTAAGATAATATTCAGTTTCTCACGAATACGACACTAGGCTAAAGCCGGGCTCAGACCACTGGTGTTTTCATATTTATTTATTATTTCTTTGGAGACAAGATCTTGATAATAGAGTCTAGTTGAAGCAGAAGCTTCATTTGCCAACTTATCTGCAATTTCATTACTTATCAGAGATTATGTCCCGGAATCTAAACAATGCTAATGTCGAACTCCCCTCGGTTTAACTGGTAAATTTTGCTTTTTAATTCAAAAGGGTTGAGAGATTTTTATCTGAGATGCCGGTTGTTTTCAATGTGCTAAGACTGCTTAGGGAATCAGACAAAATAAGTATGTAAGTATAGTTGTTTCTGTTCTGTTAATTTTATTGCTTCAAGTATCACTATAATTTCCAACTTGAATACCGAGAAATCGTCACTAAGCTTCTGGTTGGTTTCCGCGCGTGTATCAACAAAGATTTCAATTCCTCCTTCTTTATTTTCCAGTGATTTTGAGACATCCGTAAATATTAAGGAGAATCCAGGCCATCTGCAATTGATCAGATCTTGAAATAAGGCTTGGGTATGAGTCATCAGGGTTGATTGCACCAGAATCCAAAATTAAATCATAAATTATAACAGGGGAGTTTTTCCCAAACGTCGATTTTAATGAATTCAGGTAAAAGTTCATTGTAACACTGTACTAAAAGCGGGGGAGCTTGTTTTTTCCAGATGTTGGTGTTTGCATTTAATAATAGGTCGCTCATGCTGCGACGTTTATAATGTCATGCATTTATAATCATCTAGCCATTTACAACGAAGAATTAAAGGACTTTCACCCATTTCAACCAAAATGTCCATAGTGGGGAGTAGACTTCAAAATACCGATGCAAATTCTCACAGCCTTGGAGGGCGAGGGAGGGTTGTAGGTCCTGAGAAGTCCAAATGCGATCTTACTAAGGCTTTGTAAATTGTCAAAATAAAGCGAGGATCAGGTACCCACGTGAAATGCACAATAAATGTCATTGCCTGCAGGCCGGCGTTGCATTTTGTAATAATATTATTAATTTCTGACTTAAATTTTAACTTTTGATCCAAGTAAATTCCTAAAAATTTCGCGTTGTTCTTCAATGGAATTGTAGCATTTTTAATTTGCGCGCTGTTGACTCCCGGGGGGATATTTTTCCTAGTAAAAATCACACAATGGCTTTTTTGGATGGAAATCTCTAGGTCACTAGATTGCAGCCAAACGTCTAATAGTCGTAGCGATTCATGAACTATTATAAGTAAATACTGAAGTAGATGATCTATAAATGACTATAAGGCCCGGTCTTTTTATCTTCAATTAACTTTATTTGGCGATTAATTCCCACAGTAACGATTGTGATCGATCACAATTGGTACTATGGGAATGAACCGTCAGAAAAAGTTAATTAGAGATGAAACGACCGGGCCTAAATCATCAGTATACTGGATTATTTTTGTGAACGGGAAAATACATTCCTCAACAGATTTAACGTAAAGTGCATAGAGTAAAGGACTTAAGGATGATCCTTGGGGAAGACCTTTAGATGACCTTCTCGGGCCATGCAGTTCTCCATCATGCTTGACAAAAATCTGTCTCTCTGTTATGATGCCCATGATCAGGTTTTATAAATATCTGATAATAGTTGGATGACACCATCTTTGGAATTGTAACTCTTTCTGAAACCAAGTTGACTTCTTGGCAAAATTTATTTATTTTCTATCCACCATTCAAGTTTAGATTTAACAATGAGTTCCAATGTCTTTAAAAGACATTATGTTAATTAACGCTATAGGGTGGTAAGAAAGAGGCAGTCTGCGGTTTATTGGGTTTTAAGATTGGTTTAATGTGGGTTATTTTCCATGAACTATGGATGGGAAGGCCGTCCAAAAAGAAATTACAAATGAAGATGAACAAGCCTTTGACATTTAGTGGCAATTTGTTAATCATTCAGAAATGTATGCCGTCCAGGACAGAAATTCTTAAAGGTTCTACAGACATTTAACAGTTCCTGAAATGTGAAATTGGAAGAGAAAAACGGGTTCATGGTAAATTCATTATTCAAGGCAAAAAATGGGATGGAAGGAAGTTCCGGAGACAAATCGGCCATAAAAATTCCTACCCAAATTTGTCCAAGCTTCTGTGACTGTAGGGGAGTACGCCTTATCTTTTTCCAAATAATTGAAGGAGGGGTGTCTCTGATCAGGGAACTACAGAACTTGATAAAATTAAGTTTCTTTTTCTTCTTGAGGAGCTTCTTACATACAGCTATTTGTCGTCTTGCCTCTACATAGTCTTGTACCGAGTGCGATTGCTTAGCAGTGCTGATTGATTCCTCTCGTTTTCTAACTGCCTCTGTGTATTTCTTATCCCACCAAGGAGGAGAAGGTACAAACCCGTTTTGTCTGGTTCTAGGGAAAGCAGCAGAACCAGCCTGTTGCATTATCTCCTTGAGTTTTATGGAATAATCATTAGTGTCTGGTAACTCTGAAACTCTGAAATGGTTAACATAACATCCTTTCTATAAGTCCTCATTTTTAAAATCCATGTAATCTCTACTCTTGGTCAGGGTATTAGACTTTCTTTCGGGAAAAGTTAACACGTTCGCTACCGGCTCATATATGAGTCATATGGTTTCCTCAAACAAACCAACGACTCATATGTGGGACACTGAGAGAAGCATAATCACTATATAATTTCTTGGTGAGGTCTATAGCAACAGCATTGGTATTCAATAGTGGTCTATAAGGAGCTGTGGCTCATATTTGGGACGTGTGGTCTCAGATTCTGACTTGTTGTATAAAGGTTATGCTAACATTTACATGTGATGTGTATGTACTGTTAGTCTGTTGGAGACGATGTCTTTTTACACGTCGGTAGCGAACATGTTAAGATCATCGGAAAGTGGTCGGTACCAAATTTGTCGTCCAAGATTTTGCAATGTGCTTCAGTATGTATGAGAGCTGAACGTAAGCTTAAATCTAGCACATTGCCAGTGGGTCCGAGAGGATTTATCCTTTTTGGCAAGTCGTCGTTTAATGGATGTAATCTTAGATCGTTAATTAACTCAGAAATACAAATGCCCATTCTGTTAGTCTGAGTATATCCCCAAAAAGTGTGCAAAGCATTGAAGTCACCACAGAGAACCCGAGGTTTATTAAATTTATTTAATTCTTCCAATATGTCATGATAATTAATGTTATAATTTTGTGCCATGTAGATTGTGAAACTATTTAATTGTTCTAGTTTTACTCCGCTAATCTGCCATTTGAAATTGTTTAAGTCAAGATGTAGCTCGTCAAAAGGTAAACTTTTTTTTAACAAAATTGCATCGGTAGACAGTAGAGTAACAAGTAGAGTTTTTTTTTTTAATATGGCGTGGAAGTTGGCCATGAAAATTTCATTGTGAACCATCATCGTCATGACAGTTGTTTGACAATTTGAACTTGCAATTCCTAATCTTGCTTTCGAGGTTTCGAACTCAACAGTAAGATAAGACAACACAAGAATATAATCTATTTAATAAACGAAAAACGACAATAAGAATAACATCTGTTGTAATAATGAAAACAGATAAAAAATAAAATTTACAACAAATAATCAAAATTGTGGTGCGTTCACAATAAGCACGGCCAACTTTGACGCCAAATTTAAAAAAGCACTTGTTAGGGTGCGTCCAAACATGTATCCGCGTATCCGATCATGGTCGGAAGATCGGATATGATACGCATTGCGTCTCGTTTCTATTTTGTTACATCCGTGTGTGTCTCTACTTTCCGACTTGATACAACTGTATCGTCTGTTTGACGTTGTACATTTGTCATTGTGAAATTAGCTGCTGCTATCTATCCGCCAAAGAACGGGGATGCGTCAGGGCAACACGTCCACTCTTAGCCGATCATAATACACGATCACGATCGGATACGACACATGTTTAGACGTACCTTTAGAATTTGCTTTGAATGAATGTTCGCTTAAACAAACGATGTCAATTTGGCGCTCCATTGTTAATTTTTTAAGTAAATCGCTTTTGTTACTACGGATAGAACGGATATTATAAAACTTTTAGCGATAAACATGAGTAATACCAGAACTTGAGTCGCTTGAGCGACAGTGGTAAAAGGATTAGCGAAAAAGAATAAGGCAGTTGTTAGGATTGCGATATACTAAAGAATTGGAGTAAGAACTTGCTTGTCTATTTGTTAATTATAAAAACTTTTTAACGGACAATTGACTATGATACAATACATAGAAACTATACATACACAGCAAACTACATTAATAATTGATCGTATGTACATATAAACAGCGTTATGTGTTAACACCTCCCCGCGATCTATGATTTTCCTGAATTTCCAGTAATGTGTTGGAGACCGGACTTTTCTATGCATTTCAGATGTGTTGTCTTTGGAAGGCCTTTCGTTAGCATGTCGGCTGGCATATCGCTTGATGGAACGTGTTCAACTTTAAGCAGATTGTTATTCAGAGCTTCTCTCACAAAATGGTGACGCATATCTATATGCTTGCTTCGCGAATGATATGTTGCATTTTTACTGTCAGACTGTCGGTTGTTTTCTTGAGTCCCAAGATATGGGGCTTCCTGATAATTTAAATATAAAACCGGTGTATGATCGCCGATCTTCAGAACAACCACCCCAGTCTGCATCCACAAAACCTTCAATTGGTTTGAAGTCCTTACGATAAACAAGTCCTAAATTCTTCGTACCTTTTAAGTATCGTAATACTCGTTTTGCCGCAGTCCAATGTTCTCTGCCAAAACAGTTGTTAAACTGTCCAAGATAGCTGACAGCAAAACTTATATCTGGACGCGTCGTAACAGCCAGGTAAGTTAATGCACCAACCAATTCTCGATATGGTAATTTCGATTCTTCCTCGTCCAAGTGCTTCATATTTCTGGACAACTTTACACATGAATCTATTGGTGTACTGATTGAATTACATTCCTGCTTTCCGAAACGTTTCAATATGTCGTCAATGTAGCCTCGTTGATTTAAGGTTACTTGTCCTTGTTTCACGTTGATTCGACGTTCAGACAATAAGATACTTCACCCAGATCCTTAACTTCGAAATTGCTGGACATTTCTTCACGAAGCTTATTTACAATTCTGAAATCACGAGAACTGATTAAAATATCATCGACATAGACGGCTATGAGAGTAATATCCTCTCCTTGACCAATGCAATATACACACGAATCAGTATTCGTAGGAGTTGCTCCAAACTTCTTCAATACTCCGTCTAATTTCTCGTACCAATTTCGTCCCGCTTGGCGAAGGCCATAGAGTGATTTTTTAAGCGGGCACACCTTGTCTCCGAACATCAAGTCTTGCAACATTTTATCTGCCTTTCTTACTAACTTTTGATCATTCGCTTCTTCGATGATTTTCTTTAGTATTTCCGGCAATTGCTTAGGAGGTTTCATAAAAATTTCTTCTTTTAGATTTCCATTTAAATATGCAGTCGTAATATCAAAATGATACATTTTCATTCCGAATCGAGCAGCTAATGATGCAATTAGTCGTATTGATCCCAAGCGAGCCACAGGTGCGAAAGTCTCGTTGAAATGTACTCCAGGCCGCTCACTAAAGCCTTGAGCAACTAAGCGAGCTTTTCTTCTGTGAAGAGTTCCATCGGAGTTGTATTTATTTCGCAAGATGATACGACTTCCGATGACTGCCTTTTCCTTGGGTCGCTCGATAATTTTCCAGGTATCATTTCGTAAAATCGATTTTATTTCTGATGTCATGGTTTCGTACCATTCTTCAGCTTCCGGGCTTGTGAGAGCTTGTTTCATCGGAACTTCAGAAATCAGCGCGTCTAATTCTACTTCAACAATGTCAGCATTATCTGAAACAATTTCTGTATCATTAGTAACGCACTTGTAAATTTTTCTCGGTCGGCCTCTTTGTCCATTTCTTAATATTCTAGGACGTCCTCTGACGACAGTTTGTACCGGTTCTGGTTCCACATCTCGTACTTCACCTTCTTGAGCTTCTGCAATAGGAAGTGGTGTTTCTGTAGATGATAAATTTAAATCAATAAATTCTTCCTGAGAATTAGTTTCAAATTCTTGTTTTTCGATGTCGTTCTCGGCAAATCGCACATCTTGTGAAATGACGATCTTATTTTCTCCGGGTAACCAAATTCTGAGACCCTTGCATTCATCAGAATAACCAATAAAAATACCTACTTTACAGCGTTGATCCCATTTTCCTCCAGCTGGATCTCTATTCAAAATATATGCTTTGCAGCCGAATACCTTGAAATGTCTTACATCAGGCAACTTGTCAGTTCAGATTTCATATGGAGTCAATCCACCTAGGCTGCTTGATGGACATCTGTTTCGGATATAATTTGCCGTGTTAACGGCTTCAGCCCAAAACTTCTGTGGTAATCCAGATTGCAATAGTAAGCATCTTGCCGTATCCAGGAGAGTTTGGTTGCGCCGCTTTGCAATTCCATATTGTTCGGGTATCGTGAGTCGTCTAGTAATACCCTTGCGTCTTAAGAAATCATTAAAGTTTTTACTTGTAAATTCTGATCCATTATCAGACTGAAAACATTTAATACTTATTCCACTTTGCTTTTCGACTTCTGCAATATATTTTTTTGTCATTTGGAGTGCTTCACTTTTGAATTTCAAGAAACGCACCTCACACCATTTCGATCGGTCGTCAATAAACTCGATGAAATACTTTGCTTTACCAATGGATTCGACTCACATAATATTCGTCAAGACTCTTTTTTCATTTTTAAAATACTTTACTAATGTGTGTAGATACATGCTAAACAAACCGTGATTCTTTTTAATTTGTGAAGTTAGGGCCTGTTTCAGTATACGATGGTCAATGAGAATTATCACTTCATCCACTCGTTAATTTTCTAAAGTGCTCCTATCGGTGAATATGTAGATTGAAGATTATTGAAACATGCCATGTAATAACGACTCATGTTCATAGAAACAATTCGATTTTGAGAAATGGAAAAAATTAAATAAATGGCTTTCTGGGGAGAGATAACTTTGCTGCGCGACGTTAATGATCGGGGATCATGAAATATGCATCTCGCTGACATTGGCATTGGCATTTCGAATTTAATTTCATGATGATACAGTCAAATGCGGTCCGTTTTAATTATGCATGAGCCAAGCGGCTTAATAATTCTCGATTCGTCCCAAAGTTTCACATACACTCCGTCACTTGTGTTAAATTCTATTTACGGTTAGAAACAGAAATACCATGATTACTTTCTGGAAAAGTTACAACAAAAATGTTTATGAATTGCTGAAGCTGTATCCTTCCAATAAAATACTGGCTTTGGCTCCATACGCTAGATTGGGAAACGCTTCGAAAGGATATCGATATAGTATTCAACGAATGAGTTTGAATCAGTTTCTAATATTATTTAGTAAGTAATACAACTACATTTGTTTTATATTCCAGAGTTAACTGAATTGAAAATATAATCAATTTCTATTTCCTTGCCATTGAGACTCTTTATTATTTTAATTTGTTTATAAATTTACTGAGTTTACAAGAAACAGTGAAAGACTAATTTTCTTTACTGTAAGAAGCAATAAAGAGTTTATAGGAAAACGAAAAAGATTCCACACAAATAAGAATCTGTTTGTTTCAGTACATGCGTGTACGTATATTGGTTCATGTATAACGCTGGTGTTGATACGAAAAGATAATGTTTATACCGAAAGCAAGACTACAGATTATTTGATATTCACTTGTATCTTACTAATTTAGGGCCAGGAATCAATTTCATAGTGATTTTCCAATTCAAGCAGAAAGAGTTTTTCCACTGTCTGGAATCAGTGGATGTACTGGACCCACTTTTTAAGACATTCAAGAATTTCAACTATAAAATTCTCTACATAGCACACCTTTGTTTTTTGGAAATGTTCTTTGCGGGTGTCGTCGTAAAGACCACGACCTATTTCACCGTTTTGCACAGGAATTTTTGGGCTGAGTTGCCTGTGGCAATAGGTTTTCTACCTACATTCGTTACAGGTTTTACTTTTTTCTTCTACTTCACTTTCCTTGTGATCGTGGTGATTTTGTGGTATGGCCACGCGCATGAAGTGTTGACAAAAGTTAAAAAGATGAATCTGGAAAACAAGGAACGAATTATTAAAATTATCTACGACGTTTCTATAGTTCACTCGAAATTGCACGGGATTGTCAGAGATTTAAATAAAGTTTTTGGAATTCTATTACTGTTCAGTGCGTCTTCTACTTTTTACCTCATTACTTTTTGCACGGTAGGTATTTTCAGTATATTGGTGGACTTACTATGATGGTGCTGTTCCTCCAAAATTTGAAGTTCTGGGCATGAAAATTTTAAAATAAATTTAATCAATAATATTTCAATGTTCTTCTTAACAAAATAGTTGAGCATAAATTGGATAGAAAATGAATTGAAGAATATATACGTACTTCGTTTTCTCTTCTATTTTCGTTCGCGCATAAATTGTGTACCATTTTAAATATTGATAGACTCTCCGGGACGTTTAGAAATGGTTTAGAGCCAGAATATTCCGGCTGTGTTCTCTCTTTTTGAGTTTACGACTTTCCGGAATTACTCCGGACGGACTCCGTTTTATCCATTAACCGAGCGAGCCAAGCGGACAACACTAACGGGTAGCAGTTACTCTCCGCGCTTTTAGTTTTCCTCTGGTGTGGGAAGGGGTTGATTGGATTAAAATTCTCGAAACGCGGCCATTGTTGTTAGTTCGTCTATTTGTGTGCGCTCCGCTTTATCTGATTCGGCGCATTTTCTTTAGTGCTTCGCTCTGTGCGGACGTGGTTATCGTTGCAAAGAATTTTATGTGGCGGAGCAACAAATTGGAGAGTTTTTCCTTTTTCCTAATAAAACGGTGCGCGTTATTTACTGCTGAAGAGGCAGATAAATAAATCCCATCGACGTTGCACCGGAAGAAGAAGAACGAGAGTTCGTTCTGCGCCTATTTGTGTTCCGGTGGTGTGTAGCCATCGGCTTAACGTTTAAAATATATGAGTTGTTTTGACAGATACATCTTTTATGGCTGGCTGACCAGATGTTGCAAAAAGAATGCCGCAAAGGAAACGTCAGAAGAGTGCGTGCCATATATCACCCCCTGTTTGCAGGATTAAGTTGACTGAACTTGCTTCTGTTAAACGAATGTTCTATCCTTCAGTTTCAATCATTGCGTAGAGTACATAAAAAATCCTCTGTGCGGGATTTTAAGTGACTGAAAGTCGTTTTGGTAGAAAAATAATAAATAAAATACATGTAGCAATGGGCGTGGAATAAAATTTAATTCCATATGAAAAGGGTGCTGAGAACATAGCTACTTAAAACACAAACTAGAATCTTACAAATAAAGGAACTGCGACTGGGATCTTCTATGGTTTGACAAAAATTTTGGTAAAAGAGTGAAAGGAAGAAATGGAAATAGTTTATATATATCTGTGTAAAGTTTAAATTTAAGCAATAGATTCTGGGCATAAAAAGTAAATCTTTCTCTGTCACTCTCGTCGTGGTATGCTATGTTCAGAGTCTGAACATAGCGCCGCGCGGTCACGAGTCCTTGTAAATCAATTGATAAAATCTAAAATATTGAATATTTCATCCCCTTTCTTTGATCACACAAAAAAACATAAAAATAAAACAAAAGATAAAGCAGGAATTAAATCTGAAAAACCTAAGTTATGTTTCTAATGTTCTTTTGTTTCAAGCTAGACTCCACACTGCGAGAAATATCTCTCCCCCTCGTAAATGAACATTAACGATTGACAATAGGCGCCTGACACTTACTGTATATGCAAATTATTTTTACAAAAATCTGGTAATTGAGATTGACAACCGATGAATTGATGATTGGAGTCATCAATATAATTAATAAAAATAATTTATTATTTTATCAAAAACTTATTAAACTGTCTTTTGTAAAATTTTCCCTACACCAAGCCATGGTAAATGTTACATTTATGATTTACTTATATGATACATTAATTTTGAATCTTCAATTAAAATCTTTTAATAAAAATCATAATGTTTTAATGCAATGTGGTTCTTTGTTTTCTATGTACATTTAACTACGTATAAATCTTCAGATTAAATAAAAAAAGCGTTTGAAAGAGATTCCCAATTCATAAATTTCATTATGAACTCAAAAATAATAATTCACGCCAGCGAAAATTCGCATTTCCTCATTATTTCTCGCTTTTCCACGACCCCCAGAAAAACAAGCTCGCACGATAAGCTCTGATCTAATGATCGTATTTACGGGGGACGTCGCTCTCCCCCTGGCACACATACATTGCCGTCTTCGGGGCCATTAACGACGAGGGAGACCGGCAATAAGCAGCGGCAAATGCCTTAATGCCGGCAACAAATGTCGGTGGCAGTGCGCCACTTTGCTCGTCTTTAAGGTGTCAGAAGTATGTATCCCGGCGCTTTATTTCCCGCATCATAAAAGAAGCACGAGGGAAGAAATACAAGGGAACGGCAGAAGTTCGCCCAGAATAATGCAGTCAAGTCTTAATTTTGCTTTGAAGTTTATAATTCTTAGTGGGGTTGCAAAGAATTCGATTTGAATTCTGTATTATTTACAAATGAACCGGCATTAAATTATTTTTCACATTAAGTTTTTGATTATATATAATGTTATATATAATGTTTGCGAATGAGAAGTTTGTAATGCTATAAACAAACAAATTCCTTGTATAAATACAAAACCTATTTCTTTTTATAATAAATGTCCTATACTACTGCACATCTGGGAGTGCTTTTTTTTGTTCGAAGGATTTTTCTTTGATAAAATAAACCGAAGGACCTTTTTTTTAATATAGCGTGATATATATTTTCCGGGAGCGTTACGGATTCGACACAACGCCTACGAGAGAAAAAAATTTACATTTGTATCGGAACGCGTTCCAGAAGAATAAGATATAAGGGGTCAGCCGGTGGTAATCTGGTTCGACATTTGTCACGGCCGGTCCTGCAAATTTGCGATAACACACACCCGACGACCCTCCTTCCCAATATGTCGTCACAAAAATGAAGGGGGTCCCTATATAAATAACAAACACATAAATTCATTCGTTACATTTATAAATTGTATTTAAATTCATTATTAACTAATGCTTATTGAGGTAAGCTTAATTAACATTGTATAACTAGGACGACTTTAAAGGCTTTGGATCGTGTGACACAATTAGCGAATGACAATCACACTTCTCTCTTAAACTTCAAATGTCATGGTGGCTCACTAGCTCTTTTACACTAATGGAAGGTCGTTTCAAATATGCATCTAGTTCTATATTACTTCCTTGTTAAATAATTCGCGCTCCAGCTTCTCGCGTAATTTCCCTCTTGACATTCTCTGCTACCGCCGTTTCAAAATACTTAGGCAAATCAAATTACTCGTGCGCCGATGAACGGCCAATATTTTAGAATAACTGCACTCTGGCGGTTTTACGTTTGCACTTTTGAACGAAACAGAATTGAAAAAGAAAGAAGTACTTCTGTAAATTGTATACGATCCAAATAAACTGAGTAAATTCATGAAGACGAATATCTATCTTGCTTGCCTTTTTAGGCAAAATTCCGTTAATAATTAATTACTAAACGTAGTTTGAACTTCTGGTTTTTCCGAGGCTTCCGGTGTATCGTATCTTCTTCGATTTTGTTGTCGTTGTTTGATTTCAAGTCTACGTATAAAACTTGCTACAGTCTCAAATCGCATAAGCAATACGTTGGCAATATTCGGAAATTTTTAGTCAACTTAGAATTTAATCTGGCAACCCTGATAACTCGTTCGCCACTAATATGGGCATTTTCGATAATAATGGTTTCTGATTGGTCGAGCTTGACGGCACCTGAGATCATCTCGCGTCAAATTGATTTAGCATTGTTTTAACGCTTCACTTCTCATTTAATTTTGGCGATACCTGTTTCGTTGTTATTACAGTTATCGGAGTTTTTGCTAAGAAAGATTAGGAAAGCTCAAATTCGATATGGTCGGAAGTTCTTAATGCATCGTCAAACGAATTTGGGGTGATTTTCACAATCCTGTCAGGGCTTGGTTTTCTTAAAATCCAGGTAATGTTATGCAACCGAGCTGACGCCATCTTGCTACTAATTAAATCGTTTCTTTTTAACTCGGGCTTCTTGGGATACCTCTTAGGATATCCTTTTTTGGGATACTGTCTCGTTTGGATACTTTTTTTAGGATACCTCTTTTGGATATTTTTTCGTGTGGATATTCTTTTGGTACTTGGTTATTTAACCGACATTTTGGAAGCTGTTGCTAACGAAACTCACCACTTTCGTCCCGTGGGTTCATATCGCCGAAATCGAAGAACATATCTGGCTGAGGGACAGGTGATTGCTGCGGTCATCGGCCAGGATGTACACATGGAGGCGTAAATGACCTTGACCTGCAGGACACATTCTTGGTTGTCTGAGTTTGTTCATTATATTTTTATTAACTGTTTCGTGACGCTGCGTTGTTAAAGAGCGAATTTTCGACAGATTGTTACGGTTGAAAAATCCATTTAAGTTATTCTATAATAACTGGCAGCCACCCTGTGTGTATAACTTCCGTAAGCGTACGTGATTTTGCCTCTTGTTTCACAATAGTTCATAACCAAATCATACGTTGTTATTTAGACCTACTGTATATCTCTATTTCACTCTCCCGCCTGGCTAAAACCTGATCTCAGTGGTGACCACCCCTGTCTGTCTGGCGGTCGCTCGCTTTCAGTCTGTCTTCAGAGCTTTTAACGCACGGCTCGTTTATTTGTGATTTTTATCTTTGTGCTCCCTTTCACGTGATTCTGTGAAGGAAGACGGAATCGGAATTACTCCGAGGTTTGTGCAATCGTACGTTGAGAGAATTTCAAGCTCGTTAAACAGCTTATCGAAAGCCTGTCTTTGGAACAAGGAACAGGTACGTTTGTTGGCCATTTGTGCAATTGATCCCCGTGAGTAACGCATGTCTCTCTCTTCCATTAGGCTTCAAGTGGTAGTTCCAGTTCTAGCTTTTAGTGGTAGTTTTTCCTCGGCTTTAGAAACGATTTAAGCCCCGCAACCCGGCTTCCCCCGTCTGTGAAAGTGGACCCGGCTGGACCAGCCAGAGGATGCCAATTGATGACGTAATACCTGCGTCGAAGTACGACATTGACTACAGTTGTCTCCGTTGGAGGGCGCTCTCTCACTACTGACAGCTGTCGTGTTGTCTGTCATTACGCCGGATCCTGGTACATGCAAGGTCGGAATTACTCTAATTATTTCTTAATTACTTTGTTGAGTTACAGCGGCGTTGTTATTTGTATTGTTCTTATATTTGATAAACAAGTGAATTTCATTAATCGCCTTAAGCGATAATTGTGAATGAAGAACAGATTTGTTGATCGGATTAAATTTAACTTGTCGTTTATTTAATTACATTTCGTGCTGTTTTCATTGAAACCCCTTCAAGGTTGAACTCGTATACTTATTTTCCTTATTCGTTATTTACTTTTGAGAATTTTAAACAAAAACAAGTGTGCTCAGCTGGTGCTTTTTATTTTGTTCACTTTGTCCACCTTTTGCTTGAGGTTTCGTGGAATCTCCCTTCTCCAAGAGATTTGCCGAGCGGTGCTGGAGAAATGTCAGCCACTCGCACAATTTGCTGACCTTTAATTATGTGATGTAAACTGTTTAGCAGAAATATGGCGGATTTGATCTGAATTATCGAGAAAGTAAATAAATAAATTGTACACTCAGGTACAATATTCTCGAGTTACTTTAGACTTACGCCCGATTTTACAATAGTCGGATAAGCATTCTTCTTAGAATAACGTGACGTAAGTGTGACGTAGATATGGAGGAATATTAAAGGATATTCGGCGAACAGTTATTCCGTTCTTATTCCAGGATTGTAAAACTGGGCCATAGTATCGTATATAACTAACCTGTTTGTGGCAATTGTAATTAAACTGTGCTTTTGTAATTAAAGCAATTATTATTTTAGCTATTTGTGTTTTTGTGCCCTACCCTAAACCTGCAAGCGAGTTTTAATTAAATCTCCTGTGATTGTTGCGAACGATCAACTGCAAGACCGAGATACTGCCGGAACACTGTCGTGGCCTATTTGGAATCAGCTGGGTGTTTTGTTCACTCTGGCGCCTTTTTAAGATCTAATTACCCACACCCATTCTTCATTGTTGCTAGAAGAGGAAAAGCAGCGCAGACTTGTTACCGGTCAAAGTATTTAAATCAGGAGTAATTCACATTAGAGTTTTGTGATAGCATACAAGTTAAGTATATAACGATATTTTATACATTTTAATTAATTGTTAACTTTAATTAATTAACTGTTAGGTTTGTGTTGAGTTGTCTGCAAGTTTTTTTTTTGGATTGTTTATATTATAATGAAATTTAAAGAAATAAATCTAATCTCTTCTATTGAAATGTAGGAGAGACGAGAGTCATTTATTATTGAGCGTTGCCATCGAAGCCAAAAAAGGAACTTCGTGTTTGCTGCTCAATATTCCAAACTAATCGAAATCAATTTCGAATGGACGTTCCGACAATAAAAACGTCGGCCTAATTTTATTCCCCATAAACTCGCTGGAAAAACCGAAGGGCCATGACATATCGCACTAAAAAAGATAAAAACTTTTGCTCGTAGATGGGACACACGAGTATTAGTATTCAGCAAAATCTAAAGTGGGGATTTAGTTTCGGAGATGTATCTTCGGGGGCTATCAGCCGATTTGTCCGATCGCGTTTTACATAAATCGGCATCCTCGGGGGCGGCGATGGCACAAGAGGAAGGTAAATTATTCCCGGTCACGGTTACAAACATCAAGAGATCCACCCTCACATTATTTCACAATTTTATAGCACTGCATAGCATTAGCGTGATTTACGGCGCTGGTGGATGCTGATTTCAATATATCACGGGTGCGGGTCCTGTTTGAGAACTACTCCCGCGAAAGCTTAATTTATATGCTAATGTTATATAAAACTTGACGACTTTCCTACCTAAGACAATAAGTCATTTTACTAGACTAACGCTACTGGAATACTAAAGCCGCGTCGGCGGAAATTACACAAGTTTACAGTCGAACGCTTATTCCGTCAATCTGTCCACACATTTCCTACGAACTTTAATTTCGTGAACGATTCGTTTCATCATATCTCAGCAAGGCGAATAGTTTTCGCATTAATTATTCATGGACGTTTTATCCTCGACAAGCAGCGCTCTCAGAACTCTGTACACATCAAAAGACAATACACAACGCGAAACAGAATCTCTTTAAAACAGAGCTCGACATCAAGTTACAACTTCTTGGCTTTGATATTAACAAAACTGGAACAAAAAATTAACTTGTTATCTCAAGAAGCTACAGTTTATGTGCTTACAGAAACTAAACTATCTGACTACTAATTTTTAGCAAAAAAATCTTCAAATTCTAAGCAAATATACCTAAGATTTTAATTGAGTTTCAAGGTAGACAATTAAGAATTCTCCAAGTCCCCAAACTTATTTATTGCAAGTTCAGAATTCATTGGTTTAATTAACCAAATGTTATTTTCGTAAAAGAGTTGAGGTACACTTCTTGTTGTCTGTGTCATTGCCTTAGTTTCTTTTCTGGTATTTTAAATTTTTCACAATGGTAACACCGAATTTGTTTATTTTTGTTTTACCAGATAATCTGTGATGATATTCTAGACGTACTATACCATGCGGTGATATGTGTCGATACTGTTACATTGATTATACGACAACATCTGAAATAACCGAATGCATGCAACTGCAAGTAGTAGAAATCCCCTAATCGAAATTGAATTTGAAATGTCGACATATAAAATGTCCTCTAAAAGCATTCAGTAATTCTGACACTGCATTCCATAAAAAAATTTAGCACACGTCAGTTGCAGTTTAGACGTTAACATGCGCTTCCATAAAAAATGGCGGATATAAAATCAAAATTTCCACTATTAAAACCATCTCATCGGATTTCATAACAAGCGGGAAACTGTTTTAACAGCAATTAAAACGCGGCGATGTCATCCGTCGCGACAATTAAAAAATCGCATTAGCAAGCTCAAAAATTCTGTTTCTGACACCTGAGTGACGGTGCCATTAATTAAAGCTGCAATTTGGCGCCCGAAAAAAGAAGGCACTACATGGAAATAAGCAAAAATTTAATTACATGAAGCCACGATAAGAAGGACTTCCGCTTGTGAAGTTAGTTCGCTTCATTGTATCTGCTGCGGATATGTTCTTTTTATCATTGCTTTGTGAGCGCCGCGGCGGAAGCGACGCCGAGAGAGGGGCGCCCAGGACTTAAGGTTTCTCATCACGTTTCGTCTACAGTCGAATCGGAGCAGAAGGACCCAACAATAAACGATGTTAAGACGTTGAAGTGTGATAGTTTTACAAATACCGGTGGAGAAAATCTATATTTCATATTCACTTAACAAACGAAAACGAAGTCAAGAAAATCATGATCGTCAAACAGTCAAAGCGAAAATGTTGGATAACTAACAGTCAGAAAGCAAAGGCAGCTTGGATTTTATTAAAAGACATTTCTCAACATGTCTCGACGTTTTAACGCTGATACTTGATATATTGTTAGACATGTGAGACACCCAAATCTCCTACCTGTGTTAGCAATGAAACAGGATATTACGATATATGTCGGTCATTATTTATGGTTAAAGAAAATTAGTAGGTCACTACGATCTTTTATATTTCGAAGCCATTGCGGGCTGTTCTGTAACAAAAATAAACTGAATTAATGGGAGAAGGTCGTGAAATATAGCTGTATTTTTTACACACAGCTCTCAAGCTGGGAATGTTAGATCTACAATATGAATTAAAATAAGGCAAAAAAAGTTATTATTACAAAAAAGTGGATAAAAATGTTAACTATTCGAATGTACTTTAGAGTGCCTAGTTAAATAAAAAAAAAAATCTATTGCGGAGGATAAAATTTCGTTATCTGAGGGCGTAACTGGAGTTTCGCCATCTGCGAATTCACTCTACAGCTTTAATTAATTGGCGACTGTTTTTTTCCTCTGCGACAATAAAACACATCAACGTGATTAAGGTCCTACTCCAGCGCAACGTAAACAGAAGACAAAGAATGCGGGCGCTTTTAAAACTTAGCCAAACTCGTTACCGGTTCCGGTTCCGTAAGTTAACGACAGGCGCGATAATGAATCGCCGCGCTCTATTAATCTTGATAATTATTCACCGGCAATGGCAACTTTTACAGTCCGTGCCGGCGCTTTTTCTGCATTTCCGACCCGCCAAGTTTTGCCGTAAATCGCGGCGGCCAACCGGTCCCAGATTAGGTTTTTCTTCGGTTCTTCTCCTCTTCTTCGGCGTCCTCCGCCCCCACAATTACACCCTTAAATCTGGAACGTAAGTCGCGTTCGGTTCGCTGATGCGATAATCCGGCGAATTCTAATAAGTACGTTTTATGGAAACGTAATTAGCTAAATGGTGCTTGAGAGTAATCCTTCCCAAAGTAGAGACTTCGAGGTAATAGGGCACATAGAATAGTTTGAACTCTTTATTTCCCATGCAGTTCATAGAAACAAAATTTCTAAAAAAAAATTTGCATAGTATGAACTAGAATAATTTGAACGCTTTATTTTGTACTTATAAGTATCGAGTTAATAGAAAGCACATAAAGAAATTCTTTGCCCCTTTTGTATAAAGTTATCTCCCAATGGGAATTCTTTTATAATTCTGTCAGTTCTTATTCAAAACAAATTGAACAGATTTAATCACTGCAGCTTTCATTAAGGTCAAAAGTAAATCAAAATTCATTTAAAACCAAGAATTCTTTTAGAAACCATAATTTGATGTTTCATTTAATTCACGTTTTACTTGGCGGAAGAGCGCCACCAAGAAAATAAAAAAAGTTAATATTTGTTATTGTAAAAACTAAGGGTTTGGGGACAAAAAATCCGCACATTTTGTTTAAATAAATTTAATGAACTTGTAAAATATTTGAACAACGTAACTACCTAGGATTCATTTATTAGATTTTAGACAACAGAGTCTGCACCACATCGGCTGGCTTGGCGAATTTTTGTCTTCACACGCTTCATCATATTGGAGTACACCGTTATTGGTATCTGCCGCAACTTCTGCTTTATTCGGACCTTTAATTCTTCCAGTGTAGAGGCTTCCCAGCCACCGGAATAAACTTCTCGCTTTAAATGTCTCCAGAACCTTTCAATAGGTATAAGTTGAGGAACATTCGGAACATTTCTTGATTTTGTAACATAGTTAATTTGAAGCTCATCATAAGTCGCTATAACGTTCCTGGCGTAATGAGCAGTCGCCATGTCCGGCCAGAATATAAAATGTCCATCTGAATGTTTCTCTTTTATAAATTTTCTTAACCGAGTTCTTACGCATTCTTTTTCGTAGATATCAGCATTAACGGAATTTCCAGAAGGGCAAATATAAACAGATGAATGTCTTCTAGTCGAAATGGCAACCCAAACCAACAACTTTGAAACAAATTTTTTCTGCCTCTTGAAATATACTTCTTTTTCCACATCTGTGCCCTCCTTACAATAGTAGTAACGATTATTTGCAGTATCACTTCCATCCATGGTAAAAAAAGATTCATCATCCATGATAACTTGCAGGCCATTAGAAGGCGAAAATTCGTTTTCGTTAAGTTTTCAGAGTTTAGTTTGTTGTTCGTTTATTTGTTTCTCTGTATATTTTGGTGCAGTTTTTCTGGGTTTACGACGTACATTGCCTTCTTTAAGAATAGTACTCACATATTTCTTATCAATTTTGAATTTACGACCCAATTTCCTGAGGGTAACGCCAAGCTTACCATGCGCTGCATCAATTAGAGCTCGTATTTTCTTTTTGGGCATCTTCTTCGCTGGTCTTCCAGAACCAGGCCTTCTTGTAGCCGTAATTCCTAAGTCAATCCGCTGGCAAATATCATATATCATACGTCGTTCTTTTAGAAATACCCATTGCGAAGAAATGGTTTACAGTGTAAGATTTTTTCAAGTGGCTGTGTTTCTTATAAAATTCGGCAATCAAGGATCAGCGTTGGTTTTCATTTAATGTTTTCATAACAGGAATCTTAAGAGCAAACCAGTCACAAAATACAATAATGTGACTTTGACAGGTGACATCCGCATCCGTCTAGTCACAGCAAACTTGATATATCGCAAATTAAAGTTTGTGCGGATTTTTTGTCCCCAAACCCTTATTTTCTTCATTGCGTCCTTTCTTCTTTCCGACTTTACCTTTTCTCCGGTCTTCTTATTTTGTGATGTAACCCACCACATTTTCTTAATCAGTGACTCCTGCGACCGTTTAAAGATATTAATTTAATCATTGTATCTTTAATTGAGGACAGTCGGGATGTCTTCATTTTTTTTGACTTTAGCAGAACGAACACAATCAATCTTACCTATTGTTACATTATGAGAAGTAAATTCTATTTTTATATACTGGTCGCGCCACCTGTGACGCAGACAAGATTCTAATCTATTCTAGACACGCACCGAATTTACTAGAAAAATCTAGCATTATTCGTCCCCATTCTCGAAGAGCGCTGGCTGTTATAAAACCCAGCCGGAGCGCGATTTTTAAATTTTTAAGTCTTATTTAAAAGGCGATGTGTAGCAAGCGAATTTATTAACGTTTAAGTGTTATTTTGTCAGATAAGTGTACAGCTCGATATTATTGTACTTTTATTGTGTGTAATGATCGTAGACATTAAAGTGTTTTAAAATAAATAAATAACGTTTAAATTTGTGAACCCGAAGTCGTAACACTATTAAGATTTTATCTAGCAATTTAACATCTAATTAAAAAGAGGATTAACAGTGCCTTTCAAAAAGTCCGTAACATATGGAAATTTACAATAATTCTAAAAGACAAAAATAGGAGTAATAAACAGTGATCAAAATAAAAACGAATTAGAGTAGGCGTTGGAATTTAAATGTGTGTCTTGGATAACGTCATTGTCAATCAATTATGACATGAATAACATGGCGGAAATGTTATTTAACGTTAGTCACGGAGTTAATAATAATAACTTTTATTGATGCTAGGAAATAGAAGTTTGCTGCACAAGTCAAACACTAAAGATAAGTATTAGTAACACTAAAAATATTATATAAATAATACACAAAGACTCCTACCACAAGCCATTAGTACATTTGCTTGACATCACTCATAATTTTATCGTTTAGAAATTCTTCGCCTTATTGCATAAAAAGTTCTTAATTGTTTTTTTTAAATCAGCTTAATGTTAGCTAAATTATACCCGAAGGCAATTTGTTAAACAGTTTTATTCCTACGTTTCCTGTGCCGCTATCTGTACCCTTTAGACGCATGTTGTTAAGGCAAATTTTATCGTTATGACGAGTTTTGTGATCGTGTATAGCGTTATGGCATTTGTATTCTTCATAATTAGATTTAACATAAATCAAACTCACGTAGATAAAGTTGGAAGGAACTGTAAGAATATTAAGTTTCCTAAAAGCCTCTCTACACTCTTGTCTATATTGTAAACCAGCGACTATTCTGTTAGCGTGTCTTTCTAGACGGAAAATGGAAGATTGGGCACTAGTGTATCCCCATATTATTATACCGTAGGTGATGTGACAGTGACATTATGAAAAATCGGCCGTTTTCAAAGAAACTTCTGCAATTCAATGTTTCAGCCCGCGAAATGCAAAAATACCGCTGCTTATTTTTTTAGTAATCATTTCCGTATGGAAGAGTCCACTTTCACACCCAGAAATTTGAAAGAACCTTCGTCAAAATATCCTTTTTTTTTAAGGAGAAAGTAAGTTTCTCGGACTTAGGTAAATTCAAAGTTACCCTATTATTGACAAACCATGCATGCGCCTTGGATTGTTTTGAGGCAGTTTCTAGAGAAGCACTTTTTACCATCACTGTGGTGTCATTCCCAAAATGAACGGTTTTCACCAGCAGGTAGTTAGAAAAATCATTAATAAAAATAATGAAAAGAAGGGGACCAAGGCAAGAGCCTTGCAGAACACCCTGAAATACAGGAGCCCTTTCAGAGTCAAGTCACTGGAACCTGACCAGTTGAGATCTACAGCTCAAAAAAGAAAATAACATGTTACAGCATGATGGTTCTAAGTTATAAAAATAAATCATACAAGTTCTAGCACAGCACTAGTAGTGTCTCGGCCTTTTCTGAACCCGTATTGACAATTAGCTAACAAGTTGTCAAAATGCTTTACAAGCTAGGAATACAAGATTTTTTCTAGAACCTTAAAAAATATTGGAAGTAAGGAAATAGGTCTGTAGTTGTTTACCTCATTTAAGTCACCCGATTTGTGCAGAAGGATAACCACAGCAATTTTTAAACAAAGAGGAAAAGTAGATTTTCTAATGCATTCATTAATTGAGTGTGTCAAAGGAAGGATAATTAAGTTCTTTATATACTTGATCACATTGACATTTAAATTATAAAACTCCGATGAGCTGTTGTACTTTAAGTTATCAATTACATCCCGGACAACTGTACAGGCAACCTCTGAAAACCCGAAAGCATACCCGAAAGTAATATTGTTGTCTGTGTTACAGTCTTTTGTCATCAGGAGTATGGGATCAATATAAGCTTTAGGCAAATTATTAGCAAGTTCAGACGCGATTGTCGAAAAAAATTAATTAAAGTTATTGCTACTAATGCTACAGTTATTTTCACCCTTATTGCTAGTTGTTCGTAGAGTTCAAAAGTGTCTCCATGCTTTAAGTTTTAAAAATAAAGCACTTTTCAAATTAAGGTTAGGTTTAAATAAAAACGTCAAAAGTGACTGAAGGAACGATGAACCGATGAATTAAATGAACACGTGCGTGTTTGGTTATATACCCAACTCTAATTCATTTTTCATTTGTTCACTTGTTACATACATCTATTATGTTGTAAAGCATGTTCTTGAAAAAAAAAGCATCTTTACTTTTTTAACTTCTTATTAGACCAAAAATAATAATTTCTAATTATTGACGAAGAATAAGAAAAATGGCAAGACTTATCAAATGTTTATTTTTTTATGGAGAAATGAAAATCAAAATTTCTCTTATCGATCGCCTTTTGTGCCTTTTATATATTTTTCTGGCGTCTTTCGATGCAGAAAATTGTTACACAGCGATCTATTTCATTTACTTATTTTTGTTGTAATCTTGAAAAAGTTTTTTTAGAAAAATCAATAATAAAAAATTTTCCCGTATAGTGCGAACTTTTGGCGGTCACTGTATGCCGATTTGATCAATCTGAGTTAAGAAAACAACGTGACCTCCGACTGCGAGATGCAAAGCTGTTTCACGAAAGCTAAAAGGAAATAGCTATACAAAAGTTCTTAAAATTATCAATCAATCGGCATACATTAAATAAAAATACGTGTAGATGTGATTGTGTTGTTTTATATTTTCACAAAAGCAGGAACTGATTGAACTCAATATATTTTTTTTGCAAAAAGTCTAATAAAAATGTTTCCTATTTGGTACAAACTTCATGAATGGCATTCTAGATATAACAACTACGAACTAAAAGTAGATGAATATCAGTAAAATTATATGAACTGCTGTTTTTGTAAAAATATCTTAAATAGTCATTTATATTATAATTTGTAAAAAGACATCACGTTTTTATTCATAAATAATGTACATATTATTGTTTGCATAAGAGAAGAGCCCTGCGTCAAAAATTATACACGTCTGGCGTTGAATCATCAGACCTAAAAAGCATATTCTTATTCATCGTTGACAAGGAAATATTTGTCGGTTATAACTGATGTATGACGCAGGGCTCAACTCCGGTGAATTTAATGCCTAATGTTAACAATTGTTTTTAAGAAGATTTTCTTAGAATACGATTAGTTTTTCTTTAAACAGCGGAAGTAGAAGTTTTATGTGATTCACGTTTTCAGCAGCGCAAAAGAGCGTTTTCCATCGAAATAAAAACATTGATCAAATTTTGAACCGAATTATTAAATTGAATTGAAAAAAAAAGGGCATAACTTTTTCATCTGGTTGTGACATGAAATTGTTAAAGTTGTGTTCTATTAATTATTTTAAAAGTACTTTTACAATAAAGTAAATCCTAAGGACAAAAGCAAAGCTTGAATAAATAAATACCTCGTTTTATTTATTATTTGAGAGACCACAGGAGTGAATGCGTATTTATTCAACAATTTCATTCTTTCAGTATGCTTTGTAATGTTGAATATAATTATTTTAGCTTTCGGTAATACAAAGTGGGCAGATTTCACTGAAAAAAATTTCAATTAAAAGTTGGCAATTACATAATTTGAAGCAAAAGGGTACATTATAATCCACAAGGAAAATGTTAAGATATATTAAGTTTCTACCAAGAACTAAGCAATAATAAATATTTTTATTAATTATTTTGAATAAAAACACAAATTCATTCTTAAGACTTAAAAATCAAGTAATTATACAAAGCGCGTTAATTAATAAATTAATTTCTGTAAAAACTTACAATCCAATTTAAACTGACGTGCCGCAAACAAAAATTTAATTAATAATTAAATTATTAAGGCTTCAGTAACTCCGGAGAATCCAAGTTGAAGCAACGTCGGTCGCGATGACTTTCAAACTTTAAATTCAAATTAAACTCGACCAATTAATTGATTGGGGCATTAATCATGGTTATTATCAAGCGGTGCCCGAGCAACATCCGAATTTCACCCCCATTTTTAAACCGGTGGCGTAAATATGGAACAGATGCCGCAAAAAATACGTCAAGGAAAGAAAGGTCGTCCCTTGAAACTGAAGGTTTGAATATTTTAGTGGGACATGTTGAATCGGAAATCAAATCAACGTTGATTTGGTTTGATACCGAGAATGTCCGGTGGCGTTGATTTTTAATCCTCATAAAAAATTGATATTTTATATAATTTAAAAGCAGACGAAATATTAAAGTTTAGTTATAATTTAAGGAAATTATCCAGCGTTTTTTTATTCGTATTTATTTTTTCGAAGCTTTGTTTAACGAAATTGTATCTTATTGGAATTCCTTTTAAGGACTGTAATGGAGAACTGACAATGTTATGATGGGGAGCTTATTTGGTTATTAGAACATAAAAGGAAAATTAGTCCCGCGCAGTGATGGGGCGTAAAAAGAAGGGACTCATAAAGTCTGAGTAGTTTCTTCGTTCATTTCGCGCTTTTACTGCTGTTTTTATGCGGGTTTTACCGCTCGTTACAAGCCGTAACTGAGCTCGATATTGAAACAGAAGGAAAGGAATCATCAAAGCTAATCACGTAATTAAAAACTTAATGCAAATTAAAGAGTCTAATTTGTCTTTTCTCATCTGCAGAAGAAATTTGCATTTTAACAAATTACTTCGACCTAAGATGCCAATGATATTAAATCTTTAACTATAAACGAATCATAATGCTTTTGACTTTCGTTGTCCACACATCAGCAATTCCTTTTCTGGTTCTAGTCGTACGCGTGAGATTTCTTCATATAACCTTGGGAGTACGAGATAACTTTGAGATACGGTGCGTAACAAAGTATCATAAGCTACTAAACAGGCTCGATTGGGATGTGGCTTTTATCTCTCGTCGGAATAAGGATCGCAGTCGCGCCCAGTGCGGAACGTATTACGCCGGAAATTTATCCCAGAGGGTCGCCGCGTTAGATAAACTTATTGAAAGCGGAAACGCGATGATGGAAACTGCCAAATCGCAGGAAAACGCTATCAGAAAACTGTTACCATGTAACGTGAAACGAGAGATGACACATGAGATGTCTCACGGCTCTGGTTCATCTATTATGGTGCTCTTGACAGTTACGTGAGAACATTTTAATATTAAAACGTCGATGATAGAAACGGCTAAGAAGTTATTAATCCTCCTCGGATTTCTCTGCCTACCGTAATCTAATAAGTAAGGTGAGAGTTGACGGATAACGAGCGCAACAAAAGAAAATTCTATACGCAAATCATATTTCTGACACGTGTAGACAATGGAAATAGAACAATACTGTTGTGTCCCTGAGGATACTGAAGAGACAGTAATTCGACAACACGACTGTATTTATTAATGTATTTACATATTTTTATGTATTTTGTTACATGACAGGTGAAAAGTTACAAGTATACTTGTTTTTCGAAAATTCATTGATAAGTTCGTAATAAAATTTGTCCAAATATAAATTAGAACGAAGTCGTAGGTAGGTCCGAATGAAATCAGTTTGAATAACTTCATTTTCCTAGCAGTTGTGTTATTACCAAAGAGCGAATGACTTTAAGCAATCCAATTATTTCATTCAAAATTACTTTTACGGAATCTTGTACTTTTATTTTATATTTACTCACCTACTGATTCAACATCTTTTAAATGACTTATTCAAGGCAAATGCCTACTTTCGATACCAAAGACCTGAAACTAGCCGCTCTCTGGTTATTACTTATTACTATTACGGATAAATAATAAACTTACTCTGTATAGAGATCAATCCTTGGATACCTTGTTTATTAGACCTGGAACGGTTGGTTACTGAGGTGGCAATGAATTCCAATTTTGTTGGTTCATTGCATATTGATAAAAAAATGAGAAAAAGTTATTGTATGAAAATAAATTATTGTTATGATATAAGTTATGATAATAAAATAAGAATTTTTGGTTAAATTATTTACTTTGTTTAACTTGAATTAAATATTTGTATATGTAAATTGCCGGGAACGTTAAGAGTCCAACATTTATAAAGATTTCCCTACAGGAATCTCTAGGTGTAAGACTAAAAATCAGCCTTATTATTCGTTATTGTGCAAGGAACACTCTATTAACGTTAGTAGCGTTACCCCATAAGGTGACCTGATAGGGTAAGTGGCAAAATGCCATAAATTTATTAACCCTTCGTTATGGAGAACACTTTTCAGTTGTAAAATAGCAAAATAAGCCTTGCTTAGCTTTTTACAAACCATAGTTATTTGTTGCTGCCAGCCTAGCTGCTCATCAATTAATACGCCAAGAAATTTGGCAGATCTGCTAGTTTCTACATCACAATTGTTTACTTTGAATGTTACCGCACCAGGATTTTTTTTATTATAGAATTTTATAATTACCGTTTTTTGTGAATTTAAGATGAGTTTATTTGTAGTGCACCAGTCATCAAATTCGACAGAAGTTCTATGGACATTTCGCTGAAGTTCCTCAGGTGTACGTGCAGCAATGGCCATAGACGCATCGTCCGCAAATAACACTATCTTATCAGCTTCGACGTGTTTGACCACGTCTTTTATAAACAATAAAAGATCAGAGGCCCCAACACGGACCCCTGAGGAATCCCATAGTTTGTCTCATATTCAGAAAATTTTGAGTTTTGTAATTTAACACAATGTTTACGGCTACTCAGATAGCTCTCAAACAAAATAAGAATTGTTCCTCTTATTTCAAATACGTCAAGTTTTTCACAGATAATTCTGATATCAAGGCAGTCAAAAGCACGAGTTAGGTCGAAGAAGAGCCCAGCGACAAAACTTCTCTCATCGACCTTACGGTATATGTACTCTACAATATCCGAGGCAGCTCCCTCTGTCGATCTATTAACTACCTTGAACCCATATTGAGAGTCACATATTGTCACGCTAAGGGCCTTCAACATGTCGCGCTAAGCCTCCACTATGTCGCCACGGTGCGTCCTTAGCCTTCGGGGTTGATTGGGGTGCGTAGGTTTGTCAGAGGGTAGAGCTTTAAGACAATGATTTAAAAACAATTAATACCTCTTTATTACGTTAAATAATTAATTTAGTTGAGGGTGGTTTGTCCGTTAAAATTGGAGGTGCGGTCCTGGGTCGTTCGTGGCGACTGGGGTGTTGATTCGTCTAAGACGGAACAGCGGGCGACGTTTCCTTAGCCGGGGAAGACTGGCGAAGCTCGAGGCCGGTCCGTGACTGGAGTGGTGGGTCAAGGTCGGTCTCGGTGACAACGTTCCTTGGCTGGAGCACGACTCGTCCTTGCTCAGCCTATGGGTGATTGTTTTTGGAACAGCGTGTCCAGAGCAGGCTCCGGTGGTGTCTTCTTTTGGACAGCTGGCGAGGGAGATGGTCCTCGTTCTCTTAGGACGGGTTCGGCAATGTTGTCGGCGGCAGTGGCAGATGATGTGGCTGCAGCGATGCTGATGCTGGGGTGGCGACGACGGCGATGTTGGGCGGCGGCGTCGGCGATGTTGGGTGTCCCCTCGTAGAGTTGGCACTAGTGTCCACTGAGTCGGTCCGGTGGCAACGACTTCTCGACTGCCCGACTATATGACTGCATCCCTCGCTGCCCAATTTTGGCCCGCACTTTAAATACATGTTTTTTGCCTAATCGCGCGTTGCATTTTTCGTCACCTGCTTTGTGTCTGTTTGCGTCATTCGTATATGCTAGTATACGCGCCTGGCACCGTTTGTAACAAATTCCGCTGATGTGCTATTATGAAATATAAACCTTTATGTTTACGTTGTATCAGTTACCTCCTTATTGTGTTTACATTTCGACACGGTCGCAATTTGCCCTCAATTACACAAGTTCGCGTTTAAATACTTTTTATGTTTTTTATTCGCGGAACACAGAAAAAAAACCCTCGTGACAATATTCTCATATTACAAGATTCTAGAAACTGTGTTAATCGTTTAAACATAATTGTTTCAAACACTTTAGATAAGACACTTAAGATAGATAAGGGACGGTAGTTATTTGGATCCTGTTTGAAAACTGGGACGATTAGCCATATTAGCAATATTTGGTTGTACGACAAGAGTATTGCATAGATTCAAATTGTGCGCATTAGTTATAATATAGTCAATCTTCGAAGAGGACTTTGTGCTGAAGTTGTTGATGCTCAATCTTGTTGGTACATTAGACGTGCAGCATAAGTCAAAGCTATTTAAAATATCACAGAGTAATTGTCTGCTTATACTATTGCTTAAATAATTAATATTAAGATCGCCACGGAGTATCAAATTAATACTAAATGACCTACAGTAATCAATAGTCTGGGTAAAATTGGCAAAAAATGTTTCAAAACATCCATTTGGTGGGCGGTAGGCGCAAAGAACACAACATTTAAAGTTGTTTACAATTAATTTGATTGCACATATACTTCATAATGCATTTCAACTGACAATTCTTTTATAGTATTCATTTCTGTTACGCTTATTGTGCTACTATGTTTGGCTTATAGTGCTACTCCACCATGTAGGTGGTTTTTCCGACGGAATTTGGTTATTAGCTCGTATCCAAGCAGACCAATCGCTTCTATATCTTCAGTATTACACCAATGTTCCGTTATACAAACTAGATCGAGATTAGTCTGCTTGGTGAACAATTTCACATTACTGATTTTGTTTGAGATACACTGAACATTAACATGGGTGATTATCAGGTTAGATGACTTCAATTCTTGAGTTCTCGATTTGAAGCCTCTTCCTGAAAATTTCCTGATTTAGGGAAGAAGTATCGTTTTATTGCCTCTCGAGCCGGCCAGATTTCCGGGTCATAGACATCCTTGCATTTGTCAATGGGAAACTCCACTAAAAACGATGAGGAAGGACACTTCAGTACGTTTTAACTGCGTGCAGGTAAAGTCCATCGTAGGTGCACTCTGGTTCAAAATGTTGCGCAGTGATTCAGTAGTTGTATTAGGTTGGATACGATATACGTGTACCTAAGTATCCTTTTTTCTCGACCGCAGTAGCAGTAGGTAGTTATAATTTTATGACATCCAATTACGGGTTTTCTTTTATGTTTATTTTCCTGCGATATTATCTCTTGAGTTGGTTTACTCGTGGTTTTTGCTTTGGTGTTTACACACGAACTTATTCCAGTCGCAGTCATACTGTCTTTGATGCGGTCTTCGTCGATGGGTGATATTTTGTCTTCCTTCTGTGGCATCCTTTTTATGATATTAGCATAGCGAACTATATGTACCAGCTCCCTCATCCTTTTTCTTTGTTGCGGAGTGGACAGGTTTCGTGTCTACCGAATTAATTTTTCCGGGCTCAATTTTATCGACTTGCTGGTTTGCGGGACAATATGCTGTCGCTTCAGGCCCCGTCGATTCATTTATACCATAAAGTTTACAGAGTAGAAGAATTTCTTGTTTAAGAGCAGTGACTGCTTCTTGTTGATTCAAAATTACTAATTCCTTTTGCTTCAGAAGCTCTTTTAGGTACATAATTTTAACAGACTTGGCGTCCTTGTCACTGACCTGTTGTTTCCTGTTCGGATCATTGGGCATTTGCAGCACGCTAACCTTGGTTTCCACGTTGTTGCAGCAATTATTGGATATACTATCAATAATACTTATGTTTCGTTCCTTTTTCAATAGTTCTACTTTTTTAATACTTCTATTCTGTCGATTTCTCTTTTCACTTTGCAATTTCTTTGCCTATTACCACGATCCTTGTTTTAATAAATGTTAAAAGTTTCTTTCCCCGCCTTTATAATATTTTGTTTGAAATGTCTCTCGTTTCTTGGGTAAATTACAAAATCGTTTCATGTTTCTATTTCGTACAGAGTTAAAATAAAGAATAAAGCATTTGTGAAGAAGTCAGATATGAAAATATTTAGAATAATAATAGTACAAGAAATATAACTAAAATATAACAATAGGACACATGCAATATGGAAAAATAGGTCAATAAATATATTAATGTGGAAGCAAAAGAAGTAGAAAAATATCTACGAAACTTAGCCCTAAATAGAATGATGATCTAATGGCGTTATACTTCATGGTGTAAAGATCTAAACTTAAGTAAACAATAAGTAAATTTTGTAAAAATAATTACGAATTATTTTTTAACTAACTGAATAAATAATAACTAAAGTTAAAAAAAAGTGCGAAGTAACCGACAGTCTCATTATGATAGTATCCCAAGAAAACAAAAGTAAATTGGAGCTTCTTGTTCTTTTAATACCACATTAGTAATTTTGTTGAAAATGGTGTAGCAAGTGAATTGTTGCATTGTGCAACAAAAGCGATAATTACTAGCAGTTTTTTTTTTAACTTAGAAGTTACATTAGAGTTAAGAGTACCGCAAATTACATGGTGGCTCTATAAGTACAAAGGCATGAACAGATGTCGAACAAGTCGAGTCTGGTTAAGTTTACGAAAGTACCAGAACTGTTCCTCTTCCCAAGAACTTAACTTTACAGATCGCGGTTAAAACTTGTACATAGTTTGTACAAGCCGACTTCGGTTTCATTATACGATTGAACTATAACATTGCAAGAGTTGTCCACATCGATGCCTTCGGTAAATTATTCAACTTTATAAATAACTACAAGAACACTTATAGAACTGCTTGTGATAATCCGTCGGAGAAATACGAAGAGGGACACTTACAGATACTAGACTTGCACGCGTTAATCCGACAGAGAAAATAATTTCCGAAACTTAAAATAAATGCCAGCCAGAAACGAGGAAGCTTAACCGGCGGCGGGTGGTGGTGGAGAAGGGTGCGCTGATTCCTAATGGAAATTGCTACTTAATAATTCATTTAACATCGCGCACAACATGCCATGTAAATCTTATGATTGCTGTAATTTGCGCGTCGGAATACATTACTCGGTCTGATACGTGAGATATGGAGTCACTGCATTAACTCAAAGTTATTCTGTTTAGTTATGGCGTTGAATCTAGTTAGATAGTCTGATGGAGACTTTCCGATGATGATGTAACATAGCCATCCACTTGATTTTCATATTAAATCAAAAATGGTGGAGAATCTTGGTCAGACTGATTCATTAAAATTGTTACTTACGTGCATTTCACAATTGAATAATTCATGTAACCCATGTACGTCTACCCACTTAACATTTTCTGTACCCTAAAATAACCAGATGGAAATGTGTGTCTGCAATATTTACTCGGTTGTTGTATGTATAAGCAAACGAGATTGCACATACACACACATGCATATGTAAGCAATGAGAGTCTGTTCGTCACATTTGGGTCACAGGTGCAGGATTCGTCTGGAGACTTGGCGCCTCTCTCCTCCTGACTTTCATATTACATGAGGGCCGTGCATGCATTATTAAATGGCGTTTCGATAGCAGCACGTGTTGCGTTTTATTTTCGTACGTGCGAATCATTTCGATTTTAATACGGCGAAAACGTGGAGTTTCACGAAGCATCACCGCCAGAAAAGTGCTTTATCATTCCGTCTGATGTTTATAAATTTTTGTTGGACGCTAAGCGTCGCGGCGTTGCGGCATTTCTCTTTGCTTTTATTTGAGTGCGGAAAACACCTAGAGATTATGCCTAGTCTGATAGATGATACGCATTTCTCACTGGACATTTCCGGCACATAAATCATCGTTTAAAATGTGAAAAGCTCGTTAAAATAATGAAAGCTAGGCGTCGCTGAAAATTTTATCCCAAAAGTCAATAATTATCACCTAACTGGACATAACACAAAAGAGGCTAGGGTTATTTTCAATTTATAAATTGCTTAAATTAGAAGTTTTTTTATTAAGAAAATTTCTTCAAATGTTACAGTTAGAAATATTCTTTTGTATTTTCAGATATATCATTTTAATGTGCTCGTGACAAGTTGATTTGCACTCTCTGTTAGCTTTCACAGGATGTAAATGTATACAAATGTACAGAATTAATGAACAGCCCGCTGTTTTAATTGTCGCTAACTATCTGATAATGAGTTTTTAATTGAAGTTTTAATCGCAATTGCGGAAGTAAAAATCTATCCTCCGGAAATAACGATGCGAAATTAAAATAATTGCAACACATTAAAGCGGAGGTAATTAGGAATCTAATGCAAGACGATTATCGGCGCGGAGTGAATTTTTCTTAACGGTGTAAGTGAAAAAGCGTTTCAAGATGAAACCCTTAGAAAAAACTACAAGTCACAAACGTCATTTCTTCGTAAGATAATTGCAATTGTTTGTAATGCTACAATATTGATAATTTTTTTAAAAAGTTGAATAACGTAGGACCGGTTTACTTTAGGACCTGGGTGATTCTTGTGTAACAAAAATTTTATGTATTTTAGTTTTCTAGAAATAATTAATGAAAAATTATCCTAGTTAAGAAGCAGCAACACATGAATGAAATAAATACTGGCATAAAAGTGTTTTGTAGTTTTGTTACTGTTATGGCGTGGCGTCGGGCGTGAACTTGACCTTTAAACGGAATTGATGTGCTCAGCTAAAATGCGAACTCCAAAATATTTACTTATGAAATGCTTACAAATCACCTAAAGTAACTTATTCCATACAAATTGTGTAAAATAACTTCGTGGTATTTTCTACCTTCATCATGTTTACTTCAATGTATTTCTTTCCTTATCTTGACTATTACGTTGATTCCTAGGAAACGCGAATCGAATTCCAGATTGTATACAAACAGCTTTTGGACAGGATATTAAGCTCCGGACTTTGTTATTTAATCCACATTTTTTTTTTAATTTATGGCAGCAATTTTTCAATTCGCTATCTTCATATCATTCAGATCTGTTAACCACTTCTAATGCTTTCTCGTGACCTTTCCTTTTTTTCTAACTCCCCAATACCTGAATGTCATTTGCTTCACGTTCTTTTTTTCATTCTTTCTGTGTCCAAGCCGCTGCAATCTTCGTGTTTCCACGATATTCTGATCTTTATATAAAGTTTAATGTTTGGGGATGCAGTCATTTAGGGTGGTAAAGAAACTCCTTTTAATTTTAACTCAAGCTTTCGAAAATGTTTATTTTCTTTATCAGGAAACTCAAAATTGTTGAGTTATAAAATAGAAGACTTGGTGTCTGACAGATGAAGAATTAAAGTGTAGTAGCACATTTTGTTTAAAATTATAGTATAAGGGACGTTTTCTGATCATTATTTATAGTATTTCTTCGTTCTCTTTATGTAACCATGGATCTTTCACCATATATCCGTCGAAGAACTTTCCTCTCCCACCTTAAGTGGAAGTCTTGTATTACTTCGAAGCTCCATTTACTTCGCTTTCTGCTCAGATTTAATTTTTTATTGCTGTCCGTACAACATCTGTAAAGACAGAGTTACAAGGTTGTTACAAAGAAGGTTAGCAACAGACAAATAATACGATGTTTCTTAGAGAAGAATAAAATAACAGAAATTTGAACTTGGGATCAAAATACACGGACCATTTTAACAGTTAAGATCGACCGCTAAGAGTGAGCTTGCGATTGCGTGGTGGTTGGAAATGATCGACTGTGCAAACGATGTTAATCAGTACCTGTGACTTGTGATGAAAAATAAGGTCGCGAACAAGACATGAACCGAAACCGAACCGAACTGGTTATTCTTTTTTGAATTTCACAACTATTCAAAAGATGGCGCTATGTACATTTTCGTAATGCCTTCGTATTCCTCAAAGAAATAGATTTTCTTTTACCCTTTTATCATTAATATGCTTTAAACATAAAGTGAAGTGAAGTGCTTTTCTAGAATCAAAGAAGACAGTTGGGTCTCTTTTTTAGTCAGTGTCAGGTCGTGGTACAAGTCCTTGACATGTCTCAAGAAGCCATGAGTTAGATGGTTTTAGTTTTCAGGCTTCTTAGTCTTAGTAGCAAAAGAGATTTCACAATTATTCGAAAGATGGTGCTATATGCATTTCCAGAAGCCATTAGATTAAAAAAAAATATATTGGAAGAAGTACCTTAATTATTATTATTATTATTATTTTGAGCAAGGCTCCTTCGCGTCCAAAGATAAGTGTTTCAGAAACAGATTTCTTTAATCATTTTATCATTAGTATGCTTCAGCCCTAAAGTTAAGTAAAAGTTCTTGTTTTTCTAACATCAAAGAAGAGTTGGCTTTATTTTTTTATCAAAGGTCAAGTATTGTCCTCGCCATTTTTTTAGAAGCCATGTAACAAAGCCGCGTAACAAAGAAGACTTTACCAAGTCGTGAGAAACGACTAAAGACTCACCCGGTGATGGTTCTCACGCTTGTATGTCAACAAAAGATCTATGTATACCGGGTGTCCAAAAACCCTCGTTTGAGACTGAAACAGTATATAGAGAGACGCAAAAGAAACAACATTTTCAATACTTTTTTTCCCAAAAGTCAATAAAATACTGAAAAGTCACCACCTACAACTACCCTTTAAAAAGGAGGGAGGATCTAACAAATACGTTGTAAATGCGTAGTTAGGTGCCTTATACCTGAATTTAAAATGTTAGTTTCATAACTTTAAGGATCCAGAAGATATTGCCAAAAGAACAATATTTTCCAACCCTCTTTCAGAGCTTATAATTGAATATGTGAGATTAAAAAGGGCCCAAGTCCAGATTGTATATGTCTATTATTTTGGTAAAATTTAAGTAACGTTTTTCCCTGGTTATGTGATCGAAACACACAGAAATTTAATATAGTATCAGGTGAAAGAATAAGTTTACATATTATGAAAAATCAACTTTCAAAAGCCTTTTTTCTTCAATTTCTCATAATTATTCGAGCAGGACTTGGGCCCTTTTTAATCTCACATATTCAATTCCTTTATTATTGACTTTTGGAAAAAAGTATTGAAAAAAGTTGTTTCTCTTGCGCCTCTCTATATGCTGTTTCAGTCTCAAACGAGGGTTTTGGGACACCCGGTATAAAATAGATGGGCCCAAACATTTACTTCGATAGCTTTCAGTCTTGACGTCGACTGGTCCGTGTATTCGAACCTTTAGTCGTCATCAGATTGAATGGGAATTAATTTTGTATTATGTTCAATAATTATTTTCTTTATATAAATTAAGGGAATCTGGAGATGGATATATAGCCTACAATTGTATAACATACAATTACAGTTTTCTCAATCTGAAAATTTAACACAGTTAATTGTTTGTTGTATTAATTATACATTAACATCAACTTGTGTGCATTAGAGTAAATATTGAATCTTCATTCCCACTTTGATGATATATTAACATTGCACTCCCAATTCGCCATCAACATAGAACTAATTCATGATTGATTAGCATGACTATCCAATTGATTCACTAAATTAGCTTTGTTGCGTGTAAACTGCGTTTTGAACTCGGAATGTTAATACAATACTATCGGATTCAAAATTTTAACTGGGCTTACTAATTGAAATTTATATTTGTGATCTGAATAGTTTTTACATTGCTGACGACCGCTAAAGTTGAAAACTAAAAAACGAGCGAATTCTCGTTAGCTCTAATTTCATTTGCTGCTCTGCGCGCGCCGTTCACTGATTCAGCCGGGCCTATAGAGAAAATAAAATTGAGACGAGGGAATAATTTAGTCATCAGCAGTTTCACTCCGGCTAGTATGTGACCGGAGTTTCAAGTCGAGCACATGTCCTGCGACGTCCCACTCTGTTTCCGGGGTCCTGACAAACAAAGCGTCCTTGTCAGTAAGTACGAGGGCTTGTTACTTTTATTGCGGCCGGCGAGGGAGTCGAGGTCTTCACATGCCGAACATTTCGTAGAAATTAAGCTCCGAGCCCTGATTCTTTGTTCTCTCTTATTGGGAAGGATCGAAGCGGGGCCTCAAGGATTGAATGCCCGGAATTTATTTCTATAACGTTCGAGTTAGACGAGATTTATTGTGGTAGATGGCGCCCGAACCGATATTCGTCTTGATAACGTTGTTCCCGTAATTGGAAATAATTACAGTATCAAAATCTCAAATGGATTAAAGATCACTATTTTTTTTAAAGATTAATTCTCAGTTATAAATTAATACTTTGAATCTAAAACTATCATTTCTTAATTTTTAATTTACTTTCAAATTAACTTTTCAATAACACGTTAATTCGAAGTTCCGATTCGAGCTCGCCGAAATACTTTTCGAAATTAATTCCAGTAAATATTTATCGTCTTCGCTCCGAATTAATTTAAGTTTTAAGGCGCCCCATTCAATATTTGCTCCGGTTTACTTCGCAGAAGCTCGTAATTATTGAAACAATGCCTAAACACGGAAGTCGGCGTATCATTGACTTCGCGGAATTGTTTCCCGCCTCTTATTTGTTCTGGCACGGAAATCTAAGGCAAACATAGTCGGCGAAAGCTTCTGCTTTAATTTTAGGAGCTTCGGTTTAGTGACAAAACTTCGTCCCGAAGAGAACGACTGGAAAGAATTTAGAATTGAATCGATAAATAATAACAATATAATTTGTTTTTCTGCGTAATTTAAAAAATTACTACCATTATTCCGCCTACATGCGCACGTTTCTCGTGTGCGTAAGTCTCTTTCAAAAGTTCTTGTTTTCGCAGCATGAAAACCAATTAAGTTCCCGTCGGCTCTCTTTTCAGTGTTTAATGAAAAGTTCAAGAGCGTTTTAAATTTTAAATATCAACGGCGCCTTCGCTCGCTGTTGTTGTTAACGTGAGATTTTTTCAAAGTTGACGTCGAAACGTGTTTACAAAGTTACAAGACGAAACTTTAAGGCGCAAGAAAATACCGCGCGTGATTGTAAGAAAGTAGAAAAAAAAAAGTTAAAACCTCTTTGGAAATGGCTTAGAATTTTCTTTACACAAGGACCTCAGTCGTACACCAGATTGAAGTTTATTTAGAGATTTTCTATTGTTAAGTTACTTTATATTATTCTTACCAAGTGTACACAGTAAGCAGAGAAATTTAACTTTAGTTATTAATAAAGTTTTATAGCTATGTATACTTGACCGAAGCATTCTTTCTAGTGCCTTCGTTTTTTGGAAATCTCTTTTTCTCATAATTTCATATTTTAAATAATAAAAGTAGAGGACTGTGTAAATTCCTCGAAATCTCTTTCTTTTTCTAATCGACTTCTTCTTCTCGTCATCTATTGTCACTTCTAAATATTGAAACGCTTTTCTTTGTTCTTTCAGTCTTTGTGTTTATGTATGTCTTTTTATTACCACCTTTTTTGGTATAATTTTTATTTATTTTACATACACATTTACATTTTTGTAAGTTTCTTTGTAAATTATTTTCACTAAGATTATAATATCATATCATTTCCTGGAGATCAAATTGTTCGTGTTCATTTTCTTACTAAACAATTAAACGGACTTTGGTTAATAAGAATATTTCTGTATAGGTTCTGTATTTTCATTTTAAAGCAAAGCCAGAGAAAAATTAATAAGAAATCCGTATAATATTTGTCGTTTGTTTTAAACTCTACAGATATTTGTTTCCATTCCTCCGCTGTTCCAAGAAAATGAAAAAGCGTAAGCAATTTAATAGAAAATCCACCGCAACGATGATGAGTATTTACCAAAGTAGCTTGTCGGCTCTAGTGGAATTTGCGAATTAAATTCGTTAATTAATTATACGGAACTTTTCCCGACCGATCCGTATTTGCCGTCGTAATTTAGTTCGGAACGGCCGGCTCGAAAACAATTATTTGCAATTTGTTACTTCCACACTCCTGGATACGATAAATTATCGTAAAGCAGAACGGGAACCGTGCGGTCTGCGAGAAAAAGCGACTTATCCTAGTTCGTCCCGAACAAAGAGAGAGCTTCCGCGATTTATGTGTTCGCTCAACAGTTTGCTCTCTTCATACTCTTCGAGTTACTTTATTTATTTAGACGAGTGCTTCTTTACCAAAGAAACAAACAAATTCATTTCTGTTAGACGTTCCGTTCAGAAGACGACTTTATTTTTAAAGACATAGCAAATCATTAGGAAGAATCAAAACTCCTCAACTATTTAAATTTAGATCTCTTTCATTTGTTAGTTCGTGTCCGTTCATTTCCAGAAAGAAAAAATCATAAAATTAATTGAGGATAGAAATGGCAATTTTTCAATGAAATACAGAATAGATTCTATTTAAGCACTTCTTTTCTTAATGAATAGCAAAATCGAGTAAATTGTGATTACACTTTTGATTTAGGATAAATATTCAAGAATGACTTTCATAATTACTTACGTAGGTATGAACTGTAAGCCAAAACGGGATCCGAGTCAAGCATCAAATAATATTTCACTAACTAACCCGGACGCCTTTTGCAAATCCCCAGGTAATTACCGGATCTGATAATAACACGGCATCCCTTAAATATTAACGAATTAGTGTTAGGTGATATCCACCCGGACCATTATTATTAAAGGTGTTATAATTAAAATTATCTTGAGCGTTCCTGTACGATCCAGCTAGATAAGCATTCCTAGCAAATAACACTGATTACATTGTCCTGCATGCAGCACGCCGAGTGCATCTATTGTCGCAGTTACGTTAATTATGTTTGCAGCGAAATTATCTGACTGCGGTGTCATATTTCCAAGGATTAGCATTATGCACCGCTGCTCGCTAATTAACGCGAGCAAAATTGCTGCGAAATTACATGGGGTAATGACGAGTTGCAGAATAGTAGCATTTGCATTGCTAAAAGCAATTCGTGACACGACTGCAAGCTAAACTGTTCTTTTTTTGATTTAAGAAAGGAAACTGGATATTTCCATATTACTGCTATTGTGTTTTCAGAAATATTATTAAGAAAACGGAATCTAAAACTAATTTAAGAAAAGGTGTTGCTTTTTGGAATAGAGACATATCAGGTTTCAGTTGAAAAGTTCATCAAGTATCCTTTGAATTTTCCAAAATATTGTAAAACTTGTCTTGAATTAGCTCAACGCAAAGTGTGTCTTGGTTTTAACTTCATACATTAATACGGGATGAAGATACTTTGAGATGTAAGAAATTGACAATTTGTAAATCATTAAGATCATTGCGTAACTTAACTACGATAGAACGTCGGCTACGCGACAGCGGTGAATTCACCCACCCAAAAATTATGTAAATAAACGGCTTGCTTTCTCAAGGGATTTGCCGTGATGAGTCACGACTGATTTTTGCAATAAAACTGCATTCAGAAAATATCAGCTGCATATTGCATCACTGAACTGTCTCTGTGGTGACTCATCAAAAAAGCCGGCATTATGCAAGCATAATCAAATATGATTATGAGCAGACGGTCTCACGATGACTCATAGGGCAAATGGCCCACAAGTAAGATTTTTCGTAATCGGAATTTCCGGTATAAACCGGGTTTTATGAAAAATATTATACAGCTAGTAGTCGTACCTTTAACGATTAAACAAGATAGACTCGTAGTATCATTGCAAAAGAGGACGGTTTGTTTGAAACCAACATCAACAGATGTTGCGGCGAGAGGGAGAGGTGGGGTACTATTTATTCGTCCCTAGTGTACATAGGCGTTCATTAAATGTTTGTTAATGGAAATTATAATAAATTGTTCATTACGAAATAGAATTGTTTAATTAATTAATTAGTTAATTATATTGAATTAATTACATATATACGCATGTATATAATACAGACACACAATAAAAATAGTATCTACGCCTATGAGTTTTGTTACGTTACACGACATCCGCTGAAAGTTATAGATTGCAATTTGAAAGCAACCAATCTAGTCTTAGTATACACATCCCCTTTCACCCCTGTTAACATGTTAGCTATATTTTAAAGCTCGTTTGCCCTTGTTCGTCCAAGAATCGTATGGTCGTGTACATTACCCAGAGTCCGAAGGAATTACTAACATTCAAAAGAATGTCCTAGTATGTGTGATCAAACTCCGAAAATCTGTCAGTCTCTCTGTGTCCAGTACCATGGTTTGGGTGAGAAAACATTAGTTCATTGGCAATGACTTAGTAACATTAATTAATAATAATATTAATAACTTAATAACATAACTTAGTTATGTTATTAGAAGCAAACAATTGCTTTATTTGACTTATAAAATGCTGTTTCTTCTCGTTGTAAGGTTATTTTGAATTTGTTTTGCATTATGTCGTACAATATCGTTCTAAAATGATCTTTAATTATATTTAAATTTTACATTGTTTAAATAATAATAATAATAATTAATTAATTTGATTAATAATTTACTTAAATTGTTATAAGTATTCATTTGTCCTTTCTTAAAATTGTCTTAAATGTTACATGACCTTAAGTTATTATTTGCTGCTTGGACTTTCGCTTTATGCCAAATTCCTTAATTGAATTTGTAATGGTTTTTACCCATTTTGAATTTATACATGTACTATTGATATCATAAAAAACTAGGACAACTTTTAAATCCAGTAGCCATACGTTTCCATTATTTTATTATATTGAATCTTACTTTGTTGTCAAGTCTAGTATTTCTGTTAACGCTGAAATTCTGAGCAATTTGTCTAACTGTGACACTCTTTTCTATGCAAGCAGCTATCCTAGCTTTTTAAACAATATTTACTGTAGGTATGATTGACAATGAGTGATCATTTCAATAAATTTATGGTCGGTAGCAGTTTTACTCAGCTTAAAAAGTCTTGTCCTAGTTTTTTATGATAGGAATTTAATATATATATTTTATTTTATTTTCTTTTAAAAGAAAGAACATATAAAAGAGAAGAAGTGTATTCTCGTCAATCCCGAAAAATATACGTAGTGACGGGCAAGGGCTTAGGTCTCATTCCACATAAAAGGGGCATTTGAGAGTAATTCCTGGATAAATAAGCCTCAAACCAGACACGTACAAACAAAGAAATTGCTACTTGGGTCTTTTATGGTCTGATTAAAATTTTGATAAAACAGTGAGGAGAAGAAGTGGAAATTGTTGATTAAGACATACAGTTTGGGCTTAATAATAGAATTTCCCTCTCACTCTCGTCATGAAATCTAGAGAAGCATAGGGTCTGGATGAAGCCTCGTAAAATTAATAAATTTGAAAGTAAGGGACAATTCATTCCCTTTCTTTTATCATTTTCAACCACCCGTCCCTCACAGTGTGCCCTAAGGCAGCAATCGAAAGCGCTAGTAATGCCACGGTAGATTATAAGCAAAACATTGTGACTGTTTGACAACTGTCATCCTTTAAACGTTGGCCCCTCTTTTGCTCTACCTTCTTCCATCAAAAAATCAAAACCAATTTGATGAACTTTTCAATTGAACACTTGTTAGAAAGAAACCAAAGATTAGAAGGTTTTACAAGCAGATACTTAAACAGAGACACAGAAAAGAAACACGAAAGAAAGGTTTACGTAGAGATGCCTTCTACCGGGCGATCAATTCAGAATAAACAATTTTAATGCGGTCTGCCAAATTTAGTAATAACTGTGACACACACCCATCGAAAAAATATTTTTTTTTAAGATTATGAGTCTTTCCAAACAAATGCCTGCCCGAACATACTCAAAACAATAGTAAAACCTTGCGAGGAATATTTTGAGTTCAAAACAATCAATATATGAAGAGTTATGAAAAATGGAAAAAAAGGGAAGAGGCCTATTAAAAATGTAAAGGGAAACTGATTGACCAACAAACTTTTTTCAAAGGTTACAAGCCTTTGCAAAGAAATATCTGTCCACCGTGTGACGAATATTTTGAGTCTAAAGAAATCAATGAAGAAGGATTACGGAAAGTGGCAGAAGAAGGGAAGAAAACACGTGGGCTATTAAAAACGCAAATTGAAACGGATTGGTGACGAAACTTTTTCAAATTTTGTTTTCAACCTGTGAACCACTATAAAAAAATTGATGAGATGGTCAAGTTTCGAAATTTATTTTATTCAAGTCCAGGTAATCTATAAAAAATGAAATAATACCCAAAGAATACTTATTTATCCATTCCTTCTTCTACCTTTCAGTATGGAGAGTTTGACCATTGAGCTTTCGCCTTGCGGCACAATAGGGGTCGGGTTGCGCGGCCCAGGAAAGGCAGGTGTGAACTTAAGGCATATCTCCCAAACGATGGCGTTTTCGTAATTTTGTTAGAGGAAAAAAGTTTTATATACTACGTGTCCACCGGGTGTGGATTTCTTTTGTGGTGTTTAAACCATTTAATATAGGAAAACATTTCAACCGCTATCATCCTCTAATAAAAAAAATCTCTATACGCTAAATTTATTTGCAATTACACAGGGTGTTCATTTGTGTCAGCAAGTACCTTTAATACTTCAAACGGAATGCGCTATATATTATTAGGTTTTTTTGATAGATCTATCAATTTGGAAAATATTTTATTAACGTATTTCTATACCTAAACCTAGTATTTACTGAGATAAATGCCATCAACGAAGAAACATCTTAAATGCAGGCCCTTATTAAATTGCTTCTAACATGCTTAATTAAAGAGTATTTATCAGTTATTAGCGTGTAATTACACATGCTTTAAGCTAAGTAACACTATCTTAAACAAACCTGAAAACTACGCAGTTTGTTGGTGGCTGGCAGTTTTTTCTGCTGAATTTAGTAGTGAAATATTTCAAGTTTTTCTTATGGAACACGCCATAAGTAAAATCATCAACCGATGTAGAATTAAATTTGCTATCTTTTTCCCAAACAAAGTCCTATACCTAAAACCTACGGTTTGTGTAATATATCTATCAAAATTCGTAATAATATATATGGTATTCCATTTGTAATATTAAAGGTACTTGCTGACACTTGTAAAATGAACACCCTGTGTAATTACAAATAAGAGGATGATAGCGTTTGAAATTTTTTTCTGTATTAAATGTTTTAGGCAGCAGAAAAGAAAACCACATTCGGTGAACACGTGGTATATGGTCACCTATCCACTGCTGCCGTATGGCCCCTTATTTATGGGACAGCCTGTACAAGACGTCTAGGATATAAGGCGCATTATTACTAGCGACACGTTTAAGTTCGCGAATATAAATTCGCGTATTGAAATGAGTTTGGTTTCTCTTTTCTTTAACAAATTCCTTCCACCTTTTTCAATATTCAGTTATTCTTTTTACACTATTCCTGTCATTTAAAACTTTTACTACTTCACCGTCCCATGATTTGGTCTGTCTCTTCCTTTTTCTTCAGTTTCACCTCCCATCTGCTGTCCTACTTTTCGGGATTCTTATCTTATATCCTCTCCAGTTCAATTGTCTCTCTGATCTACTTTGGAAATTCAACACAAAGCTCCTGTTTTGTAACTATTTTCTTGACTTTATCCAACTTTTTCATCCCCACACCTCCGAAGGAACCTCATTTCACGTGCACTAATCATACAATACCTAGTTTTTTGTGTCGTACAAAAATAAATTCATTAATCACTTTATTCATCTATATCAATTCAAGATATGAGAGAAGTCATTAAGGCTAATTGACAATAATAAAAGGTTGAGATGTCATTAAAAAATATATACAGCGTGTACCAAAAAGTTTTATACAAATGGAGAAAAAGTTTATCTTACATTTCACAAAAAAAAAACTATTCTTTATAAAAAGCTCTGCATGACTTGTAGATCCATAATCAGGTACAAAATTTTTAAAAAATTGGCTGGAATACAGGGAAAATAAAAAATAATGATTTGGACGGAGAGCAAAATACGTTCAAACTGTAGTGGAGAGCAAAACGTTCGATGAAATTGTGATTAAATAGCAAAAAATTATGCACACTTGTAGATTATCGATATTCCCAGATAAAAATTAAAAAATAAACGCTTCAGCAATTGTTAGATAATTTATTTTTATAAAACATTGATAACCTTCTTTATCAATTTTTATCTGGGAATATCAATAATCTACAAGTGTGCATAATTTTTTGCTATTTAATCACAATTTCAATGAACATTTTGCTCTCCACTACAGTTTGAACGTATTTTGCTCTCTGTCCAAATCATTATTTTTTATTTTCCCTGTATTCCAGCCAATTTTTTAAAAATTTTGTACCTGATTATGGATCTACAAGTCATGTAGAGCTTTTTATAAAAAATAGTTTTTTTTGTGAAATGTAAGATAAACTTTTTCTCCATTTGTATAAAACTTTTTGGTACACGCTGTATATATATATAAAGAACACAATACAAGGTATATAAAAAACAAACAAGCAATGAGACAGCAATAACATAAAGTTAATCAAAAATAATTAACAATACAAATAATTATTAGGAACTCAGTCCTATATCATGAGTAATGTCAATGGCAATGTTGGCGAGATATTCGTCCCAAGAATAATAGGTATGTCGAACTAGGGTATGTTTCACTGCCTGAGAGAATTTTCCTGTGTTAAGCTCTGTAATACATTTCGATAGTGCATTATAGAATTTTATTCCAAGATATTTCACAGCGTTCTGCGATTTAGTGAGTCTAACTTGCGAGGTTTTTATTTGAAGAGCATTTCTTGTGCGTTGAAAGTGAATCTCCTTATTTGTGATAAAGCTATCAAGTTTTTCTTAACAAACTGTAAGCATGGAAAAATGAAAATACAGGGTAGAGTTGGAATTCTTGGTGTGATGTAGTGCTGTCTACAGTCTTCCATAAAGCCGATTCCCGCCGTAGCACGAACGGCACTTCTTTGAAGACGGAAAATTCTATGTCTGCAGGCGCTGTGACCCCAAACTAGAATGCCATAAGATAAATGAGTTTGAATTAGCGCAAAGTAGGCAGTACGAAGGCAAGATTCAGAAGTTAAGGTACTAAGATTGCGTTTTTGCTTAATTTTTTTGCCAGCTCTCATCATCTCTATTCAATCGGAGATGCTGGTCAACATATTTATATTCCCAAAAATTTTACCTCTTGCTGAGAGTAGCATGTTTGAGGTTGAGAATTCTTCGTAGTAAATACCATTCTTGCTGTTTTGCTTTCGTTCACAGCTAGTTTATTTGTGTTAAACCATTCAGCAGCCCCGTTGGTCGGCGAGTTCGAGGAAGCGTTATACTGCAGGGAGGTCAGATGCAGAGCTGTAGATAGTGGTGTCATCAGCATATAGGATGGCGTGAGAGTTGGACTTTATACAGGGTGATCTATGACGTCGGGGAAAAACTTCACCGGTTGATTCCTATGAGTAATTCAAACAAAAAACTTCTAATGAACATGTGTCCGATAATGCTTTTTAATGGAAGTGTAACCCTTCAAAAGTTTATAACATATAACGCCAATCAATCAAAGCAATAGCAGTAGGCTTATTTCGTATTTCATTTGTTACCTATGAAAATAAAAATTAGTATCTTAGCATCGTCTTGAAGTTGTAAACATTCAACATGTAATAAACTTTGAAGAATTACACTTCCGTAAAAAAGCATTATCGGACACATGTTTATTAGAAGTTTTTTGTTTGAATTACTCATAGAAATCAACCGGTGAAGTTTTTGCCCGACGTCATAGATCATCCAGTATAATCAGGTAGGTCAATGATGTAAAGGAGAAAAAGCAGTGGGCCAAGTATTGAGCTTTGTGGGACTCCGCAGGAGATAGGGCGTTCTTGGAAGATGCGGTCATTGCATTGTACTGACTGATACCTGGAAGAAAGATAAGACGATATTAGTTTACAGAATTCGGGGTGCAAGTTGTACCTGTATATTTTTTTTAAGAGTATTTCAAAAGATATACAATCAAACGCTTTGCTTAAGTCGATAAAATGAGATACTATGGAGTGTTTCGCTTCAAAATTAGTTAAACAAGCTTCGACAAACTCAATAGCTGCGTCTTCAGTAGATTTGCCAGTTCGGAAGCCGTACTGACTCTCACTTATTAAAATAAGGTTGGATGAAAAATAATAGGTTAAAGTTAATAATAAATACTTAAAATATTAATAAATAATTAAAATGAGTTTAGAGTGCATCCACGGTAAAGTTAAAGTGGGTTAAGGCCAAAACAATAAAATCAATTCAAAGAAAAATGTAATTAAATTTTAGATTTTAAGAAATTGATGAATTAATTTAACAGAAAATTATTAATCTAATTATGCCCTGACTTCATGGAATGTAGTGCAAAATTTGAGTTGGTTTTGACCAGTCTGAACGAAGCCAAGTGTTCCTCTAAGCGAATAGCGAATTGTATTTAGTATTGGTCAATTGGAAAATATAATTTTTTCAAAGCTTCAAACCTTTGCAAACCTTCCAACCACGTGAGGAATATTTTGCGTCAAGAGATTCAGTGATGAAAAATTAGCAGAAGGAAAAACGTAAGTGGAAATGGATTGGTTAAGAAACGCCTTAAAAGAATATAAAGTCTTTGCAGGCAGATGCTTTCCCACCATGTGAAGAATAGTTTAGTCTAAAAGGATCATTGATCAAGTTATGGAAGATTGTAGTAGGAAATAACCATTAAAATCGTAAATGGAAATGGATTAACGAAGAACATTTTTCAAAGACTGCAGACTTTCCACTGTGCGAGGAATATTTTGGTTTCAAAAAGATCAATAACGAAGAGGTACAGAAGTTGGAAAAAATTAAACGGATTGGATCGGTTAAGAAATCTGAAATTATAACAACAGATGCAAACAGATGATTCAAGAAATAAATCTGCGATGAATTATAGAAGAAACTTTTTCAAAGATTACTGCCTTTATAAACAGATCTTTGCTGTCATGTGAGACATACTTTAGGTTTAAAAAATCAATAAGAGTTACGGAAAATGGATGGACGAGACATTTTTCAAAGATTTCAGGTCTTTACAAACAAAGGTCTCCAACTGTATGAAGAGTGTTTTTGGTCGAATTAAAAACATAAGTGGAAATGCCTTAAGGCTATCAGCAACAAACATAGCAAGTGAGATTCTAAATTATAAACCAGATAAAAGGTAAATCAGCACATTTAGTGCAAATAAAATTTACATGTATAGAAGTGAGAAGGTCAGCTAGAAACTAGGATTTTTACTTGTTGAGTGCGTTTACGTAATATTAAAGGTAGATAAAACCAGAACAAAATAATGTACGAAATTTTAAACACAATCAAAACTGAAATAGTCGAAGCTACTTTTTCTTTCTGATATTTTTTTCCTAATCAGCGCACATTGAATATTTTAAAAATATGGTTTCTGTATTTCAAAGGAATACTTAAAATTGAGCTCATATAAAGAAATAATTTGTTTGAAAGCAAGCCTGGCAGCGTTGCCTATGTGAATTTTATCATATCGAGAATCGATGTTAATGCAAGAGCAATTTTCGTGTTCCAAGTTAATAACGGCTGAAGCAGACTGACAGGAAATGAACTGAGAGCACTGTGCGTTGTTACTATTCAGTCCCTTTAAAAATTGATCAGTACTTTTTTTTGAATAAAGCTGCATACATAGTCAATGATTCAGTAAGTTCGAAATACAATTCAGTTCAACTGTAAAAAGACATTGAGCCAAATGAATAAAACGAAGCAAATGCTTTTACTTCTGTTATAATTTTTTTTTAAGCTTAAATACATAGAAAAATTGCGAATGCAAATCATTATACGATTCTATTTATTTATTTATCTATTTACTACGTTACAGGCTAAATTATTTAGAATTTTATTTTTCTTCAAATATTTGCAGTTTTCATTGAAAAATTTGAAGTAAAAGCATATGCTTCGTTTTATTCATCTGGCCCATTGTACCAATATATTTTGCTTTTGATCATACAGATACATGAGAGATTTTGGATAGAAGGTGTTGCGATGTTGAAATAAATAGTGGAAGATGAAAAGCGTCTAAGTACCAACAAAGCCTAAGCCATGGCTTAATTCGACTCTGCTATTAAGCTGTTTCTTAGTAGACGCCTAATCTCCGTAATTGGAAACATTTTACGGTAAATCTTCTGTTTCCATCCGCTTCCATACAACTCAATTCGGCTCAGTTCAGTGAGCGGCATTAATTTGGAACCTTTTTAATAAATGCGGATTGAGTATAAAAAGCAAATAGATTTAATTTATTTGAAGCGAGATTGAAGCCCGTATCGGCGGCGCTCATCTAATTTCGCCGGCGCTTTTTATTTCGTGTTTGCTCTGGGATCGCGGCGCGAGCTTCGTTCCGTTCGCGTTCGTAAAAAAAATACCTCTCGTACTCCGAAGAAGAAAGCTCGATTACGGACGTGAAGGAAGCTTTTTGAGGCCGGCGCCCCGAATCGGACGGGTTTAGCGGTTTCATTTTGCTAATGGGTAGGATGAACTCCTCTTTTCTATTTTATGCAGTGGACACAAACGCCGTTTTGATTTGTCGGTGCTATCTCGGCGTTGTTTTATTCTTAAACGAATTTCTTCCACTATATATTTTAATTATTTTAAATGATGCAGTTCTTCATTTAAAGCACGTAAAGCTAAAATATGTAGTCACTTAATCTTCCCCTGTTCTACTAGGTGACATACATGTGAAGTGCATTATCATTTAAATGAACTGCAATACTTTAAAATTTATGCAGAGAAATTATACGATTTTTTAAAATTAAGACTGTAGTGCAAAATGTTAAACACAACTTTTTTATTTTGTGAGTTGTGGAGAAACAACTTGAATGATTAAATTATGAAGCTTGGGGCACCTAGTCGATCCATTGGGTTTGATCCGATTTTTCAGGGGCTTCAGAATTTTAAAATTAAGTTAAAATACTGAGTCACCTTTCAACGTGTATTTACGAATTAAAACTATACAACTTCGTAATTCGCACAGAACCTGAACAGTTGCATGTCCTTGTTCGTGATCCTTTTGTTCTTATCTTTTCCAGGCATATACGAGACGGTATATTAATTCCTTAAAATAAAGCGGGTCATTTCGTGGACACGAAACTCAAAATCCTTTTAAACTTCATCCGTCTTACTTAGCTACATGATATATTCAGCTAAAATCCATTATCATATAAATTTGATAGAATGAACTGTAATCTGAGTGTTAAGATGAACTGGCTTTATATTTTTAAATAAAATACACCTTCGAACAAATGGTTCTCGAAAAAGCGAGCGAATTATTCTCAAATAAAAAATAATTTGAATAAACACTCTTAGCTCGAACGATTTCGAAAATTGTTTCTTATCGAATGCTCCGAATTAAACTCTGGCTTCTGTATTTGAATCCGAATGTAAGGGCTCTTGTATAAATGAATGAAGAGGAGAACCGAATTGCGGAAAAGCCTGAATTAAAAATAGAGTCGTTTTGGCAAATTAAACCACGCGATAACGATTCTTTTTCGAATAAATTGCGCTGCGTTTGATCTCTGCTCGTAAAGGTAATAAGGTCTAATAAACAGAGATATCCGAGATTTAAATCGCCGAAAATTCGATCCGAAGTTTTTATGTCTAGCTTTTATTTACGACCAATAATTTTTCCAGGGGGAGGTTTGCTTTCGACCGGAAATTAATGAACAGGTAGATCTGATTAATGTCCTCGCATAATCTGAGTAACGAGTAACGCTCGCATTAACGTGCCACATAACCGGAGACGTGTATTGTATCTTAATTGGTAATTTCACTTAGTCTGACGTTCCCCGTGATAACCGATAATATACTGACAACCTCGATCGATTGCCTCCGTTCACTGGACCGGAAGGAATTATCTCCAACGAGATAGCCATTCGACCGTAAAAAATCTAATTAATTCCAGTTTACTAGTAGCATATATTCCCGTGAGTTAGCACTTCTTTCCGTCGCTAAATTTATGTCCCAACACAACACACACCGTGCAAAATTTTATTGAATATAACTGCAACAATTGCGCTCCTTACGGTCTCACGAGCTTTAAAATTTGAAGTTACAGATCAGATTACACAGAAATTGTGTACTCTCTGGGACAATCCTCATAAGCTGCAGCTGAAAATCCAATTGTGGCCGCATTGTGCTGTGCAGAAATCGTTCGTAGCGGGCGACATAAAACGTTTCTTTGTGATTCGAGTGCAACGTTGCAGTAGTTCAACACTCCAAGCTGCCTCGATTCAATTTTATTTTACACACGGAATTAGCGCGAAAAGCTTTGCAATGAAGTCAAAACGAAAACTTTCGAACTCTGAATTGAAACTCTACATTCAATCAGATTTGAGAATGTTAGTTTTCGGATTAAAAAGGCTCTAAAAATGTTTTTATCAACGTTTATTGTACTTTCAATGACATAAAACCAACAGTTGAAAGTAGTTACGATTTACAATGAAATGTAATTTTAAGCGCATACTAAAAAGAAAATGATGTCCTACAGTTGTACCTCTTCGGCTTGTTGTGTTTTTCTCAATCTCTTTTGTTTGCTTTTATAATTATTTAATTTCTAGTTATTTCGTATTCTTTCTAGATTTAAAGCACATTCTAGATGCTACAGAGTTATTTTTGTGTTCTGTATATCAATTAACTATATCAATTAATGGCAGCTTGTTCGGAAAATGTTTCATAACGTACGTTTCAGGCATTACAACGAGCGACGTAACGTCAATTATGAAAATACATAACGCAATTGTTAACACCGCAGCTTTATAACATGCAAATTGTTTTTTGGAACATAATTACATCGGGGAATGCACGCGTGTAATTACCGCGCATCGACGCGTAACACCGAATAATAAACGTAAAATTAAATTGCCCAGCACTTTCATTACTTTAACTCTTTGAAAATGTACATGGCGAGTGCGCAAAAAGAACAAAGAATAATTGATGAGGCAGCAAATGATAGGATGTCGACGGCACACCCCCGAGGTATCGCGTTAATCCGACGCTCTCATCAAGGTGTGTTAACGAGATACCACGGTTACGCGCCCTGCAGGCGTCGGAGTCACGCGATCACAACCACCACGTCATAAAAATTTTCAAATACGAAAATTTCGAGTTTGATTTCTTGCTCGAAGAAAAATCGCCACCGGATTTCCTCGGTTAAATGACCGCGCTTTTTTCCGACGCTCGCTTGGCTAACTTCCCAGTTCGGGAGGAAACCGGGTCGACTTTATTACGGATCGAGAGATCATTGCAGTTTTGTAAATGACATTGACGTATATTTGCCATTCAAGTGATACTATCGTTGACGGGATTGTTTTTCGGAAATGAGCGTCTCAAATTGCGGAGATTTATTGGTGTTGACTGATGTCATCAGGATCGAATAATTCGGTGATTCATAATGATTAAATTTTGCTTGGTATAAACGTTTAATAAAATTTAATTTCACTAAGCCAATTACTAAGAACCAATTCATTGTTAGTTGTAATGTAATACTCTGAGAACACAGATAATTTGGAAATAATATTGCTACAGTCTTGTCAGCAAAGGATTATTTTTACTGATAAGTAGGTTTCATTTATCTGATGAGGTTTAGAAGCATGCAGTCACTTTAATTGGTTTCGATCACTGGTCTAGAGCGCTCTCAAAATATCTCCACATCCTTTTATCAATTGGAGTTAAAAAAAGGATACTCACAATCAGTTACTGATTAATTTGAACCTTTGTTTTATTCCCATAACTACAATTTTAAAGATAATAATCGTTTCTATGGGAATAAATCAATGATTAGAATTAACCAGTGACTAAAGTACGGACCCTGAGAATGCTCTAAAGCAGTGAATCGAAAACGCTTTAAGTTTTGTTACCACTCATAACATAGCAACTATGTAGCAACTTCAGCTGCAAAGCAATTATGTAGTCATTGAATTTTACGAGGCTCGTGCGTACTTTTTTATGTTCGTGCGTGATATGCTTTTTACAATTCTCTGCGGAAAACAATTACCTATATACCTATATGTATACATAGTGCTACATATACAATTTTAATTTCTAAACAGAATTTCTCACATCATTAAAAATTATGTAACAGATGTCGCGTGAAATGTGATAATAACCGTTGTTATACCGTTGTAATACCCCAAGGATTGATCATTTCGAAATAACAATGTCATAATTGGAAAGTTTCTGTTTAGGAGCCGTGAGGACAATTGTGGTGACATTATGGGAATTGTTAGATATATTCTCAAGGAAAATTCGGCGATAACAATTTTTACAAAACTGCATTAATAAGTTATTTCATTATTATACTTTCAAACAAAGTTATGGTTGTTCCCTAGAGTAACTGCAATGTAACTTTCCCGAGATTTGATTATTTGCAGTACTAAATATTTAGTGCTTAGGGCGGAGATATCCATCTGCTAATAACTGGCTAATAATTATTAGATGAATAACTACTATGGAAACAATTTATAAAAAATTAATCAACAATTCAGAAAAATGAAGTTATTTGTCGAATAACTTTAATAGGAGATGGATATCTCGACCCTTAATAACAATAATATTTAACGTAATTTTTCTGAACTTAACTACTTTTAAACATGTACAGTCGGTCAAAATGCCCTAAATCCAGCTGGTGTGGTCGTCCTTTTCGATTTTAGAAAAATGTAATCATGGTTGAAATGTCATTATTATGTTATTATGAAATTATAACCTAAACTGTAAGATATTCAACGATTAGAAATGTCGTTTACAGCTGGATACTATAAAAATGTGTCCCGTTTTCTGTGCTCGCGACTGTAGCTTTAAACTTACAACTTAATAATTTTTGTTATTTACAAAAAAAATTAAAATACAATTTCTTTCATAATTAAATTTTCGATCAGTTGTAGCAATCACGACAATAACATAACATTTTTTTAATAAAGACTTGCTTAAACCATCGATACATTTTAAACTAATTATTAATAGTTTCTTTTTTCTCAAAGTTAATAGTAAGCCTATTGTAAAACGGCTTTACGCTCAAGCAAGCCAAAATTCATGTATCCATAATCATATATCGATCAAATACATTTATTACTGTATCTAGTTTGCGATTCGATGATAGTATTATTTATTATCAAATTCTCGGAACTTGAGCTCTGCGTCATCAACCACCGAAGTTACAACCGATGAATACTGTAATGATCCGTCGACACCAGCCGGCGTCAGAGTGTCTCTTGCGTCACGGCCGTCTAGTCGACGCACCTTAGGCGACGGTCGAGAAAGTGCTGCCGGCAGAATAAACTAGACTAGACATTCCGGCGCGCGCTCGAGTGTTCGAGATAAACAACCCCCGCATTATAAAACACGCGGCCGGTTAATGGGGGGAATTCGGCATTGGACAGTTTGAAGTCGCGTTATAAACTTTCGCTCGGCTGTTAACATAAATTACGTATAAGTTTATAAATAAATTATTGTTTAAGTTAGTGTTAATTCGTTTGTTTTTAAATAAATTTGTTTAACTATTTCGTGTTTTGTTTTAAACTAAAAATTAATAGAACCTTTAAAATCGTTACATTGGTGCCAGGTGTGAGGTTCGTGAAAATAAATAAACAATTAAAATTGAATTAAATTTAAACAAATTATTAAACAAAGTGCAGTGTCGGAAAAAGAAAAAAAACAATGGCTTCAAAGAAAGTGTTGCTAAAAGAGTTAAAAGTGACCGAATTAAAAGCCGAATTAGAAGAGCTCGAATTGGAAATCTCCGGAAAGAAATCGATTTTGCAAGAGAGACTACACCAAGCGCTACTAGAAGCAGGAGAAGACCCGGAAACCTTTCTTTTTGAAATCTCGGGCGGTCCTGCAGATTTAAGTAAAATATTAGAATTGCAAAATAAATTGATGGAACAATCTGGAAATTTAGAAGCTAAATTAAAGGAACAATCTGGAAACTTTAAAGATGAATTGCAAAATAAATTGATGGAACAATCTGGAAATTTAGAAGCTAAATTAAAGGAACAATCTGGAAATTTAGAAGCTAAATTAAAGAAACAATCTGGAAATCTAGAAGTTAAATTAAAGGAACAATCTGGAAATTTGGAAGCTAAATTAATGGAACAATCCAGAAGTTTCAAGGAGGAATTGCAAAATAAATTGTTGGAACAATCCGGAAATTTGAAAGACGATCTGGATAAATTAATGGAATACTCTAGAAACACGGAAGAAAATGTGAAAATTTTAGAAAATAAATTGATACAACAGTCGGAAAATCTGGAAACTAAATTACAAGAACAGTCTGATAATTTGAAGGATGAATTTCTAGAGCAATCAAAAGGGCTCGAAGATAAACTAGTTGTAAAAATATCAGAAGAGACAAGGAATCTGCAAGAAAATGTTGAAGAAATACTATTCCAGCAGGATAACAAAATTAAGAATCTCGAACAAATCATGGCAGGATTGAGAATACTCGGGGATCCGTCATCAGCAGAAGTACCAGAAAATAATGAGGCCCAAACTGTGGTAGGGCCAGCGGAAACTTCGAAATTAAAAATTAAACCACCGACATTCGATGGGAAGTCATCTTGGCCTAACTATTTCAAACAGTTCGAAGCGGCAGCAAAGGCGAACGGATGGACGGCCAGTGAAAAAGCCACTTCGTTAATTGTGGCCTTGAGGGGGGACGCTAGCGATGTGCTACAAATGATGCCGGCAGAAGAACAAGAAGACTTCCACAAGCTAATGAACAGGCTGGAGATGCGTTGTGGCCAGGCGCATCTGACCGACGTGTATCATGCGCAGCTGAGAAACCGTTGCCAGAAATCCGGAGAGAGTCTTCAGGAATTCGAGGCTGTGGTAGCGCGCCTAGCCCGGTTGGCATATCCTACAGCGCCTGATGAATTCCTGCAATGTTTGACGATGCAGACCTTCGTAGATGGAATCCGTGACCCGGACAACCAGCAGGCATTGAGAATGGCCCACCCTAAGACATCCAAAAAACGCATTGGCCTACGCTTTGGAATACGAGGCGGCGAAGCGAGTCTCAAGAGGACATGTCAAGGTACGAGCTGCCATGGACTCCCAAGAAGAGGAACCCGCCAGCGTCAAGGTGCTATCTGCTACAGAAGAACAGCACAAGGAGTGTGCCACCGCGGAGGATGTTCGCCGCATTGTGGAACAACTCCTGAAGCAGAAGAATCCGCTGGTGTGCTGGAATTGCCAGGAAGAGGGACATGTTCGAAGGCGGTGTCCCAAGGCCAGGCAGGAACCTCCAGGAAGGAAGCCACAGGGAAACTAAGCCGGGTCGGTGCAGAGGGTCAAACGTCGACCCGTATTCAAAGGCCCCCAAAAACAAGAGCCACGAAAGTAATAGCCCTGCGGCGATTAACCAGCAGTGTCTTCGTGGATGTCACCATTGATGACATCCCTCACACCATGTTATTGGATACGGGTGCGACGAAGACTATTTTGAGGCCCGACGTTATCAAGTCATCAAGATGCACCGAGCCTACTAAATGGAGATTGAGGACAGCAACTGGAACATCAGCGTCCATGGTGAAGTAGACGTGACCATTACGATTGGAGCGACTCCCATCAAACACCGTGCGCTGGTAGCAGAAATAGAGGATGAGGCGATTCTGGGCATGGACATCATGTATGCCCATGGGTTCCAATTGGATCTGAAGCGTGGCGTAATGGCGGTTAACAACGAGGAGTTGGTTCTACATCAACGAGAGGACGTGGCCGCTCGAGTTGTTCTCGCAGAAGATGTCGTAGTGCCCAACAGAACCGAGGTTATAGTCGACGCAAACCTGAATGGCGCTTTCCAAGATGGGCAAGTCATTATGGTCGAACCTAATACCGACGATCAGAAGATTGTAAAAGGAGTTCTCGTTGGAAAAATGTTGTTGACAGCGAGGAAGGAGATACCAGTCCGCCTAATGAATGTGAACTGTTTCCCCGTCAAAATCAAGAAAGGTACGGTCTTGGGAAGCTGTGCCATGGTATCCTCGATCTCCTGCCAACTAGAAGCAAACGTGCAAGAGAGGAAGGTCCCGAAGAAGTTGTTGGAAATGGTCATGTCAACAGCCCAGGAATTGACTCCAGAACAAAAGACAAAAGCGAAGGACCTGATAAGTCGCTATCAAGATGTGTTCGAGGTAGAAAATGGACCTAAGGGAAGAACCGACATCGTCAAACACAAGATAGAGACAGGAGAAGAAAGACCCATCCGTCAAGCTCCAAGGAGGTTACCACTGGCGAAGCGTGAAGAAGCAGAACGCATTATTCGCGAGATGGAACAAGACAATGTGATTGAGCCATCCAGCAGCCCATGGGCGTCACCGGTAGTGCTTGTGAAGAAGAAGGATGGATCCACACGATTCTGCGTAGACTATCGATTGCTCAACAACGTCACCAAAAAGGACAGCTATCCTCTGCCACGGATTGATGACACCCTGGACACCCTGGCCGGTTCAAAGATCTTCTCAACCTTGGATCTAAAGAGTGGTTATTGGCAAGTGGAACTAGCGCCCGAAGATCGAGAAAAAACGGCGTTTTCCCTTGGTATGGGTCTATGGCAATTCACGGTGATGCCGTTCGGGTTATGTAATGCACCAGCGACATTCGAGAGGCTGATGGAGACGGTTCTGAAGGGTCTGTCCTGGACAACGTGCATGGTATACCTGGACGACATAATTGTGGTGGGGAAAACTTTCGACGACCATTTGAAGAATCTGGAAGGAGTGTTCCAGCGGCTTCGCGGAGCTGGACTGAAGCTTATTCTCAAGAAGTGCCACCTGTTCCAGAAGGAAGTGAATTATCTAGGCCATATTGTTAATGGGAATGGAATCGCCGTGGACCCAGTGAAGATTCAGGTCGTGAAGGACTGGCCAACTCCCAAGAATAAACACCAGATAAGGAGTTTCCTAGGCCTATGCACTTACTATCGTCGCTATGTTCCCGGATTTGCGGACATCGCTAAGCCGTTGACAAAACTCACCGAAGAAGGTCGTCCGTTTGAATGGGACCAACATTGCCAAATTAGTTTTGAACAACTAAAATAGTACTTGATAAGTGCTCCTATTCTAAGTTACCCTCTCCAAGAAGGCAAGTTCATCGTGGACACTGACGCTAGCAATGTTGGTATCGGTGGCGTACTGTCCCAGATACAAGAAGGGCAAGAGAAGGTGTTTGGCTACTTCAGTAAAGTCCTGTCAAAGCCGGAACGAAATTATTGCGTCACTAGAAGGGAATTGCTAGCCGTGGTAAAGTCCATAGAACATTTCTACAAGTACTTATATGGCAGACACTTTCTCCTGAGGACGGACCATGCCGCTTTAAAATGACGACGCTTTAAAATGACGACGTCACACGTCACGTTATTCTAAGAATAATGCTTATCCGACGATTGTAAAATCGGGCCTAAATCGACAAGTTATTTCGCATTCCCCGATTGATTAAAATGTTTTTTTTTTCAGCAAAAAATGTCGCATTTTCACTAGCACTATTAGTTTGTTTGACGGCTGTATTGCGCCTTATTATAATAATTGATTAAAATTAATTGAGCGAGAGTAAAACTGTCGACAATTCGTCCACAAAGGAAATGAAAATTGCGGTAAATCGGGAGACTCTCCGTATATCTTTCTCTAAACATACTAAATGCAAAAAGCACGCAGACAATTAACATTAGTTAAGATCTATTTCAAATAATTTATAATGAATTTTATTAAAAGAATTTATAGAAGCAGGGTGAGTCCCTGTGCCGTTCTAGAGATTAGGGAACAGTGTTGTCAACCAGTAAAATTGAAAAATCTCTTTTGCAGTGACAAAAAATCGCTTTTTATAGATGAAAATCCCTTTCTACATTAATTACAAAATTATTTATTAAAACAAACACTAAATCAATAAATAAAACAAAAAAAAAGACTTGCCATCAAACAAAATAAAATTAATCTAATATCAGTAGGTAGTATTTTATTATCTAATTACAAATTACTCCTAAAAGTATACCCACCTGTAAAAATTATACTTTTTAAAGGAGTTCTTTGAGCTTTTTGCCAACACTGGTAATATGAAACAAATCTCACAATGTAGAAATATGTTCCAAAAATTGATTTTTTTATAGAACGGGTGCGCTGAAAACACGACGGAAACTGTTTTACTGATATTTTTTCTTCTTTAAAGAGACATATCTAATGATTGTCTCATTGACAGAGCAAAAGGAAATGCAAGGTTTCAAAAGTTCCTTAAAATAATCCTTAAAAAAATCCCTTTGTCCTTTTGGATATAAAAGATTTCCAAAAAGGGATAAATTCCTCAAGTTGGCAACTCTGTCACAAAGATTGGAATCACATTGGAATTTTGAATGTTTTGACTTGTTCGTGATATGTTGTTGTCTTCCCCCTCTCCTTTCTGTAGGTTGACGGTGTCTTAATATAATTACTTAGTTTGTTCGAATTAGCTTCCGATTGGAACCGCGCCACCTTGACTTCTACTGCCGACGTTTCGTTCTCCATCTCGTCTCAACGACTAAGGAGAAGCAGCAGCAACACCACCAGCAGCAGCAGCCCTGATGAAGTTCCTCTGCAATGGAGAAGCCTTCAAGTTAAATTACTTAGTTTACTACAATCTGTTCTTTTACTTAAAGATTTAGGCTTTTTTACAATAAAGTACATTTCAAAGCTATTTTGACATTAGTGAAATCGAAATTGTGTTATTTGTTTATAGCATGTTGTGCTGACATCGAATATTCACGGTTGTATGCCCGCCGACAAAAGTAATGTCCGCTTCAAGGCAAAACAATGTAGATAAATTCATTCATTCTCGAAGTAAATTTTATTATTTAGGGTCAGTTACCTGCGAAAGCAATGGCGTAAACCCGCACATCAGTGCAGAATTTTAAGGGTTGTCCAATACTGATGCAAAACAGTTACCAGCGCCACTAACCTGGGCTTTACTTTTGTCGGTGGGTTTACCTATACTTATGTTAATGTTGTACTTAAGTCTATACTTTCTTTTTTGATATGATTTTTGGTTTGTCTAATGAAAAAGGACCGAGACTCATTATAATCACTAAAATATCACTAAAAATAAGTAAATACCCAGGTCAATTAATTCAAGATTTCTGAACCTAAATTTTGTTCCTTTTAGGGATTCATTTTATTATCAGTACCTTTTGTTCTGAACTTAAGCTTATAATGGTAATTTTTGTAGAAAATTTTGAAATGGTTCTTTTCGTAACTTTTGATTCATCAGGATTAATGATTTGTTTCAACCTGCTATATTTTAAATCATTGATAATATCTGATCTTTCTATTATGAGTCTTAATATTAGGTGTTCAATTGAAAAGTAGCCTTTGATTTTTCATAGCATTGTGAAGTAGGTGTTGAATTAGATCAGCGTTTGCTGCATTAGAGTATTTGATCTCGAACGCTATGAGTGAGCACTAATGCAGCAAACGAAGGCACTATAAGGCTTTAGGTTTTAAGTAAGACACTATAACTGTTTGACAACTCTCATTCGTTAAACGTCAATCGGTTTACTTTTGTTCTCTATCTTCTCTCATTAAAAAGCAAAACCAACTTTTCAATTGAACACTTGTTACATATATTATATGTTTATGAAAAAAAAAAAACTATACGCATTGTTTATAGACTAATAGGTAGCCACAAGAGAGAAAAAAAATTCTAACCGAAAGTATATGTGACTGTGTGATGAACAGAAATACTCCTATATTTTAGCGGATTTGAAGAGAGCTTTTGAGTGGTTCTAAGATTTTCTTCAAAATGTAGGAGCACAGAAAATCATTAATGAAGTTAATACAATAGGACAGATGATGGATTTAAGCATAGGAATCATGTATCCCAGAATGGGTACTAGGAGGTGTAGGATGGAAATAGGTTTCTTGCTATTTTTGCTATAATTAATAATAATATAATAATTGATTAAAAATAATGACCTGATTTCATAAAGGCAACTTAACTTTAATCTTTAGTTTCCTATCGACTTTACAATTTACGTAATCGTTACTGTGGGAATAAATCGATAGTTGAAGTTAACTAAGAATTTGATATTTTGACTGGTAATTCAATGAATGAAGAGTTTTATTGGGGATACATCCCCTTCATTCGTTAAAGTTAACTTATAATTTTAGTTATAAATAAAAATGACAGGTATGATTTAATGGAAACTCCTTAAACTTACTCTATTACATAGTTGTGTCCTTTTTATGTCTTCGAATATCATGTTAAAAAGTACCTACAAGAATGAGGTTATTTTTCAAACACCTGAAATTCCTTTCATAGTTACTTCACGCAGATATTTCAAACAAGGCGAAATATTCGAGGTCCAAAAGTTTCCTCAGACACCGCTGCGAGTTCAAGAGTAAATAATTAACTTCTGACAAATGTCGTGGGTGAAATGAATGAGCGAGTGGGTGATTCAAGACGGGGCGCCTACAAATCAAATTCATCCCTGTAATAATTACACGAGGGTCTCTTGTCTGCTGTATTCACTTGGAAGGTGTTACGATTACCAGGTTCTATTTTAAAGAATTTAAAACAATTGGTTTTCATTTGGAGCTGAAAGGTGAAAAAAGGATTTGGTTTGGTTTTCGATTAAGTACAGTCAGTTTCACCGATAGAATTCTAAATTAATTATTATATTTTATGAAAAGTAAAGTCGAAATTTAAAAATAACTTGAGAAATAATTTCTGGGAGTTTATTCCACCTCGTAGAAGCGTCTTTACTGTCAGGGAACGTTACGACGTCATAATACAGTTCAATTGCCGCTTCTCGAGTGGCAATAATCTTAAGAATATTAAGTTATACACACGGTATTCACTGTCAAGGAGATACTATGGCAACGACAGAAATTGTTGGATGCGAGCACTTCAAACGTGAGTGTCTGGAACGAGGGACGACGCCATTGTCACCGAGCAGCGTGCAACAAAAGTTCTTGCTACAGTTAAACCCCAGACTGGAATTGTTTATCTCAACTTGCGTCTCGAATTTAATAACGTACAATCACTTGAATTGTGTAGAAATACTTATCAAATTTACTTCGATCTATGATACATTTGTAGGAGAAAATTAAAGCACTGCTGTTTTGGTTTCCATATCAAGAGAGTTGTCTAACTGCTTATTAATTGCTAATTGGGAAATGTAATTTAATATATTTCTTATAAAGATATAACTGAGATAAGAAACTTTACACGAAGGAACAATAAATACATGTCAATTTTGAGCCGCAGCTCAAAGAAATATTCAGTTCGACGTCGGTCGTAAAAAGTAACATTCTGTGAACTAGAACCCAATAAAGGTTTATTAAGTTGTAGTTGTAGTACGAAGAAATTCGCTGTAGGATATGGGAGCAGCGGGTATCCTATGTGCATCCTAACGGTGTTCCTAATCTCTAAGAAAGCTGCGCCGCTTCCACCTACAAAAGCAAATCGTCTCGAGCACGTCTGGCATAAACTATGAATATTGCCAGTTCCATCCTTTGCTCGGTCTCGAAGGAGCACTCGCTGAATTTTATAGCGCTTATTAGTCTAGACGGACTTCTTTTTCAACATAAAAATTATTTATGTTAACGTCTTTTTGCGATGATGATCTGGTAGCAAATTTAGGTTTATTGGATTCGGGAACATCAATTTATTCGCAATAAGAACAAACGAAAGAAATAAACCTTAGCAACTTGAATTGGGACTTTGCTATTTTTCAAAGCTTTATCGTTTATTAAAATTTGATTCTCTAACTTGAAATTTATAGTTTATCTTTACTTATTCATTATTTAAACAGTTTTATGTTGTACTACATCAAACGCTGGAGTTATTAATTGGGTTTACAAAAGTTTCTTTTCTCTTTCTTCAACGACTGACCATTCTTTTTAATCTTATTATCTGTTTACTTTAATCTTCTATTATCCTGGCTTCAAAGTGTTTCGTTTTTCTTTAAATTAGTTAGAATTCTGTTTGAAATTTCTTGTTCATTTACATTTTGTTTTAAAAAGTTTTCAGAAATTAAATTTTATTTTTTATTCACTTCAATTAAGCCATTAACTTTTCAAGCAGCAAATGTTATTCCTCCATCACAATGAATGAATATAACGTTTTAAAGCCAAACCCCCGCAAGCGTTTGTTGGCCTCTGATTTTTTTTGCGCTTCGCCATTACGCTTAAAATAACGACTTTCGACCGGAGCGCCGAGCCTGAGCAATATCGTGGAGTGGAAATTACTAATTCAAACTAATTCGCTCCATGTTAATTAAGCTATGGAATATTCCATTAATATATTACCGTTCCGAGCGGAGATGGTAACTGGAACGAGCGTCGTTATTTTTTTCCATGTAGAGCGTAACTCATTTTCGCTAATTATAAAAATGATGGAATTTACTGTGCTCTCGTAATTTTTGTTGTAAAAACGATGAGATTCCGCCTAATTTATCGTTCGCGTTCGATTCTAGGCGATATTTTTCGATCGGGCTGCCAAAATTAGTGCGTCTAATTTATTTATGGCGCGGAGAATTTATTCAAGGGCGGAAAATCACAGCTTCGCCCCTACACGGAAATTCAACCGGAGCTGAAAAGCTCGCTTAGCGCGAAGCTGGAACGTAACGAACAGATTACGTTGTTTTGACACACGAATACAATAATGTTTAATTGATGACGGGTCGTTTTACGAGAAAACGATTTTGTAGAAAGTTTACGTAAACAACGTGATTAAGAAACTTCAAAGCGTAGGTTGAAATTTTATGCGACAATATTTCTATTAATTTTCCTAAAGCTTCGTAACGGTAATTATAAAAATTTATTAACAATAATTTCTGCTTTAATACATAATACTTTTTAGTGAATGCAATTTCAACAAAGGATTTGTCTCGTTTAAAAAAGAAAATAGAACGCATTCTTGCTTCTAAATTTCAATCACAACTGTTAATATCAGAATGAAACGGAAGCCTTACTTTAAAAAATTGATGTTAATATACTCAAATTTGGGATAAAATGCTTCTAGACAAAATAAAATAAATATTTTAGGTATTTTTAATATTATCAATACTGATTCATTCAGAATGATTTTAAGTGTGTAGCTTTATTTTGGAAACTTTGATAAAATATTTTTCTTTATTTCAAAGTCAGCACATTTGGAAACTTTAAACTTTCCATTCTAATTTCTCAACATTGTACCTTGATGCTTTAGAACCCTGTTATTCTAGACCTGCGAGATATTTCATTTCAGGCTACTTCTAATTCGTCTAAAAGGTTGGATTATCGAGGTAGCAACCCCGAACTTCTTCTCAAGTTATTTCTCAATTGGAAAGACCAGATGACCTAACCGGTCAGGGTAGCATTGGTACTGGGGGTGCCCTAGAAATTTCCACGATGTATTAGCAGTGTAGGCACACGGTGATGTGTCAGTCATTTTAGTCATACCATCAAAACATCCACTTGTCTGCTTTGTACTCCTCATTTGCATCTGAGTTTGTTTACCCTACTAAACGTCGTAAGCGGGGTAGATGGGGTGAGGAATTTGATCCGCTTATGTACCAATTGAACCAGTTCTAGGAGTGTAGGTGAGGTTGCTGGTCTTCTTTTAACCTTGACATTTTAAGCAACGATTGTTGATAATGCTTGGTTTTGCTTTCCTTGGTTTACTTTTTGGAATGGGAATGGGAATAAACCGACAGATAAAGTTAACTTGTGATTGTAAAACCGGGCCTTACTAAGGAAAGCTAACTTCATATCAAATTGTGTGTCGCACGGCCATTTTTCAAAGGAAAGGTTTACTTTTGTTTTAATTTGTAAGGTTATACCTACCCTATGACATAAATTAAAATTTGACATAAATTGAAAAATTTTAAACAAACTAAAAATAGAATTTCGGTGGGAATGGACAATCCACCTTGATTTATTTTAATCAATCTATCTCTAACGAAAGAAAGGTAAGAAAATATCTCTAATTTGTTCCTTATAAAACCGAAATTTTAATTTAAATTCACTCTCTGAATAAAATTCAAAAGGATTTTGGCCATCACGAATATATCGTCGAGGTCGAGGTATTCTAATATTTTCTACTTTTTCAAAATAAGAGTCTTACGCAGAATTTCACAAATGTCACTTAACTTTAATCATTGATTAAGAATAATCATTCCTATGCTGGATTTCACAAACGTCACTTAACTTTAATCATCCGTTAAAAGTTAACGTTGCCATGGTTACATGTGTTGAAGGTATAGGAATGATTATTCTTAATCGATGATTAAAGTTAAGTGACGTTTGTGAAATCCAGCTTAGTCTGACATTTGCTTTCAGACTTCTGTCAAATCTGTTAGTTGTTTAAACGTTCTCGAACACTCCCGCGGCATTTGAAATTGGTCGTTATCATATTAAAGAGTTTTAACAAACTTTTAACAAATGTATTCAATTAAAAAATTTAGGACATGTCAGGATAGGGCATGTATCCTGATGTATCAGTTTTAACAGATGATCAATATTTTTAATTGTTTGTGCAGTAGGCTTTTGGTGAAATATTTTGAATAGATGATCAATAGGTTAATTGTATCAATGCTAAGAGTGATTTAATTTTTCATAGCCTCCCCTTATCTAAAAATATTGCATCGTACAGTACTATACAGCGTGTCCGGTACTCGAGTGCAATAATTTCATACGGTGGTAGTTCAGATTAAAATGAACAAAAAATGTTAGATAATATGGTGGCCTAAATATAACCGTTTTCGAGAAAAAAAAATGTTGAATTTCAAAAATGTATACTTATCAATTGAAATGTTTTCAAAGGGAATAAACAATTTACAATATTATTTATCAAATGTTTATGTCAATTTCGTGAAAGTAATTTGTTCTAATTTTTATTTTAAATTAATATTTTCAACAAATGAAACGTGCAAGGGTTCCGACAACATCGATCGCATCACCGTCGGAAAATTTTTATGACATTAAGGCCCAGTTGTACAATGTTAGTTTAAGTTTAAGCTGAAGCTTAAACTCATAACAGCGATTATTTCAACAAATGTTGGTAAGGGTTTGAGCTTTGGCTTAAAATTAAACTGGCATTGTACAACTGGGCTTAACAGTTTAACTTTTTTGACATACTTTGTTATTGTTCGCGCTTATTTCAAATTCAGGATATTATCAATATTTATTCGTTTATTTCTTGCGACCTAAGTATAATATGTTTACGAATCAGGAATACCACGATATCTTATTAATTTACGGAGAAGCACACACAATTCAATGCAGCGGAAACACGAAGAATTTATTCAACGCATTTCCCGGCAAGACGGATACCAAATCCAAGAACTTTTGTTGCGGTTTCCCAACGTTTGCGAGACAGGCCGAATATGTCCAACATGCAGAGGTATTGGCCCTGACAGACGTATTACAGTAGAAACCGAGGAGGAAATTCTGAACCTTATTGAAGCAAATCCTTCGACAAGTATTCGAAAGATAGCTAATGATATAGGAGTATCAAGGTGGATAGTGCACAGGATATTAAAAGATGAATTATTGTACCCATATCATCTACAACGCGTGTAAGCACTGTCACCTCACGATTTCATTCCGAGGGAAAATTTTTGCCGATGGTTTCTACGTCAGAATGCTCCAAACCCAAACTTCCTCAGAGCGGTTTTAACTACTGACGAGGCAAATTTTACTCGTAATGGAATTTTGAATCTACATAACACTCATACACGGACACAAGAAAATCCACATAATGTAAAACAAAGCAATTTCCTACAACGCTACAGTATAAATGTGTGGGCGGGGATTGTTGATTCTCATAGGCCCATTCTTCTTACCGCAGTGATTGACAGGACAAATCTATTTAACGAAATAGAAAATTCTTTGCAGGAGTTATTAGAAGACGTGGAATTAGAGGTAAGAGCAAGAATGTGGTATTTGCATGATGGAGCTCCTCCATATACTGATCGCTGCGTGACCACATTTCTTAATAACACTGTTGGTAACCGGTGGATAGGACGGAACGGACTCAATCGATGGCCAGCTGGTCACCAGATCTAAATCCTCTGGATTTTTATTTGTGGGGCCATATGCAGAGTTTGGTGTATACAACTCCCATTTTGGACGAAAATGACCTACAAGGGCGTGTTCTTGCTGCAACTAACCAAATACGCAATATTCCCGATTTTTTCAACGTATTCGAGACAATTGGATTAGACGGTGCAATGCGTGTCTGGAAAGAAATGGGGCACATTTTCAACATTTCCTATGACATAATAGATGATTTATAATGTAGTTTGTGGAGTTTCTGTTAATTACATTTTTTTAGATTGGTAAATCTATGTATTTGTTTTTCTGTTTTTATAACGGTAGCAGACATGAAAAGTCGGGCAGAATTTGACATATTAAATCAAGGTTAATTTATTCTAGTAAACTGACACTGTTGCCAAATTTTGGAAAATTATTTTTCTTAACATTTAGAAAACGGTTACGTTTGATTATACTTTGGGCAGCTTGTAAATATAATTGAAATAAAGAAATAGAAGAGAAAAACATTAAAAAAATTAGATGTACTTAAGTTTTAAAAGTAAGTAGAGTCCAAATACTCTCGAATCAACACAATGACCTTGTGTGAATTCCGGTTAAAGCTGCCAGTGGTAGTGGTATTAGTAAATAAATTGTAATACTAAAGAATGTACAAACACGTATACTGGTGCTTAAAAGTATTCGGACGACCGGCGTGACCACCTGGCACTGTGGCACAAGTTTACCACAAGGGTCAAATTCGAACTATTTTATTGCTTTTCATTCGGATACTTTTAAGCACTAGTATACGAAGCCAGACAAGCCATTTCAGAAGCACTTTCGTTAGCTTATTTGCCCCTGAGACGAATTTATGTTTCTGCGCATTGTGTTGATTCGAAAGTATTTGGACTCTAGATTATTTTTGAGAACTCTATGTATACATTTCTTGTAGAGATTTGCTTGGCATAAGCAACAAATTCCAGGATGCTTTCAAAAAAACACGTTGTAGTGTTTTATAACTCTAAGATAACTTTTTATTAATTAATGTTTTTTATACATAACAACGTGTAAAACTCAAGTTACTAGATCGTCATCTGCTACAGTACTCCTCCCCCAGTATGTTAAATACGAAAACGCACTGGAAGGCGAACTTCTCTACCTTTGGCGGTAACCGTTTTCTGTGTAGATTTTTCTTGCAAACCAGATAAAGTTACAGAAACAGAATTGCTTGTTAAAAATGCTGGTTTAAGTCGATCAATAGATACTCTAACTTCCTTATTATTCAACTTAATTTTGTACACCTTATCAGATCGCTCTAATATTTCATAAGGACCAACGTATGGTTGTTGTAGAGACCTTTTAACGGTATCATCACGAAGAAAAACGTGTGTACATTTGTGAAGTTCTGGATGTATGAATGTTCCTTTTGTAGTATGTCTTGTTGTGGAAATTGGTCGAATTTGTCTCATCTGATTTCGTAATTGTGTGACAAAACCTGCAGGATCTTCTTCCGAACTTCGAGAACCATTTACGAAGAATTCACCTGGTAAACGTATTGTGGTACCAAATAGCATCTCAGCGGTGGTAGCTTTAAGATCTTCTTTATAAACAGCTCTCAGACCTAAAAGAACAGTTGGAAGAACTGCAACCCAATTTTGTGATTGATGGCACATTATGGCTGATTTCAAGGTGCGATGCCATCTTTCCAAGATTCCATTCGACTGAGGATGGTAAGCCGTTGTTCGTTGTCGTTTCATACCCATCATTTTCATTAACGATGATAGTAATGCAGATTCAAATTGTCGACCTTGGTCAGTAGTAATTACACGTGGTACTCCAAATCGAGCAATCCATGTTGAATAGAAAGCTCTTGCTACTTCTTCAGCTGTCATTTCTGTTATCGGCGTTGCTTCTGGCCAACGAGAAAAACGGTCGATCATAGTTAAGCAATACCGAAAACCTTGTGATGGTGGAAGAGGTCCGATGATGTCCAAATGCACCTGCTGAAAACGTTGATCAGGAATTTTAAAATCTTGTAATGGAGTTTTAGTATGTCGATGAATTTTGGAGCGTTGACATGCTTGACATTCACGTGACCACCTCTTAACATCTTTGTTAATTTCTGGCCACACAAAACGTTCGCGAACTAATCTGCAAGTGGCACGAATACTTGGATGTGCTAAATTATGCAGTTGTTCAAATATTGTTTTTCGCAATGATTTTGGAACATAGGGCCTGATTCTATTTGTTGATGTATCACAATAAAGCTGTTTGGTTTCGTTGGGTGGAGTATAGAGTTGAAGCTTAAGAGCGGTTTCGTTGGTCAATAAGTTATTTAAATCCATGTCACCTTCTTGTGCCTCGGCTAATTTAGAAGTATCAATGGCCGTTGGCATAATAATTGTTTCAATACGTGACAAGGCGTCTGCAACTACATTTTGCGATCCTGAGATGTGTATTATTTGTGTTGTAAACTGCCCAATGAAGTCCAATTGGCGAAATTGACGTGGTGTTGCTTTTTCAGATTTTTGATGAAAGGCATAAGTCAATGGTTTATGATCAGTCTTAATAATAAGATGTCTCGCTTCAACCATAAATCTAAAATATTTAACAGCTTCATAAGTGGCCAAAAGCTCTCGATCGTATGCGCTGTATTTTCGTTGTGCCGAATTCAATTTTTTTGAGAAAAATCCTAGAGGTTGCCATGTGTCTTCACAAAATTGTTCTAATACAGCACCTATTGCAACATCAGATGCATCCACTGTCAGTGCAAGATGAGCATTTTCTGCGGGGTGAACTAGGAGCGTTGCATTTTTTAGGTCGGTCTTGCAATCTTCGAATGCTTTTTCACTTTCAGGTGTCCATTGAACGTTGCATTTTTCATTTCGGTGATTTTCTTTCAAAAATTCAGTCAGTAGTGATTGCTTTTCTACTGAATTTTTAATAAAACGACGGTAGAAATTAAGCATTCCTAGAAAACGTCGTAATTGTTTGATATTGTTAGGTTTTGGAAAATTTTTAATAGCCTCAATTTTTGAGGGAAGTGGACTTGAACCTGTTGGTGTTATTAAATATCCCAAATATTCAATTTCTGCTGAACCAAAACTGCATTTTGCTTGATTAATAGCTAGACCGTATTGACGAAGACGTTTGAAAACTTCTTTTAAGTGCAAAATATGTTCTTCAGGTGAAGTTGAAGCTATCAATATATCATCTATGTAGACGAAACAAAAATCGAGCCCATAAAGAACCTCATGCATAAAGCGCTGGAAAGTTTGCGCAGCATTACGTAAACCAAAAGTCATTTTAGTAAATTCAAATAATCCAAATGGTGTAATTACTGCTGTTTTTGGAATATCTTCTTGAGATATCGGTATTTGATGATATGCTCGGACTAAATCTATTTTTGAGAAAATCTGCTGACCTTTAAGTTTTTGGGCAAAATCCTGAATGTGGGCAACAGGGTACCTATCTGGTATCGTTTTTGCATTTAAACGGCGATAATCTCCACACGGCCTCCAAATACCTGGTTCTTTCTTCGGTACCAGATGTAATGGACTGGCCCATGGGCTAGAAGACGGTCGACAAATTCCCTGCTGCATCATGTAGTCGAATTCCATCTTTGCAACTGCAAGTTTTTCAGGTGTTAGGCGTCGTGCTTTCTCAACAACTGGTGGGCCATTCGTAAAAATATGATGTTCGACGTTATGTGAGATATTCGTTGCTGTAAGAGAGTTTCTTGTAATTTCAGGAAATTCTTTTAATAGTTCGGAATATTTACTGTCCGTTGCGACGGTAGTCACTTGTGGTATTTTGCAAAAAATGACTTGCCCTAACGTAGACAGTCCGGTGACATTGTCAATAAGACAGCGACGTTTAAGGTCTATAAGCAGATCGTATTTGTATAAGAAATTTGCTCCGATGATTGCATGAGCAACGTCCGCAATAATAAACCTCCAAGTAAATTGTCTTCTTAGTCCTAAATTAATACTTAACAATTTTGCACCGTAAGTTTTAATTTCGGCACCGTTTGCAGCATACAGTTTATTGTTTGTGGGAGCTAAAGTTTTTGTTAAGAAACGCGGAGGAATGACTGACACTACAGCACCTGAATCGATTAAGAAACGTAAACCTGTGGATTTATCCGTAATAAAGAGACGTTTTTGCGGTAGAGTCCCATCAGTTGACGTCTCACACAATGATGGTTTCACTAGTTTTCCTGTGTCCTGTTAAAAGTGCAGGGTGTTTGACACTTTCTGGCCTTTCTTCCAAACTTTTGGTGATAATAACAAAATTCTGCATTTAAATTTCTTTGCCAAGAAAGTGAGCGTCCTCTCTGTCTTGTGTTGTTCCAGCGTGTATGAGATTTTGACCTACTCCTGTTAATTCGAAGCTCTTCAACCATTTGGGTCAGCTCGGTTACTTGAATCTCTAGTTTTTTGATTGAAGAGGGACTGGGATATTCTTCCATTTGTACTGCTGCTCGTTTCTCTTCCGTATTTCCGTGAGAACATGACGCTATGCTTTGGTGAATGTGACTGCTGCTCACTTCTAAAATTTTGTCAGCAATGTCTGCCATTTTTGACAAAGATAAATCACAACTGGCTGAAAGTACCACTTGCACTTGCGAAGGCAAACGTTGGAGCCAGAGTGTTCGCAAAAATTCTTCACTGATTTTTCCATCCCCTTGATTTTGCATTTCTCTGAGCAATTGAGACGGTTTCCTATCACCAAGTTCAGTACCTAATAAAAGCTTGCGAAAACGGACTTCTTGCGATTCAGTAAATCTTTCAATAAGACATGTTTTTAATGTTTCATATTTGTTCGTTTCAGGAGGAGCTGCCAAAAGATCCGAAATTTGTTCTAAAACTGTCGAATCCAGTGCGCTGATGACAGAATAATATTTGTTGACATCAGATCTAACTTTGTGAACATAAAATTGAGCATCCGTTTGTATAAACCAGAGTTTTGGGTTCGTTTGCCAGAATTTTGGAAGCTTTACGTTTTTAATTTCTGATAATTCTGTTTGGCTTTCGACTTCAGTTTCAGGATTTTCATGCATTGTCGGGGTCACCAATGTAGTGTTTTATAACTCTAAGATAACTTTTTATTAATTAATGTTTTTTATACATAACAACGTGTAAAACTCAAGTTACTAGATCGTCATCTGCTACAACGTTATATCTATATATAAACCAATTATTCCACATCAAATATTTGCTCTAAATCGATATCGTATATTACGCAGGTGAGAGGACTTTTTCATGCTCCAGTGACCATAATATTATTTTTTTTAATGCACGGTTGAAATTTAAAAAAATACTTCCACATTATAATATTCTTCTAAATTAATTCACTATTCAGATATTCTACTTCTCTAAATTCAATACGCATTTTTATTATTAATTTCCAAGAACAACAAAATTGTAAAGATTAATTTTTCTAGTAGATATCGATAGGATCTTTTAAATATAAGTAAACATATTTCGATATAATGTATAATGTCACCTTAAACAGAAATTTTTCCTGGTTACGCAGTTTATGAATGCTAATAAGATTCTAAGTGTTTTCGATTCAATCAGATGTGTCTTTTTTCCCCATCTGATTCGCGTAAATATGTGCAGGTCTCATATAGTTATACCGTGATTTTATTTTAATATGAAACATTGCTGTTCATATTACTATGGAAACTAATTCCAATTTTAAAAAATGTCGTTGCATGATCGTCGTTGTTAGGGTTTCTAATGTCATAATCAAATAAAATTTGTCCATTTTAATGTGGAACATCTGTCAGGTGAAGAAAGTTAGTGAAAATGTATCAGGAAGAATAACTTCTGGACCGGTAGCTAATGCAGTTAACAACTTTTATAATCGTTTAGGATATTGCATGAGGTAAATGAAAAAAATTTTGAAAACTTGTGGTGTTTGTTTTTGAATTAAAGAATTTCTGTTTTCCTTATGTTTTAAGTTTACTTATTTTAAACAAGAATAAACTTATTTAATGTAATGGAAAGAGTCGCTATTATTTTATAGTACAAGTATATCGAAATCACTAATAACAGAACAGATTCATGACAGCTGTCATCTCATGTTCTATTTTAAAAAGGACAGTTTAATTTACAAATTGTAAATGTTGCTATGGATTCTCAGATGGTACGTAACAGCAATGTTTTATGTTAAAATAAATTCACGGCATATAAAATCATTCTATGATTACGATAATAATAAATTATAAATACACATTTTTGCTTAGTAAGTTTGTAAAACCCTGTAATACTTTCTTTCGAAAAAAAAAAAAGATAAAACCGTTGCGATTTTTCACGTTAACGAATTTTTATTAAAGTAATGGAATATTGATTATCATTGCAAAATGTCATTTATAAAAAGTCCGACGTCTCTCGCTATTTTCCTCGGCTCAAGCCGTAAGTAATTTCATGAGAATTTTATTCCGGGATGAAAGAAACAATTTTATTAATTAAAATGTTATATGCAGAGTTATCGTTTTCATTTCGATCACTTAAAATAACTTAATATAGGCAATAATTTAGCAGGAAAGGAGCTACAACAAAAAAAAATTGGCAAAGCTAGTTTTACACTGACGTAACATGTGGACGTAAAAGTTATGGCGACAGATGCGAACCGAAAAAAAGACAAAAGCTCGAATAAACTTTCGAATAATCGTGGGCATAACGTCTCAGTTATTACAGTAATTATTATGACACATATCGCCCTCATCCCTGGCGCAGAGGTGGTGGACGTAAGTTGAAAGCTCGCGCAAGCTCCATCCTGCGACGCCGTGCTCTGGTCCAGTATCACAGCGCTTTCGGTTGTAGTCATTGACGACGCTCTGAAACGTTCGTTTCTCGCGCCGCGACGGCACTCACCTGGTCCCACCGGTGCTGCTGCACTCTTGCGAAAGCTTTATCTGTTTGTGTGTCAGCTTTGCAGAGAGAAATAATCTAAAAGTAACATTTTTTTCGTCGAGTCGACGTCGTCGCATCAACAGTACATTAAGGTTGGTATAAAACAACATTTTCCTACTTTATCTTACGTAGTTATGTAAGTTAAAGAAGTCACAAGTTTTTAAATTAAATATATAAATGCATATATAATTAAGAATACTTTAACTTTCAACATGCTAATGAGGAAGAGAAGCAAAAAACGTAGAGCACTGCAAATGTCAGCTTAAGGAAAAATGTGGTTTATTAATTCGACTTTTGAGGAAATTGCTTTTGAATGATGAAGTTTTACGATTTCATCTAAACTGGTAGGCGTGGCTCCTGTTGTTTGTAAGAACGGTCGTGCGAAATGTGAGCTTTTAAATGAATTTTCACCATTTCATAGTTGAAAAATAATTAAAACTTTTAAGTACTCAAGGGATCATGAGTAAACAAACTCATCCTTATCAAACCTTGCATTTTTTTTGTTGGGAAACAAATACACATTTTACTTTAAAACATACATATTATGTTAATAAATTCCTCTCATCTTTCACATTCATTTATGTTTTATTGGAAAGGAGAGAAATGTAATTTAGAACTTACCTACTATGATCAGGTTCAAGTCAAAGTGAACCCTAGCTTGTAAATAAAAAAAGTTGTCTGAATGAATTGAACTTCTAGACCGGAGGAAATATGAATTCATTTTCTGCTGAAGACAGTTTTAGACGAGTTTTCATTCTGTTAACATCAATACGGAAACAGGAATTGTCAAATTGCCAAACATCTTTAAATAAAAAAACTGCACGTTGAAAGTAATTATTTATTGTATGTATTCAATCATTTTTTTAAATTTATTAATATTACAATTTTTCTAATTCTTAATTTTCATGTTGCTTGTTTGCTTTTTAAGTATTTTGATTTACTAAATTAAAATTAAAATTATTGAAAATAATCCTAAATAACTCTATTGGTATGTAGAAGAAAAATATTGATGTCTAGGCGTATAAAAAAGAAAATGAACATATTCGCTAATGAGTTATAATATATTTGTTGAATTAAAAATTACACTTGCGGGGTATTTTAATAAATGTATCATTAAATAACTAATTTTCGGCAAGAACAGAATATTCTTGTTAAAAATAATAATCGTTTGGTAATAATTATAAATGCTTGCTGAAAACAGTAAACGCAAGAGAAAGAAAGTACACATTAGATAAAAAATATAAGTGCCTCGATAAAAGGATTAAACTCACAGTTAAAAGAATAAACTTTTGTTAAAAAAATTAGACGCTGGAAAGGAACGTTGAATTGTTAATAAATGAAAGAATGAACTGGATAAAAATAATAAATGAACAATATAAGTAATAAAGAGATTTAAGAAATCCATTTCATTCACAAAGCCATAATTCAATAATAACCAAATTCACCCGCAATAAATTTAGGAATCACTTTGGTTGCTGGCGGTGAAAGTGTTTATTATTTTAATTGTGCAAAACGGAAGGATATTTCTGGAGCAATTATTATTTTTCACTATGCAAAAGTAATTTGGGGGAGAGCAATCTGTTATCTTACATTACTTCTCAGAAAGCTTTTAATTTTCGATCGTTTTATTTCTATCTAAAAAGAAATACGTAATTATTTTTTCTGTTAAATTATACTTGTACTTGTATCTTATTCAAAACATTGCACTTTTATGATATAACGTTTAATGAAAATTAACAAAAATATTTCTGCTACTACACATATTAAAATCTATTTAAACATGATGTTTCTTAAACATACGGCAAAAATTCAAAGAGCGATTCTTTAGGCTATTTTATGAATAATTATATTTTCAATGATTTTGCAAAAATCGTTTCGTTTCGAATATACAGGGTTATAAAGATTTTCAAGAAACACAATGTTTATTACATGAATATTACATGTACAGCTTCAGTTTCCACTGGAGTGGTATAAGCTAAGGATTTCAAAAATCCCCTCAGGAAAAAATCTATGGGATTTAAGTCCGAAGATCGGGCAGGTCATGGATGAGGTCCGCCTCAACCAATTCAGCGATCTTGATATGTTGTATTTAGACACCCACGAGCAATCACACTAAAATGCGCCGGTGTTCCATCATGCATGAACCACATTACCCAATGGTATAACCTCTAGCAACTCAGGTAACGTATGCTCAAAAAAATTTCAATATATCTCACCGGTCCGGTTAACCAATCAATCTTTATAACCCTGTATCTTCGAAACAAAGCCATTTTTGAAAAATCATCAAAACTGGCCTAACATTATTTGGGTTGTTTGTGCACTCTGTCATTTGAAATACATATATCTTATGCTATAAAAACTATATAAAATCTATTTATTTATTTATTAGGGATGTAAACAGGACAAAACCTTAAACAACCTCTTCGGTGTAAATTATTCTAGACATTTTCTACAAATATTCCTTAAAACTAATTAGACTTTTCTTTAGGCATTTTCCTTAATGCTACATACTACACAAACAGAGCGCAAAAAATAAATCAGCAATTCAGAGAAACGAAAATTAAGTTTTACTAAATGTATCTAGAAATAATAGCAAAATTATTGCCTGGCGTAAATGTTTCTTATAGAGACTTTATATTTTTGGAAATTAATTGTGAACACATCAAAATCCAAAAACTGACCGACGTGGTTCAACATTCTCGATAAGCAAGGAATGGTAGAGTTATAATAACAATTAGTGCGACAAGTTGACTGAGCTAATGGCATTATATTTAATTTGATTTACTGAAACTTGTGTTAACAGCACGAGGGCGACACTGAAAATTTTTAGAAAATAGTTTTTAAAAAATAAAAATTGTTTTATAGTTTTTCAAAATATTTCCCTTTAACATCAATACATTTTTGCATTCGAAGAAACCAGTCCTTAAAGCAATTGTGCCACTCTTTCTGACACTTCAGAAACCAGGTTTTTATGATGTTCCACTGCTTTAGCTGATGACGAAAAAGTTCTTTAATTGTTGGAAACAAAAAGAAATCACAAGGTGCTAGGTCAGGGCTGTATGGTGGAGGTTTGATGGTGCTGACTTTTAGGGCATCCAGATTCAGTTATTTTTGCTGTATGAGACGATGCATTGTCAGGACGTAATATTATTTTTCCTTTTGGCCGTTTTTCACAAACTTTTTCAAAAATTTGCGGTAAAGAGACATTTGTGTACCAGTCGGCAGTAACGGTACGTCTATTTTCTAATGCTATAGCAGCAATATGACCCCTTTTAGAAAAAAAAACTAGCAATCATCTTCTTACCAGTGCTACGAATTCGTCGGACTTTTGTAGGCTTAGGTTCTGATCTAAAGATCCATTCAGCCGATTGATTTTTCTTTTCAGGATCATAACAATATATCTAAGATTCATCGCCTGTGACGACATTGCAAACCAAATTTGCCGCCTTTGAATTTTTCCAGAGTTTCTCTGCACCATTCAATGGGTTGTTCTTTTTGATCGGAAGTCAATTTATGTGGAATCCATCGACAACAAAGTTTTCTCACGTGTAACTGTTGATGTAAAATATTTTGGATTTGACTCATACCAATACCCAACGTCGCCCGAATAAATTCATAAGATGTCCGTTGATCTTCCTCAAGCATTGCTCAAACAGCGGCAATATTTTCATCAGTAACAGCAATCCTTGGGCATCCTTCACGAAATTCATCACTAAGGAAAAAGCGATCTCTTTTGAATTCGTTGAACCAATTATAAATTGTTGCCTTAGATAGAGCTTCTTCGCCAAATGCATTTCTAAGCCGATCTTCACATTTTTTAGGCGTTAATGATGATTTAAAATCGTAAAAAATTATAGCCCGGATATGTTCTCCAGACAAATTCATTTTTGGGTGAAAACAAAATCTTTAAATTATGATAATTAAAAAACTATTAGAGTAAATTGAATAAAATAATCGACAATAATTAACTCCCAAAAAGTGACTGTCGAATAAAAATTAATTTTATTTGTTTTGAGAAACATGGCATTCTTCAGCGTTGCCCTCGTATTGACAGAAATAACAAAAATTATGCGAGTTATGTTAAATTGGTTTCAAATAGATTCGGATTTCATTTAAGCCCAGTTGTACCTATAAAATATAAGCTGAAACTTAAACCCCTAACTACGATTATTTCAACAATTGGGTTTCAGCTTTGGCTTAAAGTTAAGCTGGAATTAACATTACTACCTTGAGGTTCTTGCTCATCTCTGTGAAAGAATAAGAAAAAACGACACGAATTGTGGAAGAAGTCATGGGTTCTCCATCAAGACAACGCGCTGGCTCATTCTACATTGTCTGTCAAGGCGTTTCTAGCCAAGTACAACATCCCAGTGTTAGACCATCCGCCTTATTCACCTGATCTTGCACCATGCGACTTTTATCTCTTTCACAGGGTCAAATCTGCATCAAAAGGAACAGGATTTCTGTCCGTTGAAGCTGTGAAAGGAAAAGCGGCACGCGTCATGAAGGAGCTCACAGAAGAAGACTTCCAGCACTGTTTCGAACAATGGAAAATTCGCATGGAGTATTGTAGGGATAGAGGAGGGGTGTATATGGAGGGTGATAATAACTAAAAATGTATAAATTCAAAATAAAATACACCTCATATTAGGGTTGTAATGTAGTGTTGTAATTTCCTTTTTTGATCTTCTTAGGGCCGATTGTAGGACTGGCATAATAGAGATGCAGACTTCTAAATTAATAGCATTTTCGATTCATTCCTCCAGAGTACTCTTCTCTTTTCGCATGAGGTTGAAACAAAACGAGAATACTCTGGAGATGCTTTAGAACGGTGAATCAAAAACGCTATTAAATTTGTGAAGTTAATGCTAACGTCATTTATAGTTATTTAATAAAATTAAAATTTTGCGCAACAAAATTCCAGGTATGTGTGTACGGTACTTTCAGTTGCACAAACATGTTGTACAACAAAGTTTTGCGCAACATATTGATCATAAACATGGCTAAGAGAAAATTACACTTTAGCTGAGCACAGATTTGAAATTATCAAAACTGAACGCGTTATTTAGCTTTAGTCAAAGAAATACTATACGAGAAAGAATAGAAAATCGGGAGAAAGAAAAATTAATTTAAGACTTAAGAAGACCTGAAGATAAACTGAAAATGTAGGAGTAATAATCACAGAAGATAAACTAGCAAACGGGAAATAAAAAGTCAAATAGAGAGCAAGGTGGAGAAAGTTATTAAGTAAGAAATAATGTGGAAAAATCTATAAAGGAAGTTGAACAAAAGAACTAAACAGAAAGAGATAAAAGGAAAATATGAAATTTTTAGAGTTACTGAATGAAAAGAAACAATGGGGCATTATTATATCAGTATATTATAAGAACCGTATGTAAGAGATAATTAGGAAAGCACGAAAAGTGTAAACCAAGCCTGACTGTGTGGATTATTTATAAGAATACAATTTTTTGGGATGCTGGGATGTTCCTGTACGGCTATTTGGAGTTCAAAAGACAAAGTCCAGTATATAATCAATTACTATGGATTATAAGCCAATTTAAACTGCTTTGAAAAATGTAACAATTCAACGCACAATTTGATATAAAGTTAGCTTTAAGTGTCACTTTTTCCTTAAATCCACTTTGGGCATTAGATCCTGTTGTATAATGCCTGTTTTAGACGGTCATATTTCTTGTACAAATTTGTGACAAAGTGAGAGAGATAAGCTACCACAGTGAATGTTGGTTGGTTGAGTTGGCACTTCTCACTTACTTCGTAACAAATTTGATACAAAAACATGACCGTCTAAAACAGACATTATACAACAGGATCTAATGCCCAAAGTGGATTTAAGGAAAAAGTGACACTTAAAGCTAACTTTATATCAAATTGTGCGTTGAATTGTTACATTTTTCAAAGCAGTTTACTTTGGCTTAAGTCTAAAGATTTGTCTGTGCATACTGGCATCAATGTCTTATTAAAAATTGAAGTATGGAGGAAAGGGGACTGCCAGTCAAACATAGAGATACGTAGATACCAAAGTTCTCGCGATCTTTGGAAAATCATGCAAGGATTTCGTGATAAAATAAGCTTGGAAACAGATTTAGTTCATTGTTCTATTATTCGATATATTTTCGGAAAATGTTTCAAATTATTTAATTATTACTACAAAATGAAGAAATCAGCTTTCAAATTGATATATTGTAACGCTCACTCCAGGGGGTAGCTCAGTGGTATTAGGCGCCGTCTTAGTTCTCCGGACTGAAGAGCCGGTCCAGTAAAAGAAGGGGTGAACTTACCGTGTTAGCCTTACTCGGGGGAGCCGAATGGACTTCAGGAAAACACCGTCTTCTTTCCCAACACTTTATTAGGCACCCCTCAGGAACCGGCCAGGGACACCTTCCTCAGTTGACCCCACGTCGCTAATTAATTCCGCGATCGAACACCGGTCGATCACCCACCGATTTTGTCAGCTCAGCAAAGTGCCCCGCGCAATAATTACAATAAATTATATATCGGTGTCCCCTTAAAAAGTAATCTTCGTGACAATATGTATTTAAAATTTCATTCGAGACTTATTAGGACATTAGTTTTATCAAACGGTTATTAGTATCCAAAAGGAATCTCTTTAAAAAGTGGTTACTTTTAAACAATGAATAGGTGATCATAAATATGACACAGAGAAATATCACAGAAGTTCGTTTCGCAAAATTGAAATTTATATCGAGACCGATCGAGAATTTTGTGAACCTTGTTGCCATTGACGCTGGCAGCGAGGGTGACAAGGACAGACTGCCATTTCGGGGTCTCGATTTATTTGATCGTGACTGTACTTGAAACGACGGCTATCGTAATCATATGGCTGTAGTCTCCCCATTCACATTGCAACGAGTATATATGTATCTATATTTTCTACAGTTCTGTTTTAAATACATCAAACTTATATGTATTGTAAAAGGTTATCTACCCAGTCATGAAAAAAACAGTATCACTATAACAACCCTTTATTTTTCTACAGAAGTCCCTTCAACACTTATGCATTTATTCCATCTTTTTCTCCAATCCGATTCCTTCAGAAAATAATTTCTTCGATAACTCTGAAAAATATTGATGAACTGGTTCTTTAAGTGCTTCATCAGATGCAACATACTTTCCGTTGAGATGCATTTTAAGTTTTTGAATAAAAAGAAGTCTCACGGAACTAGATCAGGACTATAAGATGGATGCCTTAAATCAATGAATCCATAGTAATTGATTATATACTGGACTTTGTCTTTTAAACTCCAAATAGCCGTACAGGAACATCCCGCGCATCCCAGAAAATTATATTCTTATAAATAATCCACACAGTCAGGCTTGGTTTACACTTTTCGTGCTTTCCTAATTATCTCTTACGTACGGTTCTTATAATATACTGATATAATAATGCCCCATTGTTTCTTTTCATTCAGTAACTCTAAAAATTTCATATTTTCCTTTTATCTCTTTCTATTTAGTTCTTTTGTTCAACTTCCTTTATAGATTTTTCCACATTATTTCTTATTTAATAACTTTCTCCACCTTGCTCTCTATTTGACCTTTTATTTCCCGTTTGCTATTTTATCTTCTGTGATTATTACTCCTACATTTTCAGTTTATCTTCAGGTCTTCTTAATTCTTAAATTAATTTCTCTTTCTCCCGATTTTCTATTCTTTCTCGTATAGTATTTCTTTGACTAAAGCTAAATAACGCGTTCAGTTTTGATAATTTCAAATCTGTGCTCAGCTAAAGTGTAATTTTCTCTTAGCCATGTTTATGATCAATATGTTGCGCAAAACTTTGTTGTACAACATGTTTGTGCAACTGAAAGTACCGTACACATATACCTGGAATTTTATTGCGCAAAATTTTAATTTTATTAAATAACTATAAATGACGTTAGCATTAACTTCACAAATTTAATAGCGTTTTTGATTCACCGTTCTAAAGCATCCCCCAGAGTATTCTCGTTTTGTTTCAACCTCATATGACAAGAGAAGAGTACTCTGGAGGAATGAATCGAAAATGCTATTAATTTAGAAGTCAGCATCTCTATTATGCCAGTGCTACAATCGGCCCTAAGAAGATCAAAAAAGGATATTACAACACTACATTACAACCCTAATACGAGGTGTATTTTATTTTGAATTTATACATTTTTAGTTATTATCACCCTCAATATACACCCCTCCTCTATCCCTACAATACTCCATGCGAATTTTCCATCGTTCGAAACAGTGCTGGAAGTCTTCTTCTGTGAGCTCCTTCATGACGCGTGCCGCTTTTTCTTTCACAGCTTCAACGGACGGAAATCCTGTACCTTTTGATGCAGATTTGACCTTGTGAAACAGATAAAAGTCGCATGGTGCAAGGTCAGGTGAATAAGGCGGATGGTCTAACACTGAGATGTTGTACTTGGCTAGAAACGCCTTGACAGACATTGTAGAATGAGCCGGCGCGTTGTCTTGATGGAGAACCCATGACTTCTTCCACAACTCGGGTCGTTTTTTTCTTATTCTTTCACAGAGATGAGAAAGAACCTCAAGTTGACTAATATTTGACCTTCATTTTTCCGACAAAACAAAACATTACCTCTTATACAAACGAAGACCATGGCTAGGTTAATTTGTTTACAGACACGAGAGGCGCTGCATTCGAAAGACAAGGCTTCACGCTACACACCTGTCGGTCGTTTGCGTTTGGCGCATGCGTACTTCTTCTGTCTTCTGCAGCAGTCTCGTTATTTTATAGCCACACCTCGTAAATCAGAATCAATTGCAAGTATTTCTTGAAAGAAGTTCTACTGATAACAATAATTTTATATGAGTTGCTTTACGTATAATTAGTACAAATATGAGACACATCTACAACAGGTGTTCAAACAACATATTTGCGCAAAACGAACGCAAACTTTTTAGGGAACGGAGCCTTGCACAAATTAATTCTGATGTAATGAAAATTTTTAATTAATACCACTCACAATCCATGGATATTGTACAGCAAGTAGTTTTGCGCAACTTGATTGGATCATGGGGAAGAAACATAATTGTCTATTTCAACCTGCTGTGTATGACATTCTAAATTAAATTGCATGATCTGATAAACAAACAAATTTAAGAATAGCTCACGGGGAACTTACAATAAGTGATGTAAGTTATGTAGCGTCGGAATAGCTTTCGACTACTAAAGTGATTCTTTGATGACTAACTGATGATAACTAATAAAAATAAGTATGAAATCAATGTACCCTGACAAAGGCCTAACAAAACTTGGCTAAAATTTCAGGACCTGCATTTTTTTCTTTTCACAAAATTATCGTTAGAAGTGCCTGACGCGTTGTCACGTTTAGGTGGTGTGCCCGAGGATATGTTCCTACTAAGTTTATATCTCGTCAAAACAATAACGTGTTATCGACATTTCAGCCTCCAGGCAATCCCCTTGCCTCGCTTGTTTGAATACCAGCACGTTTTCTCAAGATTCAAATAAATTGCATGCTCGAGATTTAATATTATTTTGAGATAATTTGCAATTTCATGTGAGCTGGCTGGCTGCTTGTCTTTTCAACGAATTCAGTTTTTTGATATTAGTAGTGAAAAATATTGAATGACAGGCTGTACGAAGTAAGCGATTATAAAATGATTCTTTTATCTTTTTCAGAATGTTAAGGTATGTGTGAGATGATCATCGGGATGAAAAGCTAAAAAAGCAGGCAGTTTAAAATTTGATGCAATTTGACAAGATCATAAATCATAGTCATAAAACTGTGGAATTTGTGGCTGAAAGCCATTACTTTTTTATACAATGCGCATATTGGTGCCATAATCTATGAATATCATTGTTGATGACGTGCGATTTGGCTATGAAATGACGTGCTCGTGTTATTATAATAAAACTTTTATGTTATGGTGCGACACTGTAAAACAAAGCAAGTTTCTCATAATCTGAAAATTAATTAGCGTTTCCGCACCTCGTGCCTGATTGTTCTAACGAAATGCAAAACATAAAAACGTGTCATAAAAACAACAAATGTCCCTGCAACATTTTTTGCTTCCCCGCGATTGTTATCGCAAGCAGTAACAACCCAAATGACACCACTTTGTTTTGCGTTAATTAGATTTTTTGGGACGAATTTTTGTCGCGGAAGCAACGCGCGTGCAAATATACCTTAATTTGGGATGTTTAATTATTAATTGCCCGGCGCGTATAAAAACGAACAATGAGGCCGCGCACAAAGAGGAAACCTTTTCGTGTTTACTTTAAATTAATGATTAGCGCTGTATTGTTCTCTTTGCGCCATTGTAAAAATATTGTTCTCGTCGTTGCACTACCGTACTTGGACGTAATTACTTGCGACTGTTGACCGAAGAAGAAAATTATTTTCTCACTTTTATTTCTTTCCCTTAATTTTTCATTCACGGTGTTGTAAAAAGATCAAAAGAAAGAACTTTATTTCAGAATACAGTGCAAAATTAAGAACAAAAAATGTAAGTGAAATTAAACAATAAATATTACTTGCATATTTTTATTAGAAATGTACATTCACTTCAAATATAATTGCAAGTGGTTAGATGAGAAAGTCCATGAAAAACAATTAAAAAGAAATTGAAATGAATAATAAAGATTATTGAGTCTGATGTAAAAATTATTTTGAAAAAAATTGTTTACAGGAACACTTAGTTAAAGTGAGTTTCAGGCAAAGAATGAACTTAGTTTTGAGTTAAATACTGAAATAAATCCTTGCAATCAAAAATACATTTACTCTTTATTAACAAAGAGAGTTTCATATTTTTATTAAAATTTCCGCATCCGCAGAGCATTAAGATTAACAACGCAAAAAGAATATTAAAAAACCAATTATCGAAGCGAAACGTTTAGATATTTCGCCCCGAAGTCAAAATGAAAAACGACTTGGCATACAGATTGCTGCTAACCGTTGGCAGCATCGGTTCGAACCAATTATATCTGAATTATTGATAAGCTTTCTCCATGCAAACTAAAAAATTTCCATTTAAAACGGGCTAATCCATCATCCGAACCTGGAAACGTACAGTTTTTTTTCTGAAAAGCGTCGACTAAACGTTGCTCTCAAATTAAATGAAGATATATTTTATGTACGTATCTATTATTGACATTGTACGATTTGTTTATTTTTATAATTAATTAAATTACAATTGGTTTTGTTTTGGTGAATTCTAATTCCAATATTTATTTGTTTACGTAAACAATTCAACGTGATCCATTAATGACTGTTGAATTTCTCTGTTGATGGAATACGTTTTTGTATGCAATAAAATTCACATTATTTTGTCCTCTATTTAAACTAATTAATCCTATTGTCATTCGTTACTTACAAAAACTATTAATTTATATTTTTTGCTATGATTCACTGTTTAGTGTAGTGTACTCTAATATTCAGTTTTATTGAAACAATTAGCTATAGGAAGGGGTGGGGACTCAGCAGCTTTTTCTGAAGTCACTAATCATGAACCTCCTGACAACTTACAGTTGATGATTCAACTAATAAATCATTAATTTTTTTAATTGAAGATCGACGCAACTCTGAAACAAGTTAATGAAATGAACTTAGAAAGTGTGCCTTACGATAAATTAATTATCGTTTTATGCAAAATGAACTTGCAATTCTGGCATTTGCGGTTGGAAGACGTCGCCTTTCTAAGGAAAAACAGTAAAGGCATGAAAGTATAGGACCTCCCGAGGACATTAGCGCCGCCGTCTGCATAATGTGAACACTTGTGGAGATTACATCGAAGTCGAAAGGATTTGCGGCAAGGCTTGATGAGTTTCGGAAGCGAATGGGACTGCGAGTTATTTTAAATTTGTGACTTTGAATAATTGCACCATTAAACGGCATAAATCAGGAGAACATTAAATGCACAAGCTCGAAGGTAGATCGAAGGATCTACATGGCTATAACTTCATTGATTACTATTTCATTTAGCTATCATATTCCTTTGATATTATGTACAAGATAATCACTAATTGACATCTTGAATCTAATTCACTTTTATAGCTGAAGTCAAACCGACTCATGTGGCTTGAAAACTTGGATGGAGCTTTAAAATCAAAATCGAACGTATGAACTAAATGGCAAGAGACTCAAGTGGCTTCAAAGAAAGAATAATTTTGCTTGCTGGAGAAACGAAGAAAAATAAACTAGTCACATACGGAATATAAGAGGAAACAATTAAGAAAAATAAAATAATGGAACAAATATTAGGGGCAACCCTAAAAGTTCAACAAGGCATTCAAGAATGAGAGAGAAGCGTTGAGAAAAACGAGACTAATATTGAACTTATATACCTGCAAAAAGCAAAATGTATGTCTGGATGGAAGAAGCTTTCTTCATGAGTGAGAGAGATAATAGGAAAAATATTGTAAAAAAACGAAATTTTGTACAGAAAAAAAAAATTATTTCAAATTAAAAAAAATTAAATTGCGACGCAAAAGATTAACATGTAGCTTTAAACAATATTAAGTTATTCAGACAAATTCGAACTGCGACTTAAGACAATATGAGCCTTGTTTTTAGCATAAACAATTCGTGGAAATTTTCTGTTCTTATCGCGGCCGGCGCGGCGCCACTCTGAAACACCTTGCATTGGCAGGTCAGGAAAATTCTGCTTGTTCGGCAAGTGAAGGCGAATTTTGACTTGTGTGGGTACATGGCATCCCTGTACCCTTTCAAATTAAGCTAAAAAATTTTGGAAGAGCAAACATACTCGACGTTCAGTGAGCTAAAAAATCAATTTATTTGTAATAACTCAAAGATTAACAAAAGCTTTAAATGTGGTACAGAATGTCGTTTCTTCTCTCTTCAGATTGTATTGTATGTATTTTCAGTATTGAATTTTATATTATTTTCTATTTTAGCTTTTTGAATATTTTGAACTTCCTTTTTGAAACTTTTTTATCTTTATAAATTGAAGGCCCAGTATTATAAAAGCAAGTTAACTTTAACTCCCAGTTTATTGCCATAACAACAATTGTGTTCACAATTGTTACCATGGGAATAAAATGATAGTTAAAGCTAACTTGCCTTTATAATATCGGCCCTATTTAATTTTATATTAATTTAACTGCATATATGTGTATTTTCTAAAAATGAAGAAATTTGATGGTTGACTGGTAATTCAAGGAATGAAGAGTTTTATTGGGGATGAAAAGGAAAGGTTAAATAAAACTTCTTTAATTTTTGTCGAGCTTTCGGGAATGGTTATTCCTTGCATCAGGACGAAATAGTGAAGTGACAGGTAGGACGAAAGCATGTCTGACAAATTTTCTGGAGTGATCTTCCTCCATTTGTTAGACATGCTTTCGTCCTACCTGTAACTTCACTATTTCGTCCTGATGCAAGGAACAACCATTGCCGAAAGCTCGACACAAATTAAAGAAATTTTATTTAACTTTCTCTACACAGTAAAAAATATTTAGTTAATCTGACAAGAAAATATAGTTCCGACAGGTCCACTACAATTTTTAGTAAAGTTTACAAGAGTCTGTAGAATTCTCTTAATAAATTAAAACGTTCCAAATATTACTACAAAAATATGTTTGAATTAGATTAAAATTGTATTTCTTTTACTTTTACAAGAAGTTAAAACACCGTCTTGACATATAGCGTTAACATAATAAAGGTTTTTTGTTAATTTGTGTAATTTGTGTAAAAAAGAAACATAGATCTTGCACCGATAGTGGGTATATTTACTACACTAGGATGCAAAATTACATTTTTTATGTGTTGAATATACCATCAATTGAGATTAAACAGCAATAAGTTATTTTTACAAAATATTTAGTAAAAAGTAAACTTTTATATTTAACTACCAGCGATCATTTAAATTTAGTAAATTTAATGCCAAATCTTTGTTACCAGTGACTAAAATTATTTAACGTTTACATTTTGGTTCACTAATAGTTAATTTAACAAAAAATTTTTTACTGTGTAGCTGTATCCCCACTAAAACTCTTCGTTCTGTCGAAAAATATTCAGTGTTTTATTGGATACTAAAATTCATAAGATATAAAAAAAGTAACAGAGATGAATAGGTGAAAATTTTGTCGATCCCGAAATTATTTGTATGTGGCAAGGTCAAAATTTCATTCCGTATGAAAAGGAACTGGGAGCGATTTCCGGCTACGTAAAACTCAATCCAGAAACGCACTAATAAAGGTACTACGAATGAGGTTTTTCAAGTTTTGAGAAGAATCTCGTAAAAGGGGGCAAAAAAGAAGGAAAGGAAGTAGTTTGTTTATTGTGTAAAGTTAGAGATTTTTGGGCTTCGGTATTGAGCTCCTCATCGTATCTAGTAGTAAAATAAAAGTGTCTCGAGAAGTCCTTGTGAAATTGATAATCTTGAAAGGATAGTGCCCGGTTGCACCAACTTTTTAAGCAGAGCTTAAATTTAAGTGGTGTTTAGACTATGACATTATTTATACATTTAACAAAATGTTAGTCACATTCTAATTGATACTTAAGTTGAAGTTTAAATGTCGATCAGAATGTATTTGACTTTATACTGACCATACATAAATGGCACATTCTAAACATAACTTAAATTTAAGCTCTGCTTAAAAAGTTGGTGCAACCGGGTATTAGTTTCTCTAATCTACTTTTTGAATATTTCTTTTCAATGACGTCCGGTCATACCAATACAATTTCTCATTCAGCAGAGAGAAGAGCGAAAACTACATGATATGATATCAAAGAAAGACGAAATGTTTCTAGTGACAGAGAAGAATATGCAAATTTGGGAAAGAGAATATGTGACAGAAAATATAAGAACACTAAGTGCCAGAAGCTTTAAAGATGGATATATTAACAACTAAGTTCGATAATACACAAAACAACGGAGAGACACGTAGCTGCAAAGAAATAAAAGAGCAAAAACGTGGATCATAAAAAATATTAATCCCAATAACTAATTATAACGTATTAAAAGTGAAACTGAAAGATAGACGAAAACAAAAGCCAAGCAAGATAAAGTATGGCAAAAATATGAAGTAACAGTTGCGGAGGGTTTGCGGCTTTAGAAAAGGTCAAACTTAGGCAAGTAATGGCAGGAAATGGAAGAGCACATTTCTAGGACATTAGCATCCATGTTAGAGAATTTAACCTAAAAATCAAAGGATGATATGACTCGGAGTACGAAGAAGCATCCAAAGTAAGATTAAAAATTGAAAAGAAAGATAGTAGTAATAGTATGTCCGTTGAAGAAAAGAAAATGGCTAATAGAAATATTAAGAGACATAGAAAAAACTGAAAGAAGCAGTTGAATGCGATGAGGTTCGCAAATTGGAAAGGAGTATGCAACTGAAAAAATTCATCAAGTTGGTTTTAATTTTTAAAGGGAAAAAGAGGGATGATTCTTGAACTGATTGAGTTTGAATGAGTCAAGTAGTTGTTAAGTTTCGCTTATAACCTAACGTGACAAACCTGAAGTGATATTTCATGCTGATTTAATTCAAGAACTGCTTCACAATTGTTTTGAAAAATTCAAAAGCTACTTATGGACTTTTCTATTGAACACCTGATAGAACTAGGGACGGAAGCAGATGACCAACGAATTTGAATACCTACTGTAAGTGTACTAGTTAAAGGAATTGAAATTCATAGGGAAAGAACTGTAGTCCTTCGGGGTTGTAAAGCTTTTTGACTTCGATTGATATTTTTTGAACGCATGCCGCTGTAATCCTGGTAACAAGTTCCTGCATTTAATAGCAGTTGCCGAGAGAGGCACAAGTAGTCAAAGAGACGCATTTCCTTCGTGGCTTTGAACCCCGACTGATCAATAATAGACAAGTGTACCGTTTAATCAACGGGAGTGGTTAATTCCGAGTTAATATAAAATTAAACGGCGCCGCACTAATCCGTCCGTCAATATCCCAGATCTAATCCCTTATTGTAACGGTTTACGTGGGATTTGCGTCGCCGGCAAGTTCGACTAATTCTCGGAGCCACCTGGGCGGTGAAGGGCGTGCGTTACACGGAGGCTGATAGTCCGAACTCCTTAAAGTTTATCCTTACTCCGGAGTCGGTACGTGCCCCGCAGTTCTGGGGGCGGTTTGATTTTGCGTTGTTGTATTTGGACAGGACTTAAAATAACGTTGCCTAATGTAAATAACATTCGGCGTATGTTTAAAGTAAGAAGAATGTAATGATTTTAAATTTACGAATAAACGCTTTTAAAAATTTATTGATTTACTTGCGTCCCTGTCGGTAACGTCTGAAATGTAAAACTGAAAACATTCTGAAACGGATGGGCACTTTTTGTTTTGTATTTTTGTTTGTATTCTATTAGTAGAAAAATTTACGAATAAATAAGTTGCGAACATCAAACGTGAACCAGAATCCCTCGTCGTGTTTCAGGCGAATTAAATGAAGTATTTACTTTAGTTTTTCTTTTGTAAACAATGTGTTTCCTCTTTACTAAGAAAACCACTTCAGTAAAATTAAAAAATGCCGAAATGTAAGTTCCGTTCAGAAATGTACACATATTTTACTCGCTGCAAAACTTAGGAATAAGTAATTTCAACTTAGTATGCTTACATCAAAGCGGGTCGAAGTCTGTCTTTTTATTCTAGACGAGTCTGCATTACATTTTCAGAAAAATTCGCAACAAGACAAATTTAAAAATAGCTTTCGCGTTTCTGCCAAGATATTTCGTCTTTGATGTATTAGTTTCGAGTTATCGCAGCAGTGCTTCTTTATGTAACTGTTCGAAGCTCGACTGTAAAGTTCTGTGGTAATATGAATATTTAAGCGCAGCCTTAAATATTGATGAACGGAACGCAAAGTTCGGAAACATTGAATAATGAATTCACCGCTGCAAGGAGATAATTTGGTTGTTGCTTGCATCTTCTCGTGTTCGTTGAACTTGCCTCTAAGCGAAAGAAAACTTTAGACGGAAGCAAATATTATTTCCCCTTTCCTCTTTTATGTAGGTATTCAGTGGAGGCCTTTTGTAACTGTCCGCGTAATCCGCGATGCAAGGGTGCAAACTTGTTCGCCTCGTTAGTCGACGTCAGTGCACCTCCGAGATTGCGAATAATCCCATATCTAATCTAGTCTTATGACGCAAGTTCCCAAGTGGACACAAGTTGCCAGGGATAATTGGTTTATAAGGGGTTGCGCTAGGTTGTTAAGGGGTGCGGTCGCCTAAACCCGAATTAATGACTAAACTCGTATCGGGATCAGTGCCTTGATTGTGCGATACTCATTTACATAAGTTGTGGTTCGGTTTAACGGAGACGTATTTGATGAAGCTATTAGTTACTGTTGTCCTTGTTGTTATTCTGTTCATAATCTGCGGCAGCCGTGTCTCATTACCCATCGATTTTATTAATACGTGTCCTACGTAAATACGTCAGAGTTAAAATTAATCTCTCACCAAACCTCCTCTACAGTTATAGTTAACTTGTTGTTTTGTAAGTTATACATTTCTGTTAAGCGCTTTTACTCAAAAAGTGGATAGAAAACTTGATATATATTTTTTTTAATTCCAGCATTAATGATTGAACACGAAAGTGCATGCCCTAGTTTAGTTCTGCCCTGGTATTCCGTTTTACACGCTCCCAATTTATGGCTTTATAACTTCCAGGAAATTACGCCTCGCGCAGTCAATTTTCAGCGAGGTAGATAATCAACTTCGTTGACCTGGTGCCAATGTAGGGCCGGCGTTGAACTCGGACGCTGTAATTGCGGCTAATTCGAAGCAACCGCGGCCCTCGAAATCGAGGGCGCGTTCCCCGTCGTAAATCTGCGGTGGTCAACGCGAGACCTGCATCAATCCCCAGAAGTCGCTCTCCGATAACCTCGATCTATCAATGATGTCTTAACGTTCGATATTAAGTCGTACATCACGGCACCAAAGTCCGTGTTTAATAATTCACCAGTCGGCCATAAATAACCCTTAACTGCGGTGGTATTAACTTCATCGTGGTGTGTTCGAAAATTGCGATCGATTCGAATCTCTCTAACACGAAAAGCTACAAATTGTGTGTTGATGTGGACAATTTTGCGTCAATAAAGGTATTCATTATTTTGCAATTCACTTAAGGAAAAAGAAACATTGAATGAAACCGCAGCCTTTTGTTCTAATTGCATTCTAATAGAAACAGAACCGCTTACGTACATAGTTTAAAGCTCTGGCAATTCGTTATATCTCATGCAATCAAACAAAAAATGCCACTACGTAACGGTAGATAAATCAAATTCAACGAATCGCTTGCATGGAAACGTGGAGAATTTAATCAAATATTCATTACCGAACCGCGAACAAATTTCACTGAAACTAGAATCAGATTCGAAGTACATTTAAGCACCACGGTGTTTGTGCAAGAAACGTAAATTTGTAAACGAATTTTACGGTGACTTTTTATTTTTTATATCACTGATTTCAATGTTTTCTAATCGCAAAATTCTATTGTAAAATACATTAACACATTCTAAATTGTTTCTATTGTTGTGAGCTGCCTACATACATACATATTTCTATTTTTTAATGCCTTCTGTTCCTAAAAATAAACACGCCGATATATGTTTTGTGTTAAATTTTCCGCACAAATTAAATAAAACAAATTAAATGAAGTGTACCTACACTAAACGAGTGACAAACGGCACACGGTTCGATTGACTCCGATTCGAGCTCGAATTTTCGCACGATTTATTAAAACGAAATCCTTTAACAAACAAAATCCATTTTGCGCTTGAATTATTCATACGAGGTTTTATTTCGCCGAAACGCAATATGCAATGCTAATTACGTGAATATGGATGAATGCTCCGAAGTTCCTCTCTCTGTGTCGTGTATAATAATATGCGGTGAGCTTCTCTTGTATAAAGGAGTTTCCGAATCGGATGCTAACCGAAGTTCTAACAACGATACGCCAAACTGATTCGGCCTCGGTCGAATGGATTTCGGGTTAATGCGTTTGAATCGGGCGTTACTAAGATTGGTAGTTAATGAAAAATAATTTAATCAAGATTTGTGATAAATATTGCTAAAATATTTGCTAAAATATTGTACAACATACACACTTAATTATGCTAAAGCGATAAAATCTCTTTCTTCAAGTCCTCGAGATCTACCCTTAAACTGTTATTTTCCGTTGCACCAAACAAAAATATGAAAACATATGAGAACATGGACTGCACGGGAATTTCTTCAGTGGAATGTCAATAATGATAGAAAGTTTTGAGGAAAATTGTTAGATATATACATAGTTGTGAATTGTTACTACTTCAGTGAAGATCATTATTTTCGAAAGGGTTTTTGCGCATAGAAATACCCAAAACTGCAACGACCTTAAAAGTTAAGGTCAATTTAAGGCCCTAAAGCATTGCTAAGTTGGTACTGTTGCATTACCAGTCGTAGTGCTTTAAACAACCGAGCCCATAGGTCTGTTGCTTGCTTGATTTTCATAATGCGTTTTTCTACCATTTTTTTGTACAGTCTTGTTGGTTTCTTCATTTCTCCGTTGTTGTCTTCATACTATGTTTTCCTTGCGATTCCTTTCTTGGGCTGCTGAACGAAAAAAGGGAAAGTAAATCAATAGCTGACAGTGTCTGGATTCTGGATTTGGTGTGGGGGGTGAATGAGAATCCACATGCACTTAGGCCACAATTTGGGCCCATTGTACCACCCCCATGTTCAGCAATGTTTAACTGTCAGCGTTCCTCGAGCCATCCCACTCTTTCGATGAAGCCGAGAACGTCTGACGGAGGGGCACTGCGAATTCCAGCCATATCAGGCCAGAAATTCCCTAACATGGAACCTCTGATTGAGGCAAGTGCTGGGCAATCACAAAGGGTATGTTCAACCGTTTCTTCCTCTAGATTACAACCTCTACAAATTGGGCTGTCTGTTAGTTCTATGCGATGCATATGCTTGTTCAATTTGTAGTGGCCCGAGAGTATTCCTACGAATAAACGTAGTCTTTTCCTGGGTAGTTGCATACAGAATCGTGTCAGTTTAAGCGATGGGGCCGTTATAGCCTCTTTCGCTTGGCGACACTTGTTTAGCTTTGCCCATCTATCGGTATGTCGATTCTGAGATCTCTGTTTCAGTAAGGCATTGAACAGACTTGATGACGGCATTTTGGCCGGTTCGGGGCCCCAAAAGGGTTGCCCGGCTCCCTGTCTAGCTAGTTCATCTGCCTGCTCATTGCCAAATGTTCCAGAGTGTCCTTTAACCCAAGTGAGTTGCAGGGTGTTATGTTTTGCCACTTGTTCTAATGTGCTGTGGCATTGGAATGTTATCCCTAAGGATATTTTGTTGCTGTTTAGAGCCAATAATGCCGCTCTACTGTCGCTAGCTATTCTAATGATTTTGTTCTGAATGTCTCGATCCAGAATTGCTCTTGCACCTTCTGTGATGGCAACTAGTTCTGCTTGAAAAACAGTTGTCAGTTGGCCGAGTGCTATGCTTATATGAAGGTCTAGGTCATCGGAGAAAATTCCTGCGCCTGTTCCTTTTAAGGTCTTAGATCCATCAGTGAAGATGGATATGTCGGGTTTGGGTGCATCGTCAGTATTCAAGAGAACGCTGAAGTGTTTCCTGAATATATATGTAGGTGGGAGGGAGTCAACTGTCGCCCCAAAAAGAGGAGTCTCTTGTAGAGCCTCCTCCAGAATGAGGTGGTGCCTACCTCCAATACTTTTGTTATTATTATTCCACACCTTTTTTGCCCGCAGCCTCAGGGCTGATCCCAATGCCATCTCCTCCACATATATATCCAGTGGAGGGAGACCAAGGATGGCCTCTAAGGCGGCGGTAGGGGTGGATTTCAACGCGCCGGTAGCATTCAGACATGCAAGTCTTTGTACGTGCGAAAGCTCCGATGCTGTTGTCGATAGTCTGGTTCTGGGCCACCAGACCAGCGCTCCGTAGCAGAGCATGGGCCTTATAACGGCAGTGTACAGCCATAGGGCGGCTTTTGGTGATGGTCCCCAAAGTCCGCCCATCGCACGGCGACACTGCCAAAAGGCGACACACGCTTTTGCCACTTTTACATTAACATGTTTACCCCAATTCAGTTTCCGGTCAAAAATGACTCCCAGATATTTGACTTCATCTGAAAAGGTTAGTTCCGTTTGGAAAAGTTTAGGAACTCTACGGATCTCGACTTTTCTCTTTTTTGTGAACAGAATCATTTCCGTCTTTGAGGGATTAATTGTCAAAGAGTGTTCTGCGCACCAGTTTTCAGTCAATTTGAGTGCTGTTTGCATTAGGTTGCACAGCACTTGTTCATATTTCCCATTAAGCAGGATAGTTATATCATCTGCATATCCTACTGTGTAGAAGCCTGCTCCATTAAGTTGACGGAGGAGGCTGTCCACTACTATGTTCCATAGTAGGGGTGATAAGACGCCACCCTGAGGACAGCCTCTGCTTACCGTTCCCCTAAGAGACACGTTTCCAACAGTAATGTGTACAGCTCTATGTTTCAAGAGCTGTAGAATCCATTCTCTAAGAATGTGGTTTACTTCATGTTCACGTAGTGCTTGTTCGACACTGTTGAAGGTGGTTTTGTCAAACGCACCTTCTATGTCTATGAAAACTCCTAAGGTGAACATTTTGTTGTTTATGACTTTTTCTATCCGCCCGGTTACAGAATGTAGGGCGGATTCTGTAGATTTGCCTGCTAAGTAGGCATGTTGGTTGTAGTGTAGTGTTTTGTTGACTATAACTTCCTCTCTCATGAGCCTGTCGCATAGTCTCTCCAAAGTCTTCAAAAAGAAGGATGTGAGACTAATTGGGCGATAGGATTTTGCGAGAGAGTAGTCTTTTCGTCCTGGTTTTGGTATAAATACCACTTTTATTTTCCTCCAGTTCTTAGGGATGTATCTCCAAGCGATACACCCTTTAAGAATACGTATCAAGTAGGGTAGAATTGTTTCCAGTCCCCATTGGAGGAGGACGGGAAAAACGCCGTCCAAACCTGGCGATTTGAAGGGGTGAAAGGTTTTAATTGCCCAGATTGTTCTTTCTTTCTCCACTACTCGGTCGGCAAACTCCCAATCCTCTTCCGTTAGGAGTGTATCGGGAGCCTCCATCCATGCAGGTACGGGATTGATATTGCAACCTGGGAAATGTGTGTCCATCAGTACCTTTGCTGTTTCCTCAACGTTGGTGGTAAAAGAACCATCCTCACGTTTTAGACTAGCTGGCTGCTGATGTGGGTCTTTGGCTAGTATTTTGTTGAGACGAGCAGAATCTCTGGTAGTCTCAATTTTGTTGCAGAAGGATCTCCATGTCTCCCTGTCTTTCCCTAATTTTCTTTTTATACAGTCTTTGGTGGCGTTTATATGCGACCCAGTCGTCTGTATTTCTAGTGTTTTTTGCTTTATTGAACAGTTTGCCCAAGGTAAGTTTCAGTTTATCAAGCTGTCTGCACCACCATATGGTGGGCTGCCGTGCCTGAACTGTTTTTACCGGACATGCCTGTTCATAGGATTTTTTAATAGTCTTCAAGAAGGTCAACTTCTCTTTGCAGCTCTACTATTGTTTGAATTCTTCCGGAGACAGGAGGAGTCCGAAGTCTGTCCTCCAAGCACTTCAGATAAAGCGCTCTGTCGGTAGATTTCTCGCATTTCTGTACTCCTTAGGAATAGCTTCGCAGGTATTAATTTTGAAGCTAATCATTCTATGGTCTGACATGGTAATTTCTTGTGAGACCTTCCAGTTTTCTATATAGTTGAAAATACCGGGGGAAGCCAAAGTAATATCAATTACTGTCTGGCATCGGGAACTTACAAAAGTAGGTTCGCTACCCCTATTAAGTATCTCCATGGTTGTACCGATGTATTGTATACAATATCAACCCACGTGGAAGATCACTACTGGAATATCTTTCCGGTACAACCATGGAGATACTTAATAGCTGACAGTGTCATTCAATTAAATAATAGATGTTAGTAGCCTTTTTTGACTATTGACAATGTTCAAACAAACCCAAGTAGTTTGACCTGTAGAAAGCAAAACAGAAAGATGCAGGTGTTCGTCGAATATGACTATAAATCGAGGAGATTGGAATGGAGTTGGAAAGAAGTGATCAAATGGGACTCCAAGTCCATAAAAAATTCGTTTCCCCTTCTTAACTCTTTTTACCAAATTTTGGCAACATCATAAAGAACTCAAACTGCAATTCCTTTATTTTAGAGTTTCTGGAAGTAGTTTTTTGATAGCCAAGAATTACCCTCGGCACCCTTTTTTACCGTACCGTTACTGTATAAATAATTTCGAGATCGATGAGATTTTCACCTTACGAATTTTTATATTCAATAAAATACTAGGATTTCTTAAAAAATATATATTCAAATGAAACAATGTGTATACAATTCTGAAATAAAATAATATAAAGAAGTATAGGAAAAATTTAAATACATATTAAAATATGTAGAATATTCATAAAGTGAACATTATAAATAATTATAAAGGCAAACAAAAATAAAAACAGAAACAATCAATCAATACAATCAAAAATTTAATTTGAGGAGACAAGAAACGGCATTCTGTACCGTATTTAACTTTCATTAACTTCTGAATTCCAAAAAGAAAAATTGATTTTAGCTCACCAAACTGATTATCTTCTTGCAATGCAAACTTTGGGACACTTTAGTTTTAATTTGATAACGATTTCACTTAAAGTTTAAACTTTACTTTAAACTATACTCTGTTTATTCAAGAGATATAGTAAATAACGAATTGGTATTGTAAATAACGACTTAAATAACGAATTGGTATTGCTTAATTTGACTTCGAGCGGAAAACGAGTGAGGCAGTATCACAATGGAGAAGGAAGAGAATCACGCCATGCACTTGATTTTATTACTATGTCTGTTGAATAAACAGACTATACTTAAAACAAAACTACTATTCTACCGAATAGAGTGAAATAAAACCACCTAATTAACTTTTCGCGAAGCTGAACTTGTAGAAAAATTCGCGACGAGACACAAACACACAGAGAGAAAACTGGAAGTTACTTTAAAAACTACAAGACGAAACTCTGACAAAATTAAAATAGGAACTCACAATAGGAATTGGCTTTTCTTTCGGAATTACCGTATTTAAATAATCAGTCTGCCGTTTCAAGAGGGTTATAATGACATACATCCCCGTAGTAGATATCTATAACGTTTGTTTTTTTTTTATTGCGTCTACGCTGCAGTTGCAGTCTCAGCAATTTTTTCAATGCTGCAATTCTTAGAAAGAATATGATAAGAGTGACATACAATGTCTTAAGTCGCAGTCTCAGATCATTGCGCATTGTGACATGTATTGTTTTAGCTTGAATAATAAATAGGTCCTTTTGTTTACGCTTGAATCTTATGAACAGCCTTTAATTAATTAATTTAATTAGGTAAGACGATTTAATGTTTTTATTAAATATTATAGGCGTAATATGCTAGTGTTGAAGTACTGAAGAAACGTCGAATTATGACATGAAACTTAAAAAAAAATTAATTAAAGGCTGTTGATTTTTTTATCTATGGTGGTTGCCCAACGGGGTCCTAAGTCAAATACTCGTCAGGACCTTTGTTCGGTAGAATGGCGAGCAGTAGGCGATAAACTGTAAACTTTGATGAAAACAATTTTTCTCTCTCTATTATCTCCCAGCCAACAACTTTTCACTCAAAATAAAGAACGATAACATATTTTACTTAAGTTATCAAATCAATAAATTTCTTAATTTAATCATTCACACATTCTTTTGCATACAAAACGACAACATAACAATTTCATATATATCACTGCTTTTCGCTCCTCAAGCTTTAAGTCAGTAGTTCCAATTTTTTTTTAAACCATGCATCGCCTCCTCTCAAATTATTTTTTTGATAACGTTCACGTGAACCATAAACGGGTCTGAAGGGCATTGTAAAACCACCCGTATAAAAAATCTCGACGGGATTTGGGAACAACACATATTTTTGAAATAAATAAATTTAGTTTAGAAAGAAATATATGAATATATATTTAAACGATTCCCAGACAATGGGGAATCTGATTATTAAAGCATGAATGAGCGCGAAATTTAAAACCTTTTTCTCGAGATGTGAATGTACGAATCAAAACAGCGAATAGAGAACTGTGAGGTATTTTAATTGTTGTGCAGTGAAATAATTTGTTATTTATATTACATTTGGCAAGTGGAAATAACTAAATAATTGCCAGTAATTATTTTGAAACTGAATTAGTAATAATATTTAGCTTTGCGGGTATCGTAGTTATAGATAAGACTAGATATCGCCTTTATGACCGAAAGCCGTCAATATTTGTGCTTTCTACAATGAAATGCGGTACGTGTATTGTGCCATATTGGGGAACAAAACGCAATTCTTTTGTCATTAAAAAGAGCCATTAACGCGCCATGCATATTCATCGGACGAATTATACGTATGTTCGTATGCAAAAATAACAACTCTGCATATACACCGGGGGTAATTTTAAATAGAAATTTTAATATTTCATGTAGTACTCGTGCCTCAGTGATATGAAATTTGCTGCGGACGCTTCCCTCGCACTGACCCCAAAATTTTTCTTTAACATATAGGTACAGTATACACATAAAGCAGATTAATCGCAATCGATTCTAGAAATGTTTTCTTACTTTTTTATAACATTAAAACGAATGACTTTAGAAGTTGATTCTAAGTTTTCCAAATTTGAGAGAAACAAACAAAAACAAAATAAAGAAAAAGCTCTTGCTAGGGATCAACGTGTAAAACGAAAAAAGAACATTAAAACAATCTTTGTGAATCAGTATAATTTTTCTTTTTTCATTAGAATAGGATTTTGCTACCACAAAACTCTAATGTGATTTATCTGCGCTGTATTCTCCATCAGCTTTTCCTCGTCTAGCAATAGTGAAGAATGGGTGCGGCTAAATAGATCTTTGAAGCAGGCGCCAGGGTGAACAAAATACCCAGTTGATCCAAATAGACCTCGACAGCGTTCTCAGTGTCTTGGCTTTGCAGTTGATCATTCGCAACAATCACAGGAGATTTAATAAATAAGACTCACTTGCACGTTGAGGGTAGTGGCACAAATACACAAATAGCTAAAATAATAATTGCTTTAATTACAGAAGTACAGTTTGATTACAATTGTCATAAACAGGTTAATCATATCCGACAGAAGAACACTGTGTCTAAAGTTACTTAAGAACCTGAGTGTAGAATTTATTTATTTACTCTACTCGATACTTCAGATCAAATCCGCCTTATTTCTACTACAACAATTTACATCACATATAGCGTCGGGTTATTAGGAAAAGTCTTTAAGTACATTTTTGCAATTTTCAGCTTAAAGAGCGTAAGTGTTCATTTTAATCATAAGCACCAGTGAAAAAACTCTTTAAGTGACTAAAAACATAATAATAAATAATGTAAAAACCCCTAAAATCAATTGAAAATATTCTTCAATATATTTTATTGTGGAACAGCAAAGTTAAAATTTGAATTTGAAAAGTTTGGGTATTGTAACTTAATGACTTTCTGCAATAACCCGACGATATGTAATTAAAAGCGCAAGACCTGTCGAAAATTCGCTCGTGACGCAGCGTCACGAAACATTTAATGAAAATATACCGAACAAACTCACAACTAAGAATGTGTCCTGTAAGTCAAGGTCGTTTACGCCTCCTCACATGTATTCTACTTACACGATGTTCGAAGCGATCACCTTCTCCCTTAGCCGGACACGTTCTTTGATTTCGGCGATATGAAACCGTGGGACGAAAGTGGTGAGTTTCTATAGCAACAGCTTTCGAAAAGTCGATTAAATAACCAAGTACCAAAAGGGTAGCCAAAAGAATATCCCAAAAAAATATATCCACATGAAAGAGCCTGAGTTAAAAGAAGAAACAATATAATTAATAACAAGATGGCGTCATGTTGTTAGCCTAACACTACTTGAATTTTTAGATAAACCAGACCCTAGCAGGGTAGTGAAAATCACCCCAAACTCGATTGGCGATGCACTAAGAATTTACGACTACGTCGAATTCAAGTTTTCCTAATCTTTCTTAGCGAAAACTTCGAATATTTGATCACACGACACAGGCAACGCCAAAGTTAAACGAGACGTGAAGCGTTAAAACAATGCTTCGACCAATCGGAAACCCTTATTATCGAAATGCCCGTATTAAGAGATGTCACGAGGCATTCTACTGAGTTGTCAGGGTTGCCACAATAAATTCTAAGTTGACTAAAAATTTTCGAATATTGCCAACCTATTCCTTACTCATTCCTTACTATTCGGGACCGTAACAATTTGTCTCAAACACGAATATTCGAGAACAAACGGCGAATCTACGAGAATGCTGGTGCCCTATTCTTTTATAGTTCCACCCCAACGAGACCATAAAATAAGTGGTTTGTTCTTACGTTAATTAGTACAGTTAAAATTCTCAGAAAATGTTAAAGATATCTCGTAGAAACTTTTCCTATTAATAATAAAATCTCTGAAAATATGACTGAAAAATGTTCTACCTTTTCTTATAACTGCCGAGCAAAAACTTTCGCGTATAGTAAATTAGCTGGCGTTAAGACACAAAGGAGTCCGCGTTAATAAAACAATTGCGTGCTCTCGTTTCAGGACCGCTTTCTCCTTTGTAAATCTCTAACGACTTCTTAATGTAGATTATTCGCCCCTCTGTGAGTTCGTCGAATTTTCCACTTTAAAGAAAGCCAGAAAGGGACCTTGTAAGGAGAAATCGTGCATTTGTACTCTCGGTAAGTAAGTGCGCATTCGATGCTGTGGTAAAATTTAATGAATATATTATTACATTTGTGGATAAATTCGGATTAAAATAAATTTTACTCTTTAATTAATGTAGTTCGTTGAAAATTTATTAATCAAATGAGTGGTGATTACTCTAACAATTTACAATTCTGAGAATGTCATTAACGTCCTGGAAATAATAATATAAATTCAATCTCACACGTAAAAATAAATGGAAACAACTCACAAAGAATACCAAATAAGATTTAAAAAATGACCTGAAAAAATGAAAGCATTTCACAAACTATAAATTGTTTTTGAAATGAATTTTTTCCTGTGTTTTCTGTAAAATATTTTTTTAAGTTATACACAATCTCATGGTAAGGTATTTTTTAAACGCACTCTTTCTGTAACACTGAAAAAATCATTAAACTGTTTAAAAGCTATTTAAAAAAACTTAGCGTCGGTGAATTTTTTTTTCATTTAGAAAGTATGATTGCAAGGGATATATGTATTTTGAAGCAGCCCATTTCCAGTAACTTTTTCATCTACATAATCAGCAGTGTCAGGCGAACCTTATAAAAATTCGCCCCTTCTCTTCCCCGGGGATTTTTCGTTTCTTTCAGTTTAAGACGTGGGGTGAAATTAAAAGCTGTCGGGCAATTAAGATTTTAAATTGGTTCCGGACGAAATTACCTCTTGTAAGTGTACGAGAATGCCTAAGCAAGGTTTTGACGTCCGCGCAATAAAAGGACTTAACAGTTGACGGCGCGGCGGGTGGTGGTGCAGGCGCCCTTAATTAAAATAAAAAATTAATATTTTGACAGGGCGCGGGGAGAAAATTTAATTATGACCGGCGGGCGGATGAAGATTCGACGAGGCCGCTTTTGTTTTTATTAGCGAAAATGAAAATATTAAATGCGAAATTATCTCTTTCATCCGGCCGAGAAACAAAAGGAGGTTTTTGCGAAATTATTTATTAGATCCTTGAGAATTTAAAAACGTTCGGGCTGTAAATTCTTAAACTCAAGGAATGTTAATCCAAGTCGGACTTATGTAAGCAGTTGTATGTACAAAATATGAAATAAATTAAATGTAAATTCAAGTATAAATTTTAATATCTTATATGGTAATCAACTGTTAACTCAGTAAACAGTAGCAAAAGTTTTCAATAAATTATTTACTGTTTTATAATTCGATAAACAGTATATCACTCCAACTCCAATAGTATTTACAAACACAGAAATACGTATTTTCTAACAATTTGTTAGAAAAATTCAAACAAATTATTATGTTTTTATTTAAATTACATGAATTTATAACAGCGCCCCTTAACCCATTGAAATTTATAATTTATGTTTGAGTATTAATTTAGCAAATTATTAAAAAAAGAAAAACTTTAGCAGAAGCAATAAGAATTTAAATCGAACTCAAAAAACCAAAGCACTGATGAATTTATGAAGTGAATTTGCTTCGAAATGAAATAACCAATAAAGTAAGTGGCCAGGCATGTGTCGACTTAATTAAAGCGTATATATTTCCTGGCGGTGCTAAAGTGCACCTGTTTTGAAGCTAAATTACGCGTTATCATAAAAAAAATCTCATTCCGTCGTCGACAATAAAAGGCAGAGCCGCGGTGAAGTTTAATTACGTGAAACGTATATGCATGCGACCGGTTTTAACCCTGCAAGTTAAAGCTCTACTTTTTTCCGGTTTTTCCGAATCAATGGGAGCTTTTTACAGACGGAAATCGCAGCATCATCCGTCGATTTCGACGTCCGGTCGACTCTAAAAATCGAATTACCCGACGCCGGCGACACGTAAAGCCAATTTTTCAGCGCTTACTTAGGTATATGCAAATAATCGAGCGTTAAAAGACTCCACCGGTTTAAAGTCGATAAAGACATCGTCACGTAGCCTGATTGTATCAGTAATTATTTCGGTAGGTGAGGCGGGAGAGGCGTAAAATAAACGTAATTTAACATCGTTAAATTCTGTCCGTGTTCCAGAACTTTGCAATTACCGGGCACTTCGGTTCTCTATTGTGCCTTAAACATGCTTGCCTCGTAAGCCTTACGTAAGTTAAATCCAAGTAAATAACAGAACAGTTGATCAATTTGGTAATTAATTATCTATACAGGACCAAATTAATTGTAGATGTGTTTTTTTCCTAATTTCACGAAAGCTTCGTTCATTCTATTAAAAAAATTATTTTCTTATGTTTACTTTAGTTTTATGCAATATTTACAAGATTCACTTATTTATTATTATTATTATTATTATTTAATTTTAATGTTAGATAGTGGTGGTCCTTCGTAATATAATACTCCTATTATTTTTGAAAAATTTGAAAACAATTATGGACTTCGTCTCAGCTTTCCAAGACAACGCAAAGCAGTAGCTTTATGAGTTTGCTTAATGAGTTCATTAAGTTCATTACTTTCCAAACGATTAATGACAGTATAAATAATGATTTTATGAGGGCATACAACATAACCTAATAGCACATGCTTCATTTATATCATGTGTTCAAAAATTCCCACGTTTGGAGTTGGCTATGATTTGAGATAGCAAGAAACACGGTACGTCTTTACTTGTATTGAAACGTGAAATAAAGTTATAAGATCAGCATCGACAAACGTTTATCAAATCAACGCCAACTCCAAGGCTGGAGTTTATATGAGAGAGAAAGAATATTATTCAGGAGTACCCAAGAGAGTTTGCGAACACCCTCTAAACGTGGAAGTTTTGGAACGCATAACAGTTGGAAACTTTTCGCGCGCATTTGTTTTAAATCCGTTGATGCATGCATAGAAAGAATATTTAGGTAAATGTGGCTTAGTGAAGAAACCAGCGCAGCCCTTGTGTTTTAATTCTTAATTTTTTTTCTGTGTACTTTGCAAACCCCAAGTTCTACGAGCTTGCCAGGGAAGCGTTAGACTGATTATTCTAGTATGCCTGCTGCGACTGCGACCGACTTACCAGGTATTTTTCTCCTACGGCATTCGCCTTACAAACTGGAGAAACGGAGAAAACCCAGTTAAAAGGAGTCCGAGTCCGAGTATGAATCCGAAACACATTCCCACACATAAGTGCTCTATCAGGAGGGGATTCGAACCCACACTTATAGTTGCCCGGCCAAGCATCAAGCTCGTTTCCAGCGGACCCAACCAACTCGGCCCCTGTCTCCGTCTTTTCTTAAGTTTCAATAGAGCGATCGGTATGTAAGCATGATCAGAAAACGAAAACGAATTTACAACGCCTTGTCTTCATAGTTCTATAAATCTTCACGGACCTTCAAATTGGAAACACTCCCGTGCAAAATCATTCTTACTGCCTCGTTAATTATTATTAGTTGTCATTTTTTTAATATGCGTGAACAAACAAAATCAACCATCAAGAAGCACATAACTACTAAATTTACATATAATGTCGTCCCTTTAAATCAACCATTTACATTTAGGAGATACGTTCATTTTGCACCCTACCAAAAAAATAAGTGTCGTAGAGGTAATAGGATAGTAAACTGAGAAAAATTATCTTTCCTTCTATTTTTTAATTCATCATTAATGTGATCAATAAATAATGGTTAAGCTTGCCCTTCTACAGTAATTTTTTATTGTGGGCACAGAAAGGTTGTTAGCATAGGAGTTATTATTGGTGTTTCATAACAATACTTCGTCCCACAAAAAGTTTCAAAGTCACTGTAACTTCTCAACGTTTCGTTGTCATTTTTATTTTTCAAATTCTGAAGAAGTTGTTTGCCAATAGCGAAACGTTGAGAAGTTTAGGCGATATTGAAACTACGATCGATGTCATCGATGAAACGTTCCACACCTTGTTGATTGTTTCTGTCTTTCGTTAATGAAATTAAAAGAATTCTTTCACAATAAGAACAAAAATTGACAATTTAGTTTATTACAGAATATCAAGAATAGCGATGAAAGCAGCTGATCATTTGTTTTGTCGTTTCTTTTTATCATTCGCTAAAATCAGTATTAAAAAAATTCTTTTATAAAAAAAACTTTGATAGTTCCTTACTTTCGCTGCAAAAACTCAAAGACAATAACAGTTATTAAAATATTATTATACAAATCTTTATCAGACAGGAATGTAGTTTAAAAGACAAACTAACGAATTGGAGAAACCCGTGCTACCTACCTGAAGGACAGCAAATTGTCAGAGGGCAATTTAAGATCTCCAACACAGCCGGCTAACTCTTGGAGAAAAGGTATGGGTCGTACGTTACCCCAAAAGTAAAGGCACAATAAAATAAATAAATAATCATCATCAGCTGAGCACACTTGTTTTTATTTGATGCTGCTCAAAAATTCAAACACTATAAACAGAAATAAATTGTACAACCCAAACGGGATCTCAGTTAGTTGAATAAAAGAAAAAAAAAGTAAACGGTATAGGCGCCATGTACATCTCTGCGTTCAGCGCCGCCTGGCGTGGTGATTTGTGAATTAGTGATATGAAAATATTTCTTGAGACTCATTGCTTGGGAATAATATCACTCTTATGACAATTTACGATTGATTTTTGAGCATTTTCCTGAGTCTCTACGAAAAGAACGTCCCTTTAACAAAAGTCATAGAAAATAAAACGCAACCAAGAAGATCGGACGAACTACTACAAGTCAAAGAGACTTTAGGTCTGTTACGTGACACAAACAGAAACACACTCGACGGAGAAATATTAGAAATCTACAAGCGATACAAAAGTTTCTATCTGCAGCTTACGAAACAGGAAAAGAAAAAAACTAATACCACGTTTATAAAGCAATCAGATAACAAACAGAAAGCTGTATGGGAAATTATTAACAGGGAAACTGGTAGAAGATCAGTTAGGAATAAACCTATTCCTCAGATGGAAGATTTTAACAAATACTACGCAAACATAGCAGAAAGTATTAAATCCACAATCCCAGACAGTGCCGTCGAAGCTAGTCAATTGGTCAAGAGAGTAAAAGTTAATGGTAGCTCCATGTTCTTCCAACCTGTCACCGAGCAAGACATAGCCAGACATATACACAACCTAAAAAATAAAAATACAAAAGACATCAACAATATAAGCACACGTCTTGTGAAAAAAATGGGTCACCTAATAACGGTCACCCTAGTTCATATAGTTAATAATTGCTTAGTGGAGGGTGTTTTTCCCGAAAAAATGAAAATTGCCCGAGTTACACCTTTATTAAAAACCGAAGACCCCAAAAATATTAACAACTATAGGCCGATATGCATCTTGCCAACATTTTCAAAAATTCTGGAGGGAATTACGGCTGAACAAACCTTAAACTTCGTAGAGAGAAATCATTACCTACACGACAGTCAGTTTGGCTTCCGTCCCAATGGAAACACTACCAAAGCTATCATGAACCTCGTCCAATATCTCACAAACTCAATGGAAGAGCAAAACGAGACGGCTGTTCAATTTTGCGACTTATCGAAAGCCTTCGATTGTCTTTCACATAAAATATTTCTTTCCAAGATGCAACACTATGGTTTTCGGGGTGTCCCTCTAAAATTATTTGAATCATACTTCACCAATCGTTTACAAATAGTGAACATCGGTGATTGTAGTAGCGAGCCTGAGCGTGTAACACACGGAATCCCATCAGGATCCATCCTGGGGCCATTGTGTTTCATCCTATACGTAAACGATCTGCCAGCCAATGTAGCAGCCCACTCAGTTTTATATGCCGACGACACAACCTTCGCAGTCAAGGACAGAGTATCTGAAAACTTTACAGAAAAATTGGAGTCCATTGCCTAGACTTCAGCAGAGTGGTTCGCAGCCAATGAACTCAGCCTTAATACTGAGAAGTCGAAAACGGTTATTTTCACAGCCTCCCGGAAAAGTACCGTAAAAACTGGGGAGACAAAAATTCCTGGGAGTTCACTTGGATACAAGAATGACATGGCGGAAACACTGTGAAGTGCTTTCTAATAAACTTTGTAGTGCAATCTTCGCTATACGTCGTATAAGAGCTATAGTAAACGAAGAGTCAGCCCGTACAACCTATTTCTCCTTGTTTAATGCACCAATGACCTATGCAATTTGAGCCTGAGGAAATTCGTCGCACGCTGAAAAAAATTTTCGCCTACAAAAGAAAGCGATACGAGCAATAGAAGGAGTGCCCATGGATGCCCACTGCAAATCCTTATTCATAAAATTTGGAATCATGACGTTACCTGCACACTTTATTCTGAGCACGCTGGTGAATGTCAGAGAAAATCTAAATGGCCCATAACCATAACGCCCATAACTATAATACGTGTAGCAACGAGAACCTGTCCATACGGAAGATTAGACTTTGCGTAGGAGCCCGGCAGAACTTAGGGATGCAGCCTTTCAACCATCTACCCAACCGATGGAGAAAGGAAAAGGTTTCAATGTTTACGAAACGTCTTAAACGCATAATGAACGTGAATCCAATTTATTGTATGCATGATTTTTACCACATCAATTTTTCAGATATACAAATGTAACTAACATTAACTTGTTTGTATTGACCGCATTATATTCCAATGTAAACTATTAAACTAGTACATAATACTTGAGCTTCCTGGTATTGAAATACATTACAATATTCAAGTTCAAATGTACCCTAATAATTTGAAACAACTCGTATTTTCATACCACTAATGCAGAATATGGTCATTGGTGGCGCTGGCTTCGCATGTGCATAGTCTCTATATCGCATATATGTGCATAGTCTTTATATCGACTTTAACGAGAAACAGATCTGCCTTTCATTTATAGAAAATGCAAAAAGTAAATAGTCACAAATTATTTAGTTAAAATTACGTTAACGTCACGCAGCGTTTAGTACAACACAAAATAAACAATAAGAGAAAATATTTCCGACCTTGTAAACAAATCCACACTTGGACACTCAGCTGTCAAGGTGAGGTTTGAAAACCAATCGAGAAACAATCCGGCAGATGATGCCGGTGCTGTCAATTACGTCACTACGCAAAACAGCGTCACGATCTCTCCTGTTGGTTCGTATCGTCTACGGTCGAGCCCAACTTCAACGAGGAAAGGGGCGGACAGCGATGTTTTGACCTTTAGCAACTAAGACTCCGCTTACGGCTTTTCCACACAAGGGTCGATCTCAAATGGCGTTACGAAGAGATGTAGTCAGAAAAGGGGGTACGACTACCACTACAAGCCTAAATAGTAAAAGAAAGGCTCGTGTTACAGACCGAAATACGCACAAAGTTGCCAATAGAACCCTACCTGTTCTTTTTCTCGCAGCACAGACTTAGAAAAGCTTATAAGAAAACTTGTCTCGCTTAACGTGCATCAAAGCAGATCTCGGAGTAAATAAATTCCGCTTCGGGCTTCGATCAACGAAATCATCACGATCAACGCACAAAATCGTGGGCATTACACTAACAATAGATGTGCACGTCAAGACACCTTCAACAGCAATGAATGCGCCGCGGAAAGAACACGCTCTGACCAACTATCCTGGGACGGGGGTTGTTACGAGATAGTTCCTGTTTTAACCGGCCGAAAGGGTTGAAAGACTGTATTACCGCAAGGCGTAGGTAGTGGCTTTTGTTTTCTGATGTAATATGATGAAACGTGACGAACAGCACGTAGGCCCAAAACTAACCTTTCAGTTCCCACGCAAATATAGGGTGATTGGCAATACTAAAAATAATCTAAATAAATTTTTCACCCGTAACAACCGTAACTGCTAAGTAGAGTATACGTTTTCTTAATTTAACTTGAAGGCTTCAGCGGTCGTCATCCATGTTTGAATTGGCTTCCGGTTGGAACCGCGTCACGTTGACTTCTTCTACTGCCGATGTTTCGTTCTCCATTGCAGGAGAACTTTCTCAGGGCTGCTGCTAATGGTGGTGTTGCTGCTACTTCTCGTTAGTTGTTGAGACTGAGTGGGTATGTCTGGTGTCGTGGTATTTATAGTGGTCGGTGGGGGTAGTGGATCGGAATGGTGAGCGGGGATTGGTCTCTTGGGGCGTGAGAGATCGTTAATGAGAAGTTTCCAGGTATTGTGGAGGTAAAAGCCAGTATCATGGTTCAGGTTATTGGGGTGTTTGGGGATATCTATGGATTCACGGATTTTACGATTGAAAAAATGAGATGAGCGGGTTAGAAGTTTTGTGTCGGAAAATACGATTTGGTGATCGGTTTCTAGTTTGTGTTCAGCTAGGGCCGAGCCAGTTGTTTCTAGTAGTCTAGTATAGCGTCCATGTTCAGAAACATGAGTGCTAAAGCGGGCTACTTGCTATACGAGCCTATACCCGACTACCAACCGAGACCCGACATGCGACTCATCCACGTTTGTCGCGTTTGTACACTGACAAGACACGAACCCTGCAAAAGAACTCATTCGTACACTGAACGTGGTGAGTTCTATGTACACATTATGTCTCCCGTATTCTCCAAAAAGGCAAAAGTTGTTTTAGCTGGTGGTACAATCATGTTATTCGAGAAAGAAAAAAAGAAAAAAACGTGTTGGATTGAAAGAGTGGTTGATTAGGTATGGATTTTCTTGACATAGGAGGATAAATTCCCCCCAAGAAGATTTCTTGTCTTCAAAAGACATTTTAATTCACTTTAGCTTCTTGATATCGACATTGAACTGTACAACTGTTGCCTGGAGTCACCAGACAGGTCTTGACAGATTAGATCACAACCCGACCCTGACCGATTTACGGCTTGGCTCCTATTACCATTCATTAGCGAATCTGTCAGCGGCCAAGTCGCGATGGACCAATCCATCGGACTAATTCGATAATCATGGTTTGTTTCACCGATGTACAAACCGCCACAGGAACATGGAATTCGGTACAAATCTTCAGATTGGAAGGGGATGTGATCTTTTGTGGAGCATAGACAGTCTGAAAGTTTTGACATGGGTAAGTAAATGAATTTGATGTTTTGTTGTTTAAGAATTTTGCCGATTCGATCTGTTATAGTGTGGATGTAGGGTAAGCTGTAGCGACTGGAGGTGTATCAGGTTCAGAGTGTGGTGGAATTGTAGTGAGATGACGAGAAATGGACCTTTGGATGTCGTGTTCGTTTATAGTTGTTATTGAGTAGGACTTTTATTACGTGGTTCAGTTGAGTTTGAAGTGAAGAGGGTTCTCATAGGGCAAAGGTGTGGCTAGCTAGTGAGATAATGACTGACTGTTTTTGAGAAGGATGACGGTATGAATGTGCATTCAAATGGCCATCAGTGTGGGTCGGTTTGCGATACACAGAGTATCCTAATCTACCGTTAGGGAGGCGGCTTACTAAAATATCAAGGAAAAGTAAGTGGCTAGTGGTCAGTTTGATGCAAATGGCCATTAGTGATGCTTTAAGTTAAGTTAAGCCCCCCATACACCTGCGAACAAATTGCACAAACTGACGTTGCACAAGTTGTTGTGCAAACAAGGTCACCCATACACTATCACCCATACACTATACGCAATATTATGCAAACTCCAGTTGCTTTTGTCGTGTATCTACGGAAACATGCCGTCTGACGACACGACGCAATAGTTGCACAATGCCACTCGTTGTCCAATTAATTTCAAAAAAACTTTCTGCAACTAGTTGCACAGCACGTCAAACAACACCATACACTATACAAATGTTTGTATGACAGCCTCTGTTGCGCAATTTGTTCGCAAGTGTATGGGGGGCTTTAGGCTTAAATCTTAAATCTGTTATTGGTTTACTTATTGACAGAAAATAAGTCGAAATACCTTAAGCATGAGTTCTAAAATGGACGTGTTTCAAATATGTATACATGAAACCTTATTATTTCTCACATTTATGAAAACAAGAAGCCTGTACTACATAAAACATTCATGCAAGCCTCTTTACATAGATAAGGTGCTACGTCACTTGATGTCTGCGAACAGTAATTTCTGGATTTTGTTCTACTTATAACAAAACTGCCTCCTCTACCTCAGGGTAGGCCTTTCAGCATTACGAGTACATTTTTCAAAGGACCAGTCTCGCAAACTTTGATGTAGTTTTCTAAAAAAAAAAGCAAAACAAGTGCACGATTTGGATAAGCTTCGGCGTACAAACAACGGGTCTCCGAGGTATTTCCGCTAAACATGAAATGCATGTCGGCTCATTCTGTATTTATGAAAGTAAAAAAGCATCTTGGTTTTATATAATTTGAAACAGGTTCGATATTTCGTTGTCAAAAAAATAATAACTTTATGCATTTTATAAACACTTTTTACATTTTATAAATAAGAAAATACTATTTCTAATATATCAAAATACATTGCTCAACAATTGATTACAATCAATATCACATGAATTTGCATTTCTTTTTTAAAATTCTTAAGTAAAAATATAAATCATTGTAGATATCCATAATTGTTGAGCTCTGTAGAAATAATTACAAAATAAAATGTTTACATTAATAGATCGAAAAGAAAAGAGTTAATAAATTCCTCGAAAGAATAAAATTTAATTTCATATAAAAGGATATAAGCCAAATGTGATAGATTTCAAAATTTGGAGAGCCATTAATTTCTTGGCCAATCTATTACCATATGAAAAAATATTTATATAACAATCGATATTAACAACAAACAATTAATCATCATTTGTGACATTGTTCTTAGATTGAACGCATTACCAGAATTTTATCTAATTTACTTATTTTAACCCTAACATGCATTTTAGTACTGTAAAATATTTAAACAATATAATTTACATTATCTTTTGCTATAAATAAACTTGAGAATGAATTTTTAAAAAACACATTCCTCATAGTGTTAATATTCCAATTCCGCTTGTGAAACACGTTTGAATCCAAAATCCCAACTTTTTCACGCCTTCGATTCAAAGCCCTAAATTTTAAATTAATTCCGTTCGTAAGGCGGAATTGAATCCGAATTTCTGGTCACGTCGGATCGTGAACAATTTGTAGTGAAAATCTGACTTTTTGTAAAGTTATTTTTTTGTTCTCTTCGCCTACGTGACTGAGTTAAAAAGCTCCCTATTTTTCACTTAATAACGTGGTAGATATCGGGCACCGGAGTTACTATTTCAAATGTTGTCTCTTTATAGAACAAAGTCAGTAAAACGTAATAAATTTATAGCAAGTGTTAAAAGTCGAAATTGTTTCAATTTCAGCGCAGGTTTCTTCTTCTAGTTTCAGCATAATCGTAAAACTGACGTTGTGTCTCCCAAGTAGGTCGCTGCCAGCTTCATTTCGGATTAACGTCGTTGTTTATGTCGAAGGGTATTAGCTGCAATATTTCCTGTTTTGCTTTGAGGGTGGTGTCAAGTGTCGGAAGAACTGAACAATTCCCTGCAAGTGCATGTGTTTGCGCTGGAAATAACCTGTCGTGTAATGTTGTTATCGCAGCTTTGTTGTTCTAGGAGCAGCAGGACGCAGTGGCTCGTATACGTTTCAGATAATATATGTATGTATGCGTAAATGTTATTGTCTGAGGCCTTCATGCCTGTTATGTTAGCTGTATTTTAACTATCAACACTAGAAATACGTTTAATTAACTGACATAATATTTTCTATTTATAACTGATGTGATGTTTAGTGATAAAATAAAATATTATTGGCTAATAAATTTTAGGACTACGTGAATACTGCACGCATACTTAAAAAGAACTAGAGCTTACAAAACGCATTAACAACAGATAGTTTCAAAAATACCTTTCCTGAAGAGAACTTAACTGATCAAAGAATTTCGAACCTGAATGAAAGCTCTATAATGACCTAATTTAAATTCAAATTTTTGTTCTGTTTTCTGCTTCCATTCTTTTCAAGTGCACTTCATTAACTTTCCAATTAATTATAGCTTCTTTCCGTCGTCCCGGTTTAAAAACAATCAATATCTAGATGATGTACAAAGTCTTGAACATAAGGCCGAAGGAATTTGTTACTGTTTTCTATTACGCATAATAATTTACGCATTTATAATTTAGTGGAATTGAAAATGTAAAGTTTGTTTATAACATTTTTCAATATATCGATTTAAGAGTTCTACAAATCTGTGCAAACATGCACACATATGTGAGCGTTCAAGTATGTTGTTGAGACGTTATATAAAACACAAGGAAGATTGAGAAAGAAATCTAATAAAATGCATAAAGAGCATTCCAGGCCGGGTTCGATATTCAAATATCGTCATCCTTGGACGTCCTGAGAGGAGAGAGCACGTTCACAATATCGCGGGCTCGATACCGGAAATGGGAATGTCAATCACCGAAGCGCGACTTGCGGTGACGGTGAAGGCGCGCTTTTCGTTAGTAAACATCTTATTTTCAATAAGAGTTACCGCATTCGTTTTTCTTCCGGGCGTATAGCGTCAATAGAAATAAATTGCTCATTTCAAGCAGGCCCCAATATTGTCTTGATATTAAAAAATCCTCTCCTCTGTAAACTGAAACAGAAAATAGAAGACAGGCGCAGAGTAAACACGGAGGGGGCCATGTGTTGTTTCTAGATTGTAATCCTGACCTACTTGAGCAGGAATTACATTTCCTAATTACTTTTTCTTTGACAGTCTTTTTTTGCTTTGTTTCTAATCGAAATCGATGTATAGAAATAAACCAGTTATTTCGAAAGCTTGGTACTACTGTAAATAGTGTGGCTACAAGTGAGCTTGTGAAATTTTTCATAGAGCTTTCGTGCTACTTGAAAAATTGTTTGAAATAAGCTTCTCGTGGACGTCAAGAACTGACGTCCGTCGGCCTAACAGCATGTAGCGGATCCACGGGATTTATTTTACAAACAGTTGTCAAGTCTCCTTTTATTGGGCTAAAACGCCTGTGATTAATGATCCTCGCCGAGTAAATACAAGCCGAGATGCTCTTTGGCGTTTATTTTGTTCAACAGCACCTCAAGGACGTGCTCCGGCTTAAATATTCCTTGCAATTTTTCTATAACATTTTATACCTTATTTGGAATCGACAAGTGCAGTTACTGAACTACTTCAGTATTGAACATAATGTTATAATATTTAAATTGTCGGTATACAAAATGATACTACCATATAATTATCATTTTAGGTCATCCAGTGGTCATCTGTGAATGGAAAATTTGAAATCAGTTTCTTTTAACACATTACATCAAAGAGTAACAAGAAAATTATGTAAATATCTTTTCCAAATTAGTTTATTCTCACTCTGCAGTTGTTTGAAGTTTATAGATTCATATCTTCGGGGCATTGATTTTTGCGAAGTAGAACGAAAGAAAAAGGCGAGTAATTAATTGGAAAGTTAATGAAGTGCACTTGAAAAGAACGAAAGCAAAAGAAAAATAAAAAATTTGAATTTAAATTAGTCTTTATACAAGCGTGCGTCTTCATTCATCTCTGAACATTTTTAAAATTAATTTAATTCCCATCGGATGCGCTCTGGTATTTTTTTTAACAAAATAATTCAATTTCACTTAAGAAAATAACAATGCAAAATGAAAATATGATTACATCAACAAATGAATTAATAAATTTAATTATGCGATCGTGAAACAGCAAACGCACATTAGAACGAAGATCGTTTAATTGATTGCTTTTTTTGCACGAAAGGCTGCAAGCTTATAGCCGCAAGTTCACGTTTGTTTAAGCGTTTAAAGGAGTAACTTTAATTGGAGTTTTCCGTGAGTTTTATTTCCGCGAATTAAAAGCATCGGTTGGACGCACGAATTTCCCAGCGCACGCACCCCCTCCCCCCATTCAAATTGACAAACTTTCCGCCGACGTTTCAACCCGAGAGATGATGCATTGCCCGGGAAACTTTGGACGTGATGATGTATGCGTCGGAGGAAATCTCGATGAAGTGAAGGAAAAGCACGACGCGCTCGTCTTCATTGATTATCACCTCGGCGAGTTGACAAAGCAAAAAAAAAACTTTGACAAGTTTTCCAGGAATGATTTTAGAATGCCTACTTGAACGTAAATAAGTCATTTAAATTAACTTGTATCCATCTTACGTTTTGTATCGAATGGAATTCTTAAAGCAAAATCATCATTCTCAAGTATCACCGTCCGGAGAGCAATTTTCTGAGCAAACAGTCGGACGTGCAATGCTAAATCCTTAACGTATACATTACGTTTCAAACAGCCGTAAAGCAATACCAGATGACGTAAAATAAACTGATTTATGTCGGATATTCAAAACTTTGCGTTTTAAAAATCATATGAATTCTCAACGTCTAAGATGCACTTAGTATGATAAATTCGAAATGCTTACGGTCCTTGGCAACCGAGTCGCATATTTTGCCGTCTGTGATGCATTCGAATAGTAAGGCCCCGCAATGAAATCCTTTATTATTTATGAGGTTTGAAGTAAGGGGATTCTTTGTCTTGGAAAATTGTTTTGTTTTGTTTTCACTGCAGTAAATCCAATGTTAATTGTGTAAGAGTTACCAGTGGAAGGGTGAACAGTTCTTAATTTTGATTTACTTGCAATGTTTTTGAGTGTCTTCAAATTAAATTGCATCGTAAAAACGTGATTAATTCAATCACGCACTTAGGACGACGGAAAAAAATTGGAAATAACTCTTGCGTGTTCCACCAGCGAAATAATTCAGAATTCCTGAAGATCTGACATCACAGTACGTTCAATAATCTTCTCCTTTGAATAAAATTATGCTTTTTATTTTATATTTAATTTCTCTTTATTTTGTGACCTATAATTCGTTTCGGATTTCTCCTAGACTCTACTAGGACTTTACTTGGTAAAAGACTTTTTGTATCGATTTACAAGGAAAATATTTCTTTCATTGTGAAAGTAATCAGATAGATAGAGCAGATAATTTTTTGAAGTTAAAATATAGAATTAAAACTTACGGACTTCAAATTTAAAACATTTTGTAAAGTGAAATAAAAGTAATAAAAACTGCCTTCTTAAAATAAAATTGTGAAATATTAATGTTAAATAAATAGGTTCAAGGTTTAATGAACAAATTTTAAGACTAGTTAGTCTTACACCAATTAAAGTTACTTTAAGAGGACAATTTTATTAAAAAAAAACACACAAACTACGTTTTAGACTTAGCTAAGAAAAGAAAGTCCAATTATTACAAATCTAAAGTCTCCTCTCGTAATAAGACCCAATGTAGTGAAGTCTTGTAGGATTGAAATCGAAAATGAGAATTTTATGTGAATCTGCGTTGGACTTATCATAATCAAGTCAACAAGGAGAAAAGAATCGAATATTTTGTGGAAGGAGTTAATTCAAGTAAGTTAAACGTTGTTTTGGAAACATTGAAGCGCCCCACGAAAGTACAATTTTTATAAAAAATTTAAATCCGTTTTGGACTCAGTTAACAGATCCCATTGTAATGTGACATTTTCTCTCCCTTAAAATATACAGTGAAGCTCTTATGAAATTTGAACTTAGTCAAATTTATAAAATTAACAAAGCGAAGAATTTTCAATATTTTGTGTATATAGTTAACTATTTAATTCAAGCAGCCAGCACGTTATTTCTGAAATCTCTGAATTTGTAGAGCACATAATTATAGAATTTGGACTTGGGACTAGTTTCTGCTAAACTCAGAGCAGTTATATCGGTTTAATCTATCAAAAAAGGGCCCATTCAATAATAAAAACGTTGAGACAGTTTTGAACTTATCATCCTTAGATAAGAAAAGTAAGTACAATCTGATCAATAAAGAATGTCTGAAAAAAATTACTTTCCCAGAAGAAGAGTGTATCAATATTTAGGTCCGAGTTATGTCAACTGTATAACCTGAAGTTAGAACTCTCTCTCTCTCTCTCTTTGACATGACAACCAAATATGCTAAGGCCCGGTTTATTCATCTCTGAGTAAGTGGCCAGTAAAATACTTGATGATTAAAGATAGGGCAATGCATTGTGCTAATCCGTCATGTTATAACTTGGCACTTACTCAGAGATGAATAAATCGGGCCTAAATCCCTTCTCTTTTTTGAACTTGTGAATTTCAAATTTAGAACATTTTGTAAAGTGAAATAAAAGAGGAATAATAAAAAATTGTTTTCTTAAAAATTGTGAAAATTAATATTAAATAAATAGGCTCAAGGCTTAATTAATTAATTATGTTTTTAAGGTCACTTTAAACATGAATTTATTCATTATTTGTTATTATTATTAATAGATTCATCTGGTAATTATATCCATTAATTTCTTTTTATAAATTCTCTGCAGGTATTCGTTTTCTCTATAAAATGGCATATTTTCGATGTTACAAAGCCATAAACTTTGGCAACGTCCAGGTAATTTAGAAACAGACCTTTAAGTCATATATTTTAAATGTCAGAATGGTTAAATAAAACAAAATTGAAAGAAAAAATGATCAAAGATGATCATGATTAGAGAGCGGATTTATAAGCACAATAAAAATAAAAATAAGCGTTTAAAAAAGCTTAATATTTTATGAAAAAATGCTTTATATTGTGACAATTGCGGTCCCAGCCCGTCTGATGCGTCAACACCGACGCGCCTTAGACGAGAAGCTTCGACATCACGTCAGCGATGATCCGAGACTTTCTGTCGAACGAGCGAGAATGTTCGCGAGAAACAACCCCGGCATATAAAAATGCACGCAGCCAAACGGGGGACAGTTCGACATTAATTAAGCAAGTGGACAGTTCGGAATTGAAGTCGCGTTATAAATATTCGCTCGGCTGTTAACATAAATTACTTATTAGTTTATAAATAAATTATTGTTTAAGTTAGTGTTAATTAGTGTTACTTTTAATTAAATTAGATTATTAACTATTTCGTGTTTTGATTAAAATAAAATTAATAGAACCTTTAAAAACGTTACATTGGTGCCAGGTGCGAGGTTCGTGAAAATAAATAAACAATTAAAATTAAATTGAATTTAAACAAATTATTAAACAAAGATCAGTGTCAAAAACAAAAACAATGGCTTCAAGGAAAGTGTTGTTAAAAGAGTTAAAAGTGACCGAATTAAAAGCTGAATTAGAAGAGCGCGAATTGGAAATCTCCGGAAAGAAATCGATTTTGCAAGAGAGACTACACCAAGCGCTACTAGAAGCAGGGGAGGATCCAGAAGCTTTTCTTTTTGAAATCTCGGGCGGCCCTGCAGATTTAAATAAGATATTAGAGGATAAATTAAAGGAACAATCGGGAAACTTCAAAGATGAATTGCAAAATAAATTAATGGAACAATCTGGAAATTTCAAAGATGAATTACAAAATAAATTACTGGAACAGTCCAGAAATTTAGATGAGAAGTTTCGAGAACAATCCGGAAATTTGAAAGACGATCTTGGAAATTTGAAAGACGACCTAAGTAAATTAATGGAATATTCTAAAAACACGGAAGAAAATGTGAAAATTTTAGAAGAGAAGCTTGAAGATAAATTAATACAACAGTCGAGAAATCTGGAAACTAAATTACAAGAACAGTGTGATAATTTGAAGGATGAATTTCTAGAGCAGTCAAAAGGGCTTGAAGGTAAACTAGTAGTAAAAATATCAGAAGAGACAAGGAATCTGCAGGAAAATGTGGAAGAAATACTATTCCAGCAGGATAACAAAATTAAGAATCTCGAGCAAATCATGGCAGGGTTGCGAATGTTCGGGGATCCATCACCAGCAGAAATACCAGAAAATAATGAGATCCAAACTGTGGTAGAACCAGCGGAAATTTCTAAATTGAAAATAAAACCACCGACGTTCGATGGGAAGTCTTCTTGGCCTAACTACTTCAAACAGTTTGATGCTGCAGCAAAAGCGAACGGATGGACGGCCAGTGAAAAAGCCACTTCATTAATTGTGGCCTTGAGGGGGGACGCTATCGATGTGCTACAAATGATGCCGCTAGAGGAACAAGAAGACTTCAAGAAGCTGGTGAACCGGCTGGAGATGCGTTAGGGCCAGGCGCATCTGACCGACGTGTACCATGCGCAGCTGAGAAACCGTTACCAGAAATCCGGAGAGAGTCTTCAGGAATTCGAGGCTGATGTAGCGCGCCTAGCCCGGTTGGCATATCCTGCAGCTCCTGATGATTTCCTGCAATGTTTGACGCTGCAGACCTTCGTGCTTGGAATCCGTGATCCGGACAATCAGCAGGCATTGAGAATGGCCTACCCTAAGACATCCAAGAACGCATTGGCCTACGCCTTGGAATTCGAGGCGACGAAGCGAGTTTCAAGAGGACACGTCAACGTACGAGCTGCCATGGACTCCCAAGAAGAAGAACTCGCCAGCATCCAGGCGCGATCTGCTGCAGAGGAGCGGCCCAAGGACTATACCACCACGGAGGATGTTCGCCGCATTGTGGAACAAGTCTTGAGGCAGAAGAATCCTCTGGTGTGTTGGAATTGCCAGGAAGAGGGACATGATCGCAGGCGGTGTCCCAAGGCCAGGCAGGATTCTCCACGAAGGAAGCCACAGGGAAAACTAACTCTGGTCGCTGCAGATGGACAAACGTCGACGCGTATTCAAAGGCCTCCAAAGACAAAGGCCACGAAAGTAATAGCCCTGCGGCGATTAACCAGCAGTGTCTTCGTGGATGCCACCATTGATGACATCCCTCACACCATGCTACTGGATACAGGTGCGACGAAGACTATCCTGAGGCCCGATGTGATCAAGTCATCAAAACGCACTGAGCCGACTAAGTGGAGACTGAGGACGGCAACCGGAACATCAGCCACTGTCCATGGTGAAGTAGAGGTGACCATTACCATTGGATCGACCCCCATCAAACATCGTGCGCTGGTAGAAGAAATAGAGGACGAAGCGATTCTGGGCATGGACGTCATGTGTGCTCATGGATTCCAATTGGATCTGAAACGTGGCGTGATGGCGGTTAACAACGAGGAGTTGGTTCTACATCAAGGAGAGGACGTGGCCGCTCGAGTTGTTCTCGCAGAGGATGTAGTATTGCCTAGCAGAACTGAGGTTATAGTCGATGCAAACCTGAACGGCGCTTTCCAAGACGGGCAAGTCATTATGGTCGAACCTAACACTGACGATCAGAAGATTCGAAAAGGAGTTCTCGTTGGAAAAATGTTGTTGACAGCAAAGAAGGAAATACCAGTCCGCCTAATGAATGTGAACTGTTTCCCTGTCAACATCAAGAAAGGTACGATCTTGGGAAGCTGTGCCATGGTGTCCTCCATCTCCCGCCAAATAGAAGCAAACGTACAACAAGAGACGAAGGTCCCGAAGAAGTTGTTGGAAATGGTCATGTCGACGGCCCAGGAACTGACTCCAGAACAGAGGACAAAAGCGAAGAACCTGATCTGTCAGTATCAAGATGTGTTCGAGGTAGAAAATGGACCTAAGGGAAGAACCGACATAGTCAAACACAAGATAGAGACCGGGGAAGAAAGGCCCATCCGTCAAGCTCCAAGGAGGTTACCATTGGCGAAGCGTGACGAAGCAGAACGCATTATTCACGAGATGGAAAAAGACAATGTGATTGAGCCATCCAGCAGCCCATGGGCGTCACCGGTAGTGCTTGTGAAGAAGAAGGATGGATCCACACGATTCTGCGTAGACTATCGATTGCTCAACAACGTCACTAAAAAGGACAACTATCCTCTGCTACGAATTGATGACACCCTGGACACCCTGGCCGGTTCAAAGATCTTCTCCACCTTGGATCTAAAGAGTGGTTATTGGCAAGTGGAACTAGCGCCCGAAGATCGAGAAAAAACGGCGTTTTCCCTTGGTATGGGTCTATGGCAATTCACGGTGATGCCGTTCGGCTTATGTAATGCTCCAGCGACATTCGAGAAACTGATGGAGACGGTTCTGAAGGGTCTGTCCTGGACAACGTGCATGGTATACCTGGACGACATAATTGTGGTGGGGAAAACTTTCGACGACCACCTGAAGAATCTGGAAGGAGTGTTCCAGCGGCTTCGCGGAGCGGGACTAAAGCTTAGTCTCAAGAAGTGCCACCTGTTCCAGAGGGAAGTGATTTATCTAGGCCATATTGTTAACGGGAATGGAATCGCCGTGGAGCCAGTAAAGATTCAGGTCGTGAAGGACTGGCCAACTCCCAAGAATAAACACCAGATAAGGAGTTTCCTAGGCCTATGCACTTACTATCGTCGCTATGTTCCCGGATTTGCGGACATCGCTAAACCGTTGACAAAACTCACTGAAGAAGGTCGTCCGTTTTAATGGGACCAACATTGCCAAATTAGTTTCGAACAACTAAAACAGTACTTGATAAGTGCTCCAATTCTAAGTTACCCTCTCCCAGAAGGCAAGTTCATCGTGGACACTGACGCTAGCAATGTTGGTATCGGTGGCGTACTGTCCCAGATCCAAGAAGGGCAAGAGAAGGTGATTGGCCACTTCAGTAAAGTCCTGTCAAAGCCGGAACGAAATTATTGCGTCACTAGAAGGGAATTGCTAGCCGTAGTAAAGTCCATAGAACATTTCTACAAGTACTTATATGGCAGACACTTTCTCCTGAGGACGGACCATGCCGCTTTAAAATGGCTCCTCCGATTCAAGAATCCTGAAGGACAAGTCGCACGATGGATCGAACGACTTCAGGAATACGATTTTGAAATCCAGCATCGGGCCGGAACTAGCCACAGAAATGCCGATGCTTTGTCGAGAAGACCTTGTGCCGAAGACTGTAAGCACTGTAGTCGGCTGGAGGAGAAAGTGGCCACGACTGCGAGGACGGCCATCGTAGACGACAAATGGCAAGGTGAAGAATTGCGACGAGACCAGGAGAACGATCAGGATTTGAAATTGGTGCTGGAATGGAAAAGTAGGGAGGCAAGGCCTACTTGGGAAGAGATAGCACCGTGTGCACCATCCGTGAAATCGTACTGGGCGCAGTGGGACTCCATAGTGCTGGATCATGGTCTTCTGAAACGAACCATCGAGAACCAGGAAGGCACGGAACAGAAGACACAGTTACTGATCCCCAAGAATAGGGTGCCGGAAGTTCTGAGGGAACTTCACGATGGAACTTCGGGAGGGCATCTGGGAATCAAGAAGACTATGGAAAAGGTGCGCGAGCGATTCTACTGGGTGAACTGCAAGGAAGATGTAAAGGACTGGTGTAGGAAGTGCGTAGCCTGCGCAGCTAGTAACGGCCCCCACAGACGAGGCAAGGCTCCTATGAAACAGTATAACGTGGGAAGTCCTTTTGAGAGAGTTGCCATAGATGTAGCCGGCCCATTTCCACAAACGAATAGTGGAAATAAGTACATCGTCGTGGTGATGGACTACTTTAGCAAGTGGGTTGAAGCATACGCCCTACCAAACCAAGAGGTGATAACTATTGCTGAAGTCCTTGTCCGAGAATGGATCAGTCGGTATGGCGCGCCCATGGAGCTGCATTCAGATCAAGGGAGGAACTTTGAATCGGCTTTATTCAAGAACGTGTGTACTTTGCTCGGCGTCCGGAAAACTAGAACCACTGCACTTCACCCGCAGTCAGACGGAATGGTGGAAAGATTCAACAGAACCATCAACCGACATTTGTCCAAAGTTGTCTCCGATCATCAGAGAGACTGGGACACGTACATTCCCCTTTTTCTACTGGCATACCGTTCGTCCGTTCATGAGACAACAGGAGATACACCAGCGAAAGTGGTATTTGGGCGAGAGCCAAGGCTGCCCTGCGACTTGAAGTTCGGCGTGAAGCCCGGTGAGGTCCCTGCCGACGAGAACTACGTTAGCGGCCTACGCAGGAAAATGGACGACATTCACAATCAAGTGCGTCACAATATACAGACGGCCAGCGACCGAATGAAGGAGCATTATGACATCAATGCTCAGAATGGGGGATACCAACCTGGAGCACTGGTTTGGCTTTACAATCCTCAAAGACGTAGAGGTCTGTCCCCAAAATTGCAGACATCTTGGGAAGGTCCTTATAGAGTGATGAAACGGATTAACGATGTCATCTACCGCATCAGGAAGGTTCCGCATAGCAAACCCAAAGTTATCCACTTCAACCGAATGGCTCCTTACAACGGAGAAGAAAATGAGGGGACAGTACAACGGACGCAAGGTTCCGAAGTAAACTTCATGTTTCATCACGCCACAGGAAGTAAGGCGCGATTCGGAGTGACCACAGAGAGACAGCAAGATCTTTTTCAAGTGTCACCAGAGTACAGTCTGGCCCACTGTGTGGCAGAAGACCTAAGGATGTCCAAGGGGATGGCCCAAGTCTTCCGGAAGAAATTTGGTCAGGTCGAGGAACTCCTAAGACAGCACCCCATGGTGGGCAAGAGCCTGCAGATCATCCACACGGAGGCGGAACAAAGACGACACGTGTACTACTTAGTCACCAAGAAGACATCAAGCGGTAAGCCTGACTATCGTAGTATTTGGAGAGCTTTATGGAGCCTGAAGAGACAGTTGGTGGAAGGCAAGGAGACGAAATTAGCCATTCCCAAGATAGGCTGCGGACTAGATGGGCTGGACTGGAGGGTCGTTGGCAGCATGATAGAAGTCATCTTCAACGGAACGGGAATTGAAGTTCTAGTCTGCAGTCACCACCCACAGGCAGCTGTTGACAGTAGGAAAACCGTAGACTGCTATTTCTTCCAGACCGGATGTTGTAAAGAGGGACCAGCATGCCGATTTCGACATTTTCCTTCAAGGCTGTCACAAGGAACATTCCGAGACGAAACGTTTTTAAGAAGGGGGCAGTGTGACAATTGCGGTCCCAGCCCGTCTGATGCGTCAACACCGACGCGCCTTAGACGAGAAGCTTCGACATCACGTCAGCGATGATCTGAGACTTTCTGTCGAACGAGCGAGAATGTTCGCTAGAAACAACCCCGGCATATAAAAATGCACGCAGCCAAACGGGGGACAGTTCGACATTAATTAAGCAAGTGGACAGTTCGGAATTGAAGTCGCGTTATAAATATTCGCTCGGCTGTTAACATAAATTACTTATTAGTTTATAAATAAATTATTGTTTAAGTTAGTGTTAATTAGTGTTACTTTTAAATAAATTAGATTATTAACTATTTCGTGTTTTTATTAAAATAAAAATAATAGAACCTTTAAAATCGTTACAATATTAACAAAATAAAGCTTAAAAAATAAAACGAAACACTTGTAAAACAAAATAGCAAAAATTCTTAAATCCATCTGACTTAATGTTGACAAAGCAATATTTTTTTTTAATCAAACTAATTTACATATTTTGAATAACATGATTTATGTTTTATAAAGTAATTTGTTAATAAGAACAAAAAAGCAAAAATAAATAACTCATAAATAAAAGCATGAATATAAACATGCTCCGTTTTTTATAATAATAATAATTTTTATAATAAAGGGTGAACTCGGCAAAATCCGGACACCTTTGACAGTGCATATCTTAGCAATCCTTGCATCAAGGTAGCTGCTATTTAGCATCAAGATAGCCAGAATATACAAAAACAAAATCTGTCAGTACTATTGTCGCCGTGTCATTAGTTGTCAAAATGGTTTCGTTTGAATTGGAAAGAAGAAAACTGATTTTGCACGAACATATGCAAAATAAAAACGCGAGTGTTCGTCAGATCGCTAAAACTTTAAAAATTCCCAAATCTACGGTTGCAGATGTCATCAAACATTTCAAAGAACGCCTGACTATCCAAAGAAAGTCTGGAAGTGGGGGTGAACATGGTCAAAGTGAACATAACTTGGCCAAAAAGGTTGTTCAAGCATATACAAAGAATCCAAAGATTTCATCCCGTGAAGTTGCGGTCAAGGTAAAAAAATCCCAGACATATGTACAGAAAGTTAAAGCCAGAGTTGGATTAAAAAGTTTTAAAGCCCAAACATTACCTGATAGAGACGCAAAACAAAATTTAAAAGCAAAATCCCGCTGTCGAAAGCTTTATGAAAACAAATTAACGACATCCAAATGCATTGTTATGGACGATGAAACCTACTGTTTAAAAAACTTTAATTATATCGCTGGTCAGGTTTTTTATACAGCCCGCAGTCGCAAGGATGCTCCTGAAGCTTGCAAGCGTAAGATAAAAGCAAAATTTTCACAGAAATTTCTTGATTGGCAGGCCATCTGCACCTATGGCTTGAATACCACCCCCTTCATTACCTCTGGAACTATAAACTCAAAGATGTACCGCAAAGAATGTCTCCAAAAACGCCTGTTGCCGTTCCTTAATAAACATGACAGTAAACCAATTATTTTGGCCAGATCTGGCAACGTGTCATTATCGAATGAAACGATCCAATGGTACCTTGATAATGAAGTAGATTATGTTCCTAGAGAATTTAACCCACCCAATGGCCCAGAACTCAGGCCAATTGAAGAATTCTGGTCTATTGTGAAGACAATCTTGAAGAAGAATGCCGCAACAGTCACAACCATCGACCAGTTCCGATACAAGTGGCTTTGGGCGTCACGAAAAGTTGATAAAGCCATCGTACAAAAACTTATGCGACGAGTGCGCCATAATTTAATGTACTATAATTTTTAGTATTGTTGTGTAGTTTAAAAATAGATATTTGCTTTTCTCAAAAATTTTGGGGTTTCTGTTTTATAGCCTTTTTTAAGTGTCCGGATTTTGCCGAGTTCACCCTTTAGATATGTATGTAGGAAGGTTAAAGGATATTCGGCGAACAGTTATTCCGTCGTTATTCCACGATTGTAAAACTGGGCCTTAATAATATAATTTGTAATTGGTTTTCCTTATTTGTCCCTTTAGCATCTGCTATAGAAAAAAAATTATACATGACGATAAAATAAAAATAATAATAATAATAAAATAAAATAATTCACTCGCGATTCCATCGCTAGTGAATTAATACGTTTCGCTCGTCGATAAAATTGAATTTTAACATCTTATATAAAAAGAAACTAAAGTTCAATTTTTATTGTATGTATGTTGATGGTATAGATCTGACAATAAGTTAAGAAAATATAAGATGAAATGACAAAAGCTGTAAGGCTGTTTCACGAAACTTAAAAGAAGATAGCTATAAAAAAGTTCTTTGACTTATCGACTGATCAGCATATACTCAAAAAATGAACTGTTTATAAAATTCGAGAAACTTTGCTTTTATTTTTTTCGATAACAGATCAAAAATTTAAACGATAATAAAAATTAAAGCTTGAAAAAACTAATAAAATAGCAAAAAAAAGCATTAAAAAAATATGTGTCAAATTATATCAAATTTTGAATTAGTTACCATGTATGAAAAGTTTTGCGTTGCTTTTATCCCTCATGAAAAGCATAAAGGCTAGAAATCCGGATTTATAAGTACAATAAAAATAAAAATAAGTGCTTCAAAAAGTTTAATATTTTATGAAAAAAAGCTTTATTTTAACAAAAAAAGCTTAAAAAATAAAACAAAATTGTAAAAATTCTTAAACCTATCTAACTCAAAGTTGACAAAGCAATATATTTTTTTTATCACACTAATTTAGATATTTTGAATAACATGATTTATATTTGATAAAGTAATTTGTTAATAAGAAAAAAAAAGGAAATAACTCACAAATAAAAACATAACTATAAACATGCTATAAGTAGTCCGTTTTTTATAACAATTATTTTTATAATGGATATGGAGGAAGGTTAACGAATAGTTGTTCTATCCTTATTCCACGATTGTAAAACTGGGTTTAATAATATAATTTGTAATGGGTTTTTCTTATTTTTTTTTCTTTAACGTCTGCAATAAAAAAAATTATACATGACGATAAAATTTAATTCTGGACCCCTGAAAAATTCATCGCTAGTGAATTACATAATACACTTTCTGCTCGTCAATAAAATTGAATTTTTCGTCTTATATAAAAAGAACCAAAGTTCATTTTTTATTATAAGAATGTCGATCGTATAGATCTGGCAATGAGTTAAGAAAATATAGGATGAAATGATATAACATGAAAAAAGCAGTGAGACTTTCACGAAAGTTAGAAGATAGCTACATAAAAGTTCTTTGATTTATCGATCGATCGGCATATATTAAAAAAAATGAACTGCATTTAAAATTCGAGAAACTTTGCTTTAATTATTTTCGATAACAGATCAAAAAATTTAGACAATAATAAAAATTATAACTTGAAAAGACATAAGAAGCAGTAAATATGCATATAAAATTAAATATGCAAAAAACAAAAAAAAGCATTAAAAAATATGCGTCAAATAATATCAAGTTTTGAGTTAGTTACAGTTTATTAAAGATTCCCGTTGCTTTTATCCCTCACGAAAAACATTAAGGCTAGAAATCCGCTCTCTAATCATGATTATCAATTTCACAAAAATTCGTCGAGACACTTTCCTCTTCTAAATACCATGACAAAAGTGAGGAAGAGATACCTAATCAATATCTAAGCCCAAAATATCTGGCTTCATACAAAAACTTTTAAAAATAAACAAACTATTTATTTCCTTCCTTCTCACTCTTTTTACCGAATTTTAGTCGAAATATAAAAGACCCAAATCGCAGTTCCTTTGTTTGAGTTTAAGGTGGTCAGGAATCGCTCTTAATGCCCTTTTTATATGGTCCTTGCCGCATCCGCTACAAATATTTTTTTTTTAATAGATTGACACCACTTCTTCTCCCTCATTTGTCCAAGTGCTTATCTGAGCGAAGATATTTTTATTCTTTCTAAATATTTTCTTTTATAGGAAACAAATTTGGCCTAGACAATGAAATACTAGAATACCTTGAAAGAAGTATACATATTCAAATAAAACAATGTAGCTATAAAGAAATAAATTCTTTAAATAAAATAGTTTATAAAATTCAATATGAAGTTAAATGAAAATAAAAAAAGGTTCAAAATTACATGTTTCAAAGCAGTGAATAACCAAAAAAATTTTGCACGTAAAATTTAAGAATATTAAATGGAATTTTTTTTTTAAGTTAACATAGAAAACAGTTCAAAATACAATAATAAAAATATGAAAATGAATCCGGAGAGAAGAAACAGCTTCTCTACCATATTTAAAGCTTGTGTTAGTTGCTGATATTTCTACTGGCAAATGAATCATTTTCAGGAATCACTGCGACATACCTTCGTTTTCTTAGAATTCCTTCAATCAATCAATCAATCTTTATTTATACAACGCCATTTACATGGATGTACATGTCAACCAACTAAACTAGCTTAGTATTCTAAACTTAAAGACTAGAAGGAATAACGTTGATGTTATCCTGCAGGTATTCGCTTACAGAATAATAGCATCTCTCAATGAGCAGTTTGCGAATTTTTTTCTTAAAAATATTATACGTGCTGGAGGCAATTTCGCTAGGAAGCTTATTGAAAAGTTTCGTACCTAGGAGTGAAATAGTATTTCCAAATTTGGTCGTTTTGTGTTTTTCCATACGAAATAAGTTTTTTGATCGGGTGTCATACCGTGCTTCTGGAATTTTTCCTTATTGCGATGGAAATACAGTAGAGATTTGTATATAAATAAGGACGGAAGGGACAAAATTCCGCTTTCTTTAAAGGTAGGTTTACAAGACTCTGTATTCTAAATTGAATAGAAGACGAATTATACGTTTTTGTGCCACAAAAACTCTGTGGCTATCACGGGCATTACCCCATAGTATTATATTGTAGGATAATTTACTGTGCACCAAAGCATAGTAAACTGAAGTTAATTCATTAATCGACAGCATGTTTTTCAGTTGTCGTAGGGCGAAGTAGGATCTATTTATACAGGTACTTACATAGTCTATATGTTTACACCAGGTTAGACCCTCATCGATGCATACTCCCAAAAGTTTTGTTGCCTCTACAGCCTGTATGTCTGATCCATTAATTTTATAAGTTTCTTTGTCAGTATTTTTTCTGTTAAAAAATTTACTATTTTGGTTTTATCTGCATTAAGGATTAATTTATTTTTGAAACACCATATACCAAACTGTGTGGTAACCTCTGTTATCTTCTGGTTTCTGGTATCTTCATATTTTTTCGAATCGATCGTCTTTGTAGAACTATTATTTTTCAGGTTTCTACAGGATGTTCCATGAGAAACTGAATATACAAATAAAGTGTATTCCTGGGATCAATTCGACTAGCAATGCTTCAGTTTTTCCTAGCAATGCTTTAGTATTCCTTACAACCCCAAGTATCAACCAATAGCCAACTTTATATTCCGAAGACTATTTTCGAAAAATATATTGTTTGTTATAACATGCGTTCAATAAAAAAAACGGTCAAGTAGGCTGCAATTTTTGTAAAAAGTTTAATAAATTAGTAATAAACATTTATTTTTGCAATGTCTCTTTTGAGTTGGAGTAATGTTAGAAGAAGACATTCAAAAATAAACGTTTATTACTAATTTACAATATTTTACAAAAATTAAAGCGTGTTATAGCCTACTTGACCGTTTTTTTTATTGAACGCACGATATAAAGAGTGCTTTTTCCATAAATCTGGAGTTGAAGTTGGCCATGCAAATTTAATTGTGGACCATAATCAGAAGGACAGTTATTAATTGTGAACTCTGCATTGGAAAATTGTTGACGGATTTCTTCTAAACAACTTTGAATTGAATACTGCCACTCACTATCAACTTGCGGAAAAACCATTTTATTCGAAAGAGAACCAATTTTAATTTGAAAACTCAAAGAAATTGACTTGACAGATAACAGATGTTTCAAAAACTGTGATGTGTTCACAAATAAACTCCTTATCACCGCCAACTTCGACGCCAAATTAAAAAAAATAGCACCTGTTACATACTGTACCAAATCAAATGTATTTGAAATTGTCCAAATCAATAAAGAACGAAAGTAATAGTGTACAGAAGGATATGACCAAAGGATATGACGTTGAAATGTGATTTGCCTTCGCAACTTCTATTAAACTTGAGTAATGTTCAAAGATTTTATTGTTCCCCATTCAATATGCATTTCTAGACTTCATCTGCTCATCTTGCGATAGTTCCGCCTAGTCTTCGAGGCTTTTTAGCCTCTGTTAAACTTAATTTGACCAAGAGAAGAACTCGTTTTCACTTTCCACAGCAGCTATTCGACCAATAACATTTTATTCTCTACAGCACTACTGAAAGGAAGTTTACTGTTCACATGGATTCCACTTTATAGGTACAGTTATTAAGGGAATACCTTGTATCCGTCTTAACCTTACACCGAGATTTATTATACCCTGAAATTGTTGATTTTCTACATAATGTTTTCGCTTCTTGTTTATTCACTTTCAGATATTTGTCTATTATATTTCTTGTTTTTTATTCGAGGAACACCCTGTACAGGTCCTGATTTATTGCAATGTTTTTGGTTCCTATTTTTTGTCTTTCATATATTTCTCTCGACTTACCATCTTACCGAATCTGAATTGTTCCCGTAATCCAAAATGAGGAGCAGTTTCAATTACGAAAAGGACTCGTTTACGATTAACTTAAATTTATTAAAATAAAACTAAAAACACTTGCGGAAAGAATTTTATCGTTCCTACCTAATATACACTGTAGAGAAAATTAATTGAACGAATTTGTGGAAAAATCGCTATTAGAATTAAAACACGCAAAGAAAAAACGGAAACTCCAGACTGACTGTAATCTGTCCGACGTCTCTAAGATGGGGTAAAATGACATCACCCACAACATTTTAATTCAAAATATTTCCATCCTGTGCGTTTTCATATATTTAAAAAATACTTACTCAATGCTAATTTTAATGTCCTATTTATGGTTAAATATAGAAAGCTTTTGGGAAAGTCCCTTAAAATATTATTAAAATATGAACTTTCATTTAACGTGGTCATCACACGCAATTCTTCAAACGTTAGACATTGTTTCGAACATTTTCAGAATTCTTGCGTAAATTATTTCCTCGGCGTGTACACATTTAAATAAATTCCAAGCTCTTTGTTTCCAAGGACCGTTAAAAAGCCCTCACATTTTAGCTCGCGTTGATAATATTATTACACGAATTTGCGGGAACACGTCTGCGAAAATTAATTTCTTTTTTAACTCTCGCACACTATACATCATCATGAAATCAGTAGTTCCACGAACGTGTGAATAGCTCGGAGGTGAACAGCGTTATTGTTGTTGTAGTATTGGCTTTTCCATTAATCACGTCGTAAGTTACTTAACTCGTTGTGTTTGAGCTGATACGTTTCAAATTAATGACGGAAGTGTTACTACGACGTTTCGGCACTTTCTGAGAAAAATAAACATAGTATGTGCAGTTTGCCCGAGAATATATGGGGGTTTATTACTTGACACTGTTGTATACAAGGGTATGGTTTTAGATGGAACTGTATATGACAGTGCAAACATAGACTTTGTCGAGCGTGTGTTCGACATGACGGCAGCCTGTCGTGTAGGTATGTTGTGTTTATTCTGGAGCAGTGACATCTTGTCAATTTAATTTAAGTGCTTCATCGTGTAGAGGAGTAATAATTATGTTGTCAGTTGAATTATTTTATAAATCGTAGATTTATTTTGAGTAGATTCCTACAAAACTAAAGTTTTCTTTGAGTTTTTTTTTCCTTATTTTGTTGGAACCACACAAACGCTAGGAATAAACTTTCAGCTGAAACTTTTAAACTAGTTATATCGAGTGAATCATAATGACGGTAGTTTCAACTGAGACAAATCCTCGGAAACTATCTTGCAATAATCTAAACTTAAAACGAGTGATCCGCAGTGTCATCCTAGGCCATTAGTATAACTTTTCCAATTTTAGTGCAGCTCTTATCAAATTTTTCAGAGTAAAACTTTCGGTGCTTAAAAATAAATTAAATGTAAATTGCTTTGAAAACATTTTATTGTTAGGATAAGTTTTGATCACCTCTTATTGCCAGTGTCATTACATGTATTTTTTTGTGAATTTAATCATAGAATTTTATTTTTTAAATAAAATAATGATATTACTACTTTGGGTAGGTTTACGATAATGAAAACGCCAGGACAACATCTTTTATCAAGGATTTTTTTCTGTCTGTCTTACTTTAATAATAATAATAATAATAATAATATTTATTTGTCTTTAGCTTTACAATTGTAAATATCGACAATGTCATATTGACTATAAAATACTAAAAGACTGAAAAACAAAGACTTAAACTAAAACAGTCCATACAAGCGTATGTGGTCAGATATAAAAAAAACTACACGTGAACAAAATTTAACAAATTTTCACAAAATAAATTAAACGATTCGGTGTAGCAGGAATTCATCGATAGAATAAAAAGCTTTCTCCAGTAGAATAGATTTCACCTTATTTTCAGATGTTTTGGCAAATGATTGAAGATTTTTAGGGCAGTATAGGTAAAGCTGTTATGAAATAGCTGAGTTCTATGTTGAGGTAGGTAAATGAGATTTCTCTTACTCAAACGAGTATTGTGTAAAGTATTAACATTGACAGTATTAGTATATAGATGAGAATGTTGTTTTACATACATTATGCAGGATAATATATACAAAGAGGATAAAGTTAGTAAACGTAGCTTTTTAGAAAGTAATCTACAAGTATGCGTTTTCGACACACCTGATAATGCTCTTATGATTGACTTTTGAGCAGAAAACACTTCAGTTGCATGCGCAGAATTACCCCAGCATAAAACACCATAGCATAGGCGAGACTGAACGTTCGCGTAATATAAAAGCTTGAGTATGTCTGGATTGACATTTCCTGATAGTCTTCTTATTAAGTAGCAGTAGGAATTTAGTTTTTTAGATAGGTCGAAGCAATGATTGCTCCATGTGAGTTTATTGTCAAATATTAATCCTAAGAATTTTACGCTGTTAGTAGAATCTAATATACACTCATCCAGATTTATGTGTAAATTACTTTGCTCAGTAGTAGCCTTAGAATAGTATATTAAGTTAGTTTTTGACATGTTTAGTTCCAGGGAAGTTGCAAGACACCATGATTTCATATCGACTATAATTTTCTGAATGCTTGAAAGTAAATCATTCTGTGAAGAGCTAGATAAAATTACTGACGTGTCATCTGCATAGCAGCATAGGTTAACCTGAAGCGTTTCTGGTAAATCATTTACATAAACTAAGAATAGAAAGGCTCCAAGTATGCTACCCTGTGGTACTCCACTTTTGACGGATTTCCTATGAGAAATTGTTCCACCCCAACTAACTACCTGTGTCCTATTGCCTAAATAACTTTCCAACCAACTCAAGGCAGTACCCCTTATTCCGTAATTACGAAGTTTGTCCAGCAGTATGCCATGGTCTATGGTGTCAAACGCCTTTGTTAAGTCAAAGTACACACCAACTGCCCTTTTATGTTTTTCTATACCATTAATAATATGATTAAGCGCGTTCACCAAAGCATCCTGCGTAGATAAACCCTTTCTAAACCCAAACTGGCAATCACTTAGTAGGTTATTTCTAGAGAATTCACTTAACCGGATAAACATTATTTTTTCAACAATTTTTGAAAAGACAGATAAAAGGGAAATCGGCCTGTAATTTGTTATGTCGTGTACATCACTCTTTTTATGTATTGGCACAACTTTGGCGAGTCTGAGTGTATCAGGAAACACGCCCTCAAGAAACGATTGATTTATTAAAATGATAAGAGGATATGTGATGACATCTGCTACATGACCAACTATACTACATGGAATTCCATCCGCACCGGAAGAATTTTTAGATGATATACTGCATATAACATTATAAACTTCTGTTTCATTAGTCGGATTTAAGTAAATTGTGTTCATCGGACAATTTCTTTTGGATGATGGTGTATTAAGATTTTGAAATTTAGAACGGTTTCAATGAAAAAATCATTAAATGCGTTTGCAATGTCACTACTATCAAACAATTTACTTCCATCAGTATCATTTATGTAATCTGGAGTTACATTAGCATTATTTGAATACAATTTGATAATATCCCACGCAGCTTTAATTCTATTATGCGAATTTAAAATATAATTTTCATTATTTTTACGTTTAGGCTTCTTAATATCATTTTCATGAAGCTTTTTTCGTTCCTTATACTGGGATAATGCTGTCGGATCATTGTTCAATTTTAAATTATTGTAGATATGCCTTAACGTGGCTCCTTCTTCAATAATATCATTAGTCACCCAACTTTTAGGTGTACGCTTTGGTTGTATAAATTTTATTGGAAACACTGCATTGAAGTAATAATTGAAGGTAGTTATAAAAGAACTGAATTTATCATTAGAGTTTTTACTTGAGTTTAAAAAAGCCCAAGTTTCTCCTTCTAATAAAATTTTAAAATTGTGGATATTATCTTTGCCAAAGTTTCTACCTTTAGTTCTCTGCAACTTCTTACTGCTATTGTCAAATAATTTTAAATTGAAACACAACCAATGATGATCAGATAATCCGGGGTCTGTCACCTTTATATCAAAATTACTGGGTTCAATGTTGGTAAATATGTTGTCTATTCTACTGGAAGAAGATCTGGTAATTCGTGTGTTACAATTAATACACGGATATAAGCCAAATGAAAAAAACAATCCAGTAACACCTCTAGTGTCAGGACTATCTTTATTAAAATTTATGTTAAAGTCACCTCCAATAATTAAGAATCCGCGAAAAGAGAAAATACTTTCTAACAGGCAATACATGTTACACATAAAAATATCAATGTTCGCACACGGAGATCTATAGAGAATTATTATTAAAATTTGGGTACCCTCTAAATTTAATACACAGCTACAGAATTCAAAATTCTTTTCAATATTAGCAATAGTTATTTTGTTGTATTTTTTTGTGCTAAACTTAGCATTCCTTTTTACAAAGCTCGCAACTCCGCCACCTTTATTTTTGGATCTACAAAAGCTTGAAACCAGACTGTATTTATCTGGTTGATACATTGCTATTTCATCTGGTAATAACCAGTGTTCACTAAACGATACAATATCCTCATAAAAAACTATTTGAATTCGACTGACTGACACTACTGCCGGGATTGTCTATATTGTCACCATGAAGTGATTCCTTGATCAGTCCAATATCGATGTTGCATTCAAAATGGCCCTACTGCCATGATTCCGGTAGATGGCTCCATGAGGAAACTCCTTGCCCGGACTAGTTTTTTTGTTTTTCTCCATCTGCTCCATCAAGTGTATTTTTCGCACTGCATCATTTACTTCATCTTCACTAGTTTCATCACTGGACCTTACATTAGATTTAACAGATTGTGTGGAGTTGTTGGAAATAAAGTTGTGCAGCAGACGACTGATATATCTCTTTGTTGTTAGTTTCAGATGAATTCCATCGAATGCGTAATCGTCTATCGTGATCACTGTATTTATACAGAAAACTTTCACATGTTCGTGGTTACGGGCTAAATTATAAATTTTGTAGTTTACATCTTCAATAATATTGTTAATTTGCTTGTTGTGACATACAAATGAAATTGTCGATAAGATTATATTAGTGTGACTTTTATTAAGCATAACAGTTTCGAATTCTTGCAATAATTTTCCAATGGATTCACTATCGTAGCATTGATGGACATCATTTGTCCCTGCTATAAAATATATATAATCAGATTTGGTGAATGTTTTTACTAGTTGACTGAGATTTGCAGAAACATCCTTTAGTTTAGCGTTTGGTTTGACTAATCCCACAACTGAGGAATTCGGTAAGATTTCATTCAGAGAAGAGCTCATGTTTCTACCATGGCTGTCACTTAAAATTAATACGTTATTTGATTGACTTGATATTCCATTACTCACTTTGGAGTTGTTAGATGCTGAGGATAAAGTGTTTGAGTCTTTCTGCACTTTCCTTATAGTAGTTTCCCTATGATTGCTCTCTCTTGTTTGAGTTTCTTTATCGAGATGCTTGTCTGTTTCTGTCTGAGTTTCAACCGAAGAACGTATGTATGTATGTGAGTTTATTTTTTCTATAACTTTTGTTTGATTTTCGATAATAAGCTTGTAGCTGTCTATTTGTCCTTTTAGTTTATCAATTTCTTTTTGCAAAGCATCATTCTCATCTTTGATCATGATGTTTGTGTTTTGACATTCCGCAAGTTTATTCCTTAGTGTTACATTCATATCCACCGGGGTGCTGTCCTTTGTGTCTTTATCACTATCATGATGGGTTAAACTTATGTAACTAATATTCTTCGGGCTCTCATAGTTTTTCTTGGCAATTGTTTGGGATTTCTTTTCCTGTTGTTTATTTCTTAATAATCCTGATCGTGTTAAAGACATGTTCTTGATATCGATGCTTCTTTTTCAAAGCGATAAGTTGCGCGGAAACAAAAAAACTTGTCTTCGATTGATAAGAAATATTCGGTTTGAATGTTCGCACTCGCGATACTGTAGTGGAATAGTGTCGTTTTTCACAATCGGCTCAAAACTTTTAATTTATACAGATATGGCAACTAGTCACAATGTACGGTATGTAAAATTCGTCCGTAAATTCATCTCTTGATGAGAAAAATTTAAAATAAATACGGAGCTCAAATGAAAACACGTCTACCTCGGCCAGTCGAGACACACATCTTTGTTTACTTATATCAGGTTTCATGAATTTTTTACATAATTCTAATTTAATTATATGTATATTCACTTACAAATAAATTATTTCTAAGAACTTTCTCTCAAAATATTATTTATCAAATTTTTAATTTTTTGGGGTATAATAAATGACAAGCTATCGTATTGCGATTTCGATATTAATTCGACTAAAAAGGAGTTAATTGCGTCGTTCCATCATCAGCAAGCCACAGCAGTTTAAATCGAAATCTAATGCTACCTGCTACAATGTCCTCCTCTCCTTCCAGCAATTTTGACCCAACATCCTCGGTCGACCCGAATTCAATAAAGGAACGGTAATCCCGAACACAATTAACTTTCACAATAAGCAGGTACTTTGTAAAATTCCATTATTTCTTCCTTTCTCGTTGACCGTTTCACGGAACCTTGTAGTACATCAAGAAGTTAAATAAAAAGGACTCTCCTTCGTATAAGACGAAGTTCTTTTTCATTCCGTCCGAGAGAGCTCGCAGACAGATTACTTACGGTCTAAATTAAAAAGGAACGTGGACTTTCTGTTTTTAATACAATAATTTCTTTTTATTACTTTTGAAGATCATTTGAAAAAAAAAATATGTTTAAGTTAATGTTGCCATCCTGATGTAGTTTCTATATTGTTTCTATATTCTCTGAAGATTTCCAAATTATGAAAGGTAAGGTAAATATTTACAAACGAATTTAAAAAAAAGTTCCCTGCTCAATCTCAAATTAAAACGTAACATGTATTTGTCACGCGCCCCCGGACTTTTCGAAGCGGTAATTTTGGACCGATGCTCCCTGCGGGCTCCGCTTCAATAACAGGCGCGCGTCCGGGGATAAGTCCGGGCACAAATTAATTAAGCTCGCTTGTCGGCTTCGTGTCGGACATCGCACGCAATGCGGTAAACATGTGTGTGCCGGTTATGTAAGAGGAGATGGGGGGGGGGGCCCTCGCAAATGCAAAACGCGCGTGACGTGCTTTTGGGTGTAGTTTGTCTTTATTAGCGTGCTCCGGGACGAGGAGCGTTAAGAACTTTATAACGAGCGCACTTTCGCGAGCCCGAACTTTCGTGTATTTGAATAAAGGATTACGTTACTTGGACGTGACAGTGGGACTCATAAATTTATTAAGCGAAAATCCCTGGTTGCAGTTTTAATCTGGAAACACTTTTTTAAAAGCCAACTTCATAATTTTCAGTCTCATAATTTTACTTTACAACAAAATGGTTTGTATTTTGAAATTTTTTTAACTGTTTGCATTGGGAATAAAAAGCGAATTTTTCAAATTGTACTAGGTATAAATCGATATGTTGAAGACTCGTCATATTTTCACTGAAACTATCGGGGAGCGCCCCTTCCTTTTCCGTACGTTTTCCGTTGCGTAAAAAATACAAAAAATACGCAACACCATTTCGACACGGGTATTAATTCGATTATAAATCACGACGCAAATATTCGAAGCGGAGTCGAAATTTATGAACCGCGAGGGCGAATGTTTTGACTTCGAATCCGACGCCCGCCGTTTTGTCCTGATCGCGAACACATTTTAAATGGACGTCGTAATGCGTATGTAAATTCGGTTAAGCGCGGATTTGTTCGCCGCGAATTGCTGCGGGTTTCCCGGGAAAACGTAAAAACTTTATAAAAAATGTGGAAATTTAACTTTCGCCAGATTTTCCACCGAAAACTATTAAAAACAATGTTTTTTCCTCTTTTCAAGTTTCGTGCAAAGACTGTTGTCCTTGTATAATTTTTAGAACTTTATTTTGAATACATATAAACTCATCAAATTTGACGCTCCAATTTGGAGACAAACTCGGTTTAGTTTGGAGACAGCTCACCAAATATGTGGTGGCGCTACTATTACAATAGTAGAGTGGAAAACCGAAACCTGTAAAAATAATATTTAAACAAATTCTATAACTAAGAGATGTGATGCAAAGTTTAAAAGGACAATTAACAGCATGTATTATAACCGTGCGTCACATTATCGTGTCCTGGCCCCAGTTTAAACTCATTTCTCTGTTACTTAAAAGCCACATCTGGCGGTAAATGAGTCAAGTCAGCTTCAGAATTAGAAAATGGTTTATGACAAATGTTCAGTTTTCGAATTTGTGCATACAATTGAGTATTTAACAAACTATTTTATCTCGTTGGCTATCTGGAGAGATCTATTATCTGTGGTATAAGTTGGTTGAATCTTGGTTAGGTGTGTAACAATCGTTAAGTTTTCATTCTGTTAATATAAACGCCACAGAGAAGCAAAAGCTTTGCATTTATCTCGCAACATAATTTTCCACATCAAATTCCCCAAATGTAATAAATTAGCTGCTGTAGTTCAACAGAACAATTTCGCAGGAAACTATGCATTACATTTCAAATTATTGTATGCTTAGGTTACCTATATATTTACATTATCTTCAGTTCCCTAATTTTGGGTAATTTCAACAAACGTTAACAAAACAGAAGCGGAGCATATTAAAATTTTTCGGATGTTTGTTTAAAACATTTCGCATTTCCTCCGCTTGATTGTTGATATTCGGAGTCGGAACAAAATTAAACAATAACGTTACGAAACCGCCGGCAACGGCCGCAATTAAACTAATTGAAATTCCGGCGAGCGCAGGTTCGCCATTCGCCGAAATAAATTAATTCGCGGTCCGGGAACGACAATGACGACGCTCGCGAATCAACAAAGAAGACGCCTCGTCAAGAACTCGAGCGTAACGCCAACGCCTCGGCGTCGGTAATTAGTATGGGACGCCAGCAGCGGAATATGTACGCGTAATTGTCTGTGTTATCTGGAGCACAGAAACCTGACCGTGGCCTAGTTAATGCGAAACGTTACTAAAATCACCGTAATCAAAAAAATATACAAATAAAGTTAAAATAAGTGCTCTTTTGTAACAGTTTCACTCAATTTAGGCATAAAAAATTCAGGTAATAGTCGAAAAGCAATTTACACGAAATACGTACCTAAATAAAATTAAGAAAGGAATATGAAAAAAAAAGCTTAGTAGGTTGTATAAAAATAAACCAGTACTAGTCATGGTTTAAAATGAAAACTGATAACGAATACAGGCATAAGAAATATATAGTGATAAAAATAAAACTCGATGTTTATTAATGTCTCAATGCGCTGACAGAATCTTTTTGTTCCTTCTTTATTGTTTAGCATTGCAATAAACATAAACCGTACCTCTGGAAAAAAATTGTGAATACAAATCATGCCATGTAATATAAAATTTAGTGTCAGGGGCTGAGCGCAATATAAATTTCGACTTGGCAGCTCATATATTCAACGAGCAAAAATGCCCGACAATAATACTGTGGCATAAAGCTCTTTGCAACGTCTGCAATGGCCCAGAGACGCTTTCTGTTCATGAAATACCCATAAGTCATTTTTTTAAATTAAAATTTTCATTTACTTGGCGCGTAGTCTGGCAAGTATTTCGCGTCCCCTCCTGTGTACCTGTGCTAGGTCATTTTCATAAATTGAAAAAAGCTCCTCCACACATTTGCATGTAAACGATAAGTTGCTCTCATTTATATTTACAACGGTCCCCCGTCTCGTACAAAATTTAACGTGCTCTCTCCGAACGACGCCGAAATATTCAAAACGGCGAAAAAAGCAATATCATAAACAAGATCGGATGTGGCGTTAAGTTGAACTTTTGTTCTTCCCCGGTCCTTCATACAGGAGCCTATCGTAACCTTTGACCATCTATAAGCGCCCCGGGAGCCATATATTTATCTCCGACGGCATAAAGGGTAATCATGCAGGCGAGCTATAAAGGGTGTGTGTGTGTATGTGAACCGCACCCCCTATATTTTTCATTCCTGATCGCGCGCGCCATCCCGTTTTTCAGGGTAGATAAGCGCTGACGTGGTGCGCTATCGCAATTTTATAGCTTCGAACTGATGTCTCCTGCTTATTTGTCAGGTAGATCACTCGCACGCAAAAAATGCATTTGGATGATTGCCTCTAAATAAAATAAATATGCTTCACATGAAACCTTTCTTTTAGTGTTCACGCTATCAAAACGTGAATGAACTTTATCACTACTGCCCTCGTTAAGAGAATGATTACTTATAATGAACCCTCAAATAAAAGCATACAAGAGATTCCTTTTAGATTTTCAGATTGTAGCTCGTTTTGATTTTTGTTGTATATAAATAAATATTCAAAATATCAAATATGTGGACGCAGATCGTAACTGTTTAGAACTCCTGGTTCACTTGTTTCGTTATTTCTCACGACATCTCAACTGTCAACCCCAATAATTTACAATTCGGGGGTGTGCTCAAGTAGGCGCTGTTATCTGGGTTAAGACGGGGGAAGTCACGGAAAATAATATCGAAGGTGACGTCGCTCGGGCGAGCAGCCATCAAAACAGCTTTGAGTTAAAACGCAACGTAAGCTAATTGGAGCTAAAAGCGGTTTTTGAAGCTTCTTATCCGGAATAGATGCAGAAATCTGCAGTTTTTGTCACCTATTGCAAAAATTAACGATGACGTCGCGCCGTCCTCTTGTATATTAAATAGTTTAGCCGACGGTAATTATTTTATGCAGCGTGATTTTTAAATTATTTTCTCAATGGTTAAAGAACATATGTTGCTAGTAATATTAAAATTATTAAGTTTTTCTTTTATTTTCTCTTTTGAACTTCGCTACTAAGCTCACGCTTAGAGGCGTTTTTGTTGAAATACTTTGATTTTCTTTCGTCCTTCTTTTATGCTCATTGCTTTCAATCAAGTGTTGTGTCACGCTAACGTGTTACCTCCACCATGTCGCTGTATCGTGCCCAGCAGTTCACGTTAGCCCTTTAGGGGCGTAGGTAGAGCTTAAAAACGATTTGATACAAAATACACCTCTTTATTAGTTTTCTAAATTAATTTAATATTGATGCGGGGAAATGCCAGTCAGGGAAACTTGGCGTCGAGATGTCGACTGAAGGATGACATGGCGCCGACGGGGTTGTTTCTTAGGGTTTTTGATGTGGCGATCGGGTCGGTCCTTTTGGATGCGTCGGCAGCAAGGGATGTCTTCGGCCCGGTGAAGATGACTAGTTTGGAGCTGCGGCGTAACGACGTCAGTCGTTCGATGAAGATGAGGGCGACGCACCTCTTCCAGTGAATCGCAGTATCGATTGATTTCCAACATCCAGACGGATTATTTATATCAGTACTTTTGCTTACATAAAAGTTAAAAGTACAACGATTACAGTGAATTGTCTACATCATGATTTCTTAATTGTGAACATAAATCATAACGTAACTCGGACAATGTAAACAATAATTACACGACGATGCTCACGCGGTGAAAATATACTTCTGTGCTGGTGACCCAATGAGTTGGAGTTAACACTGAATTTGTGGTTTCGAAATGAGAATGCAATTACATATTAATTTTAAACTCACCCAATAAATTATTTCGATTAAAGAGTTATTTTATTGTATGTAGAGAAAGCTGGAAATCCATTAAAGATGCAAAAGTATAGCGACATGCAGTAATCGGAAGCGATCACTATTTAGTATTAATGGAAATCATAAAGAGGACAGAAGAACCAAGACAAATCAAACGGAAACAAATAACGAGGATATATCAAATAAAAAGGATATATCAAATTAAATTACGAGCTAGCTTAAAAAAAAGTAGAAGCCGAAAATAAACAGGACGTGGAAAGTAAATGGAACTATTTTAAGAAGAACATAATCTTAGCAGCTAGAGAAAGCTGTGGGACCAGTAGAGCAAGTAACTTATACACAAAAAGAAGTAAGTGGGTGACATCGGAAATACAACCGAAGGTGAAACAAAAGAAGCAACAATGGAAAAACTATTTAAAATCCTAACAGGAAGAAGATTATAACCTGTAAAAATCAACAAATGGAGAAGTTAAACAACTAGTTAAGGAAGCAAAAAAACAAACATGGACAGAGTTTGGTAACAAAATGAAGGAACAATACGAAGAAAACCAGAAACTATTTTACAGTACACTAAAGCAACTCAAACAAAATAAACCACCTAGATTACTAAACATAAACGATAAAAAAAGAAATATACTAACAGAAGAGAAAGATATTATGGAAAGGTGACGGAAAACAATACAATTAGAAAGCGATGAAGGAAGCCACTATTCAGCCGATATCAGAGGAGGAAATTGCATTAGCCATTGGCAAACTAAAGCTGGGAAAAGCAATAGGGCAAGATGGGATAACATTAGAAATGTTGAAATATATGGGACAAGAAGCACAGGAAGTGTTCAAGGATTTACTAAACCAAATCTTTAGTATCAAAGAAATCCTACAAGACTGGAACACCATTTAATATCACCATTATATAAAAAAGGTAATGGCAAGAGAATGCAGTAATTATAGAGGAATCTTCCTAACGAACATACCAGGAAAAGTTTTCACGAGAATAATAGACTGCAGGCTGAGAGAAAAATTAGAAGACACAATAGGAGAGACGCAACGTGGATTCAATATTCACATTGAGACAAATAGGGGAAAAATTACTAAAAAGAGGAAAAGAAGTACAGATTGTTTTCATCTACCTGAAAAAAGCTTTCGATAGGATAAAACGAGACGACGTCTGGGATTGCTTAAGGAAAAGAGGGGTAGAGAAGGAGTTGATTGAAATAGTACAATGTACAAAAACAACATAATGTAAGAGTACATAAGACGAATCGAATGAATTTACATCAAACATTGCACTGAAACAAGGATGCGTGCTTAGTCCATTACTATTTTCAATAGTGGTGGACGAAGCCATAAGAAAATGCAAAGAGAGATGTAAAAGTATGAAAGTAGGGACCTGGAGAATGAAAACAATTCAAATACAAGAAATGCTATTCGCAGACGACATGGTGATTGTAGCAAATTCTGAAAAAAAATTGAAACACAACATAGAAGAATATCAAAGAGAACCAAAACTAATAAATATGGAAATAAATACAAGCAAGACCAAAACAATTATAATGGCTAACAAAGAAAAAGAACATAAAAATAAACGGACAAACACTAGAACAAGTTAAGAGCTACAATTATCTGGGAACGATGGTAGAATACAACGGAAAAGTAGACAAAGAAATCACAGAGAGAGTGGGAAAGGGAAGAAGGTTATTTAACATGTTTAAAAATTCGTTCTTTGGAAAAAAGATACCAAAAGAGATCAAAACCCAAGTATATCAAAAGGAGGTAAGACCTTCCTTATTTTATGGCTCAGAATCCTGGAGTATATCAAAAGTAAATAAAAGTAAAGCAAAAGCTATCGGAGATGAGATTTTTAAGAAAAATACAAGGGGTTTCTAGTATGAATAAGATAAGAAACGCGACAAAAACGGATGACTAGATAGAAAACATGATAGAAGAAAGACAATTATGTTGGTTAGGACAGTTACATAGAATGAAGGATAATAGAATAGCCAAAGAAATATATGAAGCCAGAACGCAAGGAAGAAACAAAGTAGGAGGAGCAGGATTGAGAAGGGAAGAACAAGTGCAGGCGGCAGAAAAACGCGCAATTTGCTGGTACGAAGTAAGAACATTAGCACAGAAAATAAAATTTAAAGTACATAAGATTTTAATGTAAATATGTATCATGTAAATTGTAAAATACAGTCCAACACATAACGGTACACAGACTTTTGAATAAATAAGATAAAATAAAGTTTTAGATCAAGTTTATACTTATTCTAACACGACATTAGGATAGAATGGAGTCTATTTATTTAATTTTAATTTAAATTCTGGCACATTGTATTATATTATGTAAATTACTATATTTAAATACTTTATCTTGATTAAATAAAAAAAATTATATAATTACTTACTTGCTTGAGCCTATACCTTATAGCTTTGCATCATCAGACTTTTAGAATCCATAAAGAATTATGAAGGTTGGGGATCAGTATCCAATGACTTCCTGCAAAAGTTTATGGCAATAACATTCGCGAAATAAAAATCTCGACAATAGCGGATTTGAAAATTTACCTCTGGCGAAATATACGCAAATGCAATTTTGCATTTATCATTTATCCTCCTCCATCTCCGAAGCAAAACTGGGCCGTTCGCGATTTACGGGCGCACATAAACGCGACTTTTATTGCTCGGGATGCGGACGCGTCCGCGTTTCGATTGTAATTTCAGTTTTTATATTTCGATCGGGGCGGAATCGAAGGTTCGAATGCGGTTGCTGGAAGGGGCGAAGCGTAAAATTATTGAGGCGTCTGTGGAGTTAATTTAAATTATGAATCCGGAGCTTCCGCGTTTGTGGTTTCCAAACATTGGCGTGTTTATCGGATCGGATTATATGCATGAGTTTTCGAAAGCTCGACGGCTTAAATCTGCTTTACACTTTTTCATCTACTTTTATTAAAAAAGAAAACAATTTTCAAGATGCCTGTACTTACATACTTCTATTGTAACAAACCTGCAGAAAAGTTTTGTTTGTGTTTGACCTAATTTTGCGTCAGTAAGAAACTTTTATATCTTATATGAGTTGTAGATGTACAATAATGAGAGCTCTTTTTATTTCAGACGGTGCACCAGTGCGATGCAGTGCAACTGAAAGAAGCATAATGGTGTATCCCGCTGTATTGTTTGCGTTCCTGCTGAGCCAGATTGCAGCTATTCCTGCAGAGGACTGCACAACGTAAGTACAACACAAATATCGACATCGAAGAGATTCAAGTAAATTCTTCGTGAACGTTATTAAAATCATTCTTGGGGTAAACATTCTTCTTTAATAAGTAATAATTTAGTAAAATTACATACAATGTTTTAATAAAGTTCAACATACAGTTAACTCTAAATGAGAGGAGGCGGCTACATAAATTACATTGAATTAAACTTATTTAAGCATTCCCAGACCTCATATATTTCGCTTATGTAAGCCATGCACGGTGTTTTCATTTAAGTTAGATTAATTGTGGAAGGGTCAGTGGAACTCTAATGTAATTAGAGCACCTGTGGAGCCACATTCATTAAAAACGTTATAGGGGGCGGGTAATTGCTTTTATTTTTAGAAACAAATTTACGAAATGTAAAACTTGGCGAAAATGTAAATTAATAAAAACGCCGAAATTTATTCTTGTTGGATTTCAATCTTGTTATATTAAATTTTGCCTACAATGGTTGCTACCCACGCAGATTTCCTTTTTTTTATTTAATTCAGGCATTGTGCTTGATTTTATTAATTTCACTTAAAAACGAAATACAAGAATAGAACATAGCTTTAGTTTTTTGAATGAAAAGAGAGCTATTTCTCTTTTTATGTTCTAAATGACGAACATAAGCACTAGTAACATAAACATTTTTCTTATAATTATATTAATTAATGTGCAGTTGAATTTCAAGATTTTTGTTTAACTGCAATTTTTAAATGCAATAACTTCTGTCAATTAAGCTACATAGTTTAAAACCTACCGATAGGTCTTTTTCGTAATACTTGAATGTCATTTCATTATACTGCACTGTTTCCACGCTATCCATAACAGCCTTGGATTGGCCGTTAAGTTTTAACGGCCATGGCCGTTATTACTATTTGGTCTCTATCTCCAACGTTGCTATAGTTACAACCAAATCGTACTCGTAATTCAGGAAACTTATCGAAGTTTGTTATTATGAAAATATTTTTGCCAAAATAGATATTTATTTCTAGTAATTTTTTTGATTATGATATTCTTATTTTAGGAGATTTTAATATACCGCAATTCAACAATCATGTCATATGTGAAAAGCGATCTACTTCACTTAATAATTTTATGCAATTTAGCAATTTGCAACAAGTGAACAACATTGTCAATCAAAATGAACGTCTACTTGATCTTGTATTAACAAAAATGAAGTGTAATGTTTTTCATGATATCCACCCGCTCTTATCCGAAGATAGACATCATCTCGCCTTATTTATTGAGGCCTCAATAACATCGCCCTGTCATTCGAACAACTTTATTTTTAATCAAACAACCAAAATTTATAACTACAAGAAGGCTAATTTTGTTGGATTGTACAACTATTTGCTCGGTATTGATTGGTCATTTCTTATGAATTTTAATGATGTGAATCTCGCCTGTAGTTAATTCTACAATCTTTTATACGCAGCAATTGATATATTTGTTCCTTCTTATAAATACAAAAAATCTAAGAGACAATTTCCTTGTTGGTATAATGCCTAAATAATAAAGGCGCTTGCACTTAAAGCGCAGTTCCGTAAGTCATTTAAGAAATTTGGAAATGCTAATGATTATGAACGTTTCAAATTGTTACGAGGTCAATGTAAATCCATGATTAATGTATGTACATAGACTTCAGGCACTGTTAACATACCCAGCTTTTTTATTAAAGATTGTGCTCCTATTTTCGCATTTCCATTGCAAATTTTATGCGTGTTTCCTATATTATGGAAAGTAGCTAAAGTTTGTCCTGTATTAAAGGGAGGGGATCCTGCTGTTCTATCCAACTACAGATCTATTTCCGTTTTGTCAAATTTTGCAAAGATCTTTGAGAAGGTACTTTACTCCCACATTTTTCCTGTTGTTAAGAATCATATATCTCCTTGTCAGCATGGTTTCTAATCTAACCTATTTTACTCAATATCTCTCAGATATTCTCGACTCTCAAGCACAAGTCGATGTTCTTTTTACAGATATGTCAAAGGCTTTCGACCGTATTGATCATAATATTCTGATTAATAAATTAAGTAACTTTGGGTTTAATGATCCACTGTTACACTTTTTCTCATCGTACTTAGCCAACAGGGGCCCAATTCTTGAAATCATTCGACAAATGTCGTATGCGACATGACGTCAAAATTACGTAGACTCTCATAAAAAACTATACGAATCGTTCGAGAATTGCGTCATTTTGACGTCATGTCGCATACGACATGATGTCGAATGATTTCAAGAATTGGGCCCCTGAACTCAAAACGGTTTCTCGTCTTCGCCATTTGTTACTACCTCGGGTGTACCTCAAGGTTCTAACTTGGGTCCGCTGTTGTTTCATTTATATGTGAATAATTTAGTTGGTAAAGTGAAATGCGAAAAGCTTCTATTCGCCGACGACCTAAAATTATGGTGTACTATTGACTCTCTCCATGATTGTGGTAAACTAAAAGCCAATTTAGATGTTGTACATGAATGGTGTGTAGACAATTCTATCACCCTGAATACATCTAAATGTAAAATTGTTTCTTACACACGGAAACGTAGTTCTATTAATTACAACTATACATGTTGAATGGTATTCCCGTAACTCGTTCAACTAACGTTAATAATTTAGGTATTCTCTTTGATACATCACTATCATTCTCAGCTCACACTGACCACATTATTTCAACTTCTTTTAAAACCCTAGGGTTCATTATTCGAAACCGTATTCCTTTAATAACATTGCTGCCTTAAAGTCTCTTTATTTTGCGTTTGTTCGCTCACGACTCGAATATGGTTCACCTGTTTGGTCTCCTATGTATCAATACTTGATGACGCTATTGAAGCGGTGCAACGTAGATTTTTAAAATTCCTGTACTCTAGAGTATATGGTAGTTATCCTGAATGAGGAATCGATCAAGATTATCTACTTGAGAAGTGTGAGATTAAGTCTCTTCACATTAGACGGCTTCAAGCGGGTTTACGTTTTTTATATAAACTTACCCATAATGATGTTGATTGTGCTGCACTGTTGAGTAGTATTAGAGGCATGTACCTCGTATGTATTCCAGAAACAATATCACTTTTTCTTTAATGCCTGCTAAAACTAATGTGTTGGTCAAATCACCGCTATTTGTTATGTGTGGAACATTTTACACCGTTTCAAAGTCATATGATATTAATAACTGCATCATGGCTCAACTTTTATATGAATTTTGTCATTAGATTCCTTCGCTTATATCCCCTACATATATTTAGTATAATTTCTTGTTTATTAGTTTAGATTTTTCTTTATGTTTCTGTGTGTTCTTTTCTTAGGGTAGATAAGTCTACTTAGTGCAATGTAATGCTTAGTCACGGTCCGTAAATGATTAGTTACAAAACACACACATGTGTTATATTTTTGTCCTGTAAATGGATATACATATGTATGTATCTGTTGGGCAACTTATATTTAAATAAAACAAAAAAATAAAAACGAAACTATAAACATAATTAAAGCTCGAATTTATATGCAGAAAATATTGCAAAATTGCAGCAAGATATGCAAATTATGCAGCAAGTTCTAAGAATTATACAATAATATGTACAGCTGTAGTTCTTGCCAAATGAAAATTGTAAATTAAATTGATTTGTTTAATTGGCAGTATTAGAGAATTAGAATATCTTATAAATCACGTGAATTATTTCGGCCTTATTGGGCCTCGTCAGAGATATGTACAAAAAATTACTTTTTGAAAGGATAAAAATTAAAATTATAAACTTACATATTTTTGAATTTCCAAAATCCCAAAAACAAACCCTGAAAGAAAACTTTTTGAAAACTGTCTAATATTTTGCAAAAATGAAAGGAAACGTATTAGCTTCATCAGTCAAAACGGCAAATTGTGACAGTAAAATAAACAAGAACTACAGCTGTCATTAATTTCACTCAATGTTTCTATAGTTACTTACGTTATTTATTTTACTGTCACAATTTGCCGTTTTGACTGATGAAGCTAATACGTTTCCTTTCATTTTTGCAAAATATTAGACAGTTTTTCAAAAAGTTTTCTTTCAGGGTTTGTTTTTGGTATTTTGGAAATTCAAAAATATGTAAGTTTATAAGTTTAATTTTTATCCTTTCAAAAAGTAATTTTTTGTACATATCTCTGACGAGGCCCAATAAGGCCGAAATAATTCACGTGATTTATAAGATATTCTAATTCTCTAATACTGCCAATTAAACAAATCAATTTAATTTACAATAATATGTACGCATTTATGGGCTATTTTTTTATTGAAATGTGTTGATTTTTTGTTTTTGAAATGGCAAAGCGCTACCTAATCGATCAAGAATGTTGATATTTTGATAAATAATGCAGATGATGTGATGGGGTATAAATAAGCTAATAAATTTAATTTAAAGTAAGTTCTTGTGCAATGAAAATTGTACCACAAATTCTTTTAATTTACACTTGAAATTCGCACAATCGCTCCATGTTTCACTATCGGTTGATAGGTCCTGACGAAGCTATCACGGCTCACAAGACTCCTGCCGTACCGAAAGGGTTAAAAGAGTAGGGAATTTCAGCTATAAATAAATTTAAGCGAAAACCTAAGCACATTTAGGGCTAGGAGGTACAGTGGTAGTCCCTACATGTTTGTTCTAGATGACTCATGTAAATTTTGTTCTACATGTTCGAAAAAATGTGAATTTTGTTGAAACGGACAAAATTTATTGCAAAATTGACAAATTATTCATGGCACATTAAAATATGCATTTTGCATAAAATCCGAGCTTTAAACCATGATCTTTGAAAAAAATGAAGAAAGAGAAATGAGCCAAGTCAAAAAAATGCAAATGGGAATTCAACATTGACAAAACACATACAAACCTATGAATAATGCAAGATTATTCTGTACCTGAAAAAGTTCGCTGAAAAGTGTCCGAAAAGAATTCAATTAAATTTTAAATAATTCAATAATTCTTACTATGTAACTAGCTCTACATACATATTGCTATTATTCGTTATTGATAAATTTATTTATTTATTTTTCAATAATATACATATACCTACATGAAATTCTTTTGGTTCAATTCGTAACCTTTTTCTTTTGTTTTAAATTTATGAAAATGTATTAAAGCTTTTGGGTCCTTTGCACGTTCGTAGATAAATACTTATGTTTATAAATAAATCAAAACAAACGCTTCTCAAATTGTTTATAAACAATTTTATGTTTGCAACAATAGGGACTGTTTCTTTGTTTAGCTGAATTTAATATAAATTATGTTCCTGTAATGGCCATTTGTTTCACGAAACAGTTGAAAACAATAATTGAAGATGTAATTATTGTTATTGTTTTTTAAGCAAGTTCTAAATCGTCTATTTACAAGATCAAATTAATAATCTGTTCAAATTCTTACGACTTTACACTAAACTAATGTTTATTATCACTTCACTTCGTAATTTAATTGATTCGCAATGATTGCACATTGCATATTTTGTGTCGCTCGGATACGTTCAAACTCGTGTGTTTAACTAAACTGCCCTTCAATTTAACGTATTTATAAGCTGTATTAAAAGAAAACTGAAACGCGTCATACAATGATGATATGATAATGGAAAAACAATTTTTTGTGAAAACGCAAATTTAAATCTGATACAAAAAATAACTTTATAATCCTTTGTCTCCAACATACGTGCTTGGTCTTAAATGAATCCCCATGTAATTTTGATTTTGGTTGTTAGACAAATGAAATCGTACATGTCATTAAATTGGCCAAATGGGACTTGCTCCTGGTCTAAGAAGTTTAGCTTAGGAGGTGCCTAGAACTGCCGAGAACTGCAAAACCTCCACGATGGTGTACATCAATCGGAACTGCTTTGAGACTGGTGTGTGTGTGTGTGTGTGTGTCAGTCTGGTGATGATAATTGCATCTTTTAATAGTTTCCCTCATGTTTGTTTTTCATAACAAAAATTTTTGTTTTAGTAATAGCCACCCACATTTGTGTTAATTTTTCCTTTAACATGCAAAATTTAATTGATGTATGACGAACTAAATTACTATTAATACATCAAAATCATAAACACAAAAATATTGTTTCAACAATTTTCAAACTTCAAAACTGAAATAACATAGAAATATGTATGAAATGTATTAAGAGTATAAGATTTCTTTTTGTATTAGATTTAGTTTGATCTAGTAAATTCGATTCAGATTATTTCTCCACAATATACACTAAACAGAAACTTGGTGTTTACCTGCCAAACGATATAATAGAATCGAACGTAAATGCATAAACGGGCTCAAGGAAGGCGGGTGTGTTCCGCCATACAATGCGCAATTCTGTTCGGCCACACACTTATCTAAATAACTATCTCCAATGTATTTACCGATTCCATGCATCGCGATGCAAGCCGAACGAAATAACGTGGAGGCGGGCGCGCTGGTCCGGAACGACGAGCGATCCGCGTGGTCCGGGGGTGGTTGGGCGCACCCAAACTGGGTCATACATTGTGGACGGTACAAGGGACTCGATTATCGCTTCACTGAACGTTTCGAATTGATGTTACTCGTTTATTCAGTCGTTTAAAACGCCGTCCGTAAAAATTTTCGGGTAAGTTAATTTATGCGTTCGCTTTCGCTGAACTCGGTAATAATGTCTTTTCTGTACGTATGAATGGATAAAGAATTGAAAATTCATTCATGAACTTCTGTTATACTCACACAAATTTATATACCTGCTGAGTTTTAACAACTTGAAACCTTTAATATCCCATTACCATAAATAACAACGATTGAGCTAATATGTCTTTTACCAAACGTGAATAGTTCTTTAAGAAAATTGTACCTAATTAAAAACTGAAACCAAAATCTTGAAACGCCACTAGCGGTTGCGTTAATGAAAACTCTTGCCTTCCATTATTTCTCAACAATCCCCGGATTTTGGAAGACGAGTCCTTTTTGAGCCTTTAAAGACTGTAATATTAAATGACCATTCCTTTGTTATTTGAAACTTTGCAGAATGTCATCGTCCATCGTTGTAAGCCTTGATTTGAATGTTGAAAAACATTAAGGTTTTAAAGAAATCACTGTAATTCATAAATGTTAGTTGCGCTGTTAATTTGAAATCTTACGGAATTGTAACAGATCAATAGATCAACGTCAATAAGTTAATTATATTGGCTCCTCTTGATCTGTGTACGTAACTTTCGAAATCGAATCTGGCGTCTTAATTTGGCGCAACGTGGAAGACGCGAAATTTCGGCAAGTTGAATGGGTCATTAATAATTCCATTTCGGCGCGGCTGTTTGGCTCATCGTCGATTCCATAAGTTTACACAATGAAAGATGTAAATTTCCTGATTGCATCTGCGCGCCGGCAACCCTTGCTGTATACTAATTGGAAATTAGCGTACGACGCGACGAACTATTGACAGGGATGAAACTAACCGCGCCCACCGTCGCCAAAATTTTGCTCTACGAGCGCTATAATTTGAAACTACGTTTTAAATTTTGGAAGGAAGATAAAGCTTAATTGGACTCCACTGCTAAAAAAGGCAAAAAGTTCGATTTTCTTATATTAATACTAAGTGCAACTTTGTACTTATTTTGTACCAAGTTAAATTTGCGATCTCAAGTAGATTGTAGAAATTTTACATTAAAATAACTTCACGCTGGTTAATGTACTCACTTTCCACAAGAGATTACGAATTCACAGCCATTATACTCTATTTTCTTCAACATGGAATTGCATTTCGTTAAAGTGCATTTGTCTGTTACAATACCAACGTGTGATTCTGGCGCATAGGTAAAGACGAAAATAAAAAAGCGAAATCACACTTACTTTAAATAAACCAATCCCAAATCAACTTATCCCTAAACCTTTTATTAGTTGCGAAAATCGTAAATTCCATTTTACTTCTTTTTTATAGAATTTATAATTTACAATAAATTTTTATGCGCCTCACGAAATCCTTTTCAATGCCGCCCAAAAAAAATTTCGCCTCCTTTTTTTGCCGATGTCGGCGACGCGTCTCGAGAAAAAAGGGGTAACTCTTAATAACAGTCTTCAACACAAAGCACATAAAACACATTTCAGAGGCGATGAAAATTTTTCCCCGCCGCTTCGCCGAGAAGAATTAATTAAAACTTCTGGCGGAAAACGTGCCCGCCCTTATCGATCAGAGACGAAACGCGGAAAATTGGGCGGACCTCCGAAACGTCACATTTTGCAGAGCGCCGCTGCTAGCAGTGTTAGTAGGTCAGCGATGTACAAACACAGATATTAACGGCGGACGTTCGATTTTCGACGCTTTGATACAGAAATCCGGTTAAATGGATTTATTAATCGGCAAGCCGGACGTTCGTTCGGGAACGAGATCAATTTAATTAAACTAGAGATTACACGGAACCGAAGATATATCAGTCTGGGAATTTGCTTAATTTTATACTGTTTACCATTTAGGTTACTTGTAGAAATATAAAACCCACAAGGATATTGTAGAAGGCATAATAATCAATATTTCTTCTTTCTTTCTTTCTTTATTAATTCAATACCTTTTTTGAGGACTGAGATATGAAATATCAAATGGTTAAAAACTCCTCAAATAACAAAGGAACAAAAATGTTCCCGAGAAATTTTTCGATTATACAAGGACCATTAGGTATGTAAGATACCTAAGAAGGAGACCATTAAATCTAAAACAATTTTCTTTTCGTTTATAAGTTGAAGTGTCAAAAGATTTTGTGCCAAGTTTCGTTCGTCTCTAGCTTTAATTATTGAAGTTACATTTTTTAAAGCTACTGATGCATGGTAAATTACGATCATGAACAAAATCTAAACCAAGAAAAAAAACTTTTGGTGCTTTAGGCCCAGTTTTACAATCGTGGAATAAGGACGGAATAACTATTCGCTGAATATTATTTAATGTTCCTTCAAATCTACGTCACATCTACGTCACATTATTCTAAGAATAATGCTTATCCGACGATTGTAAAATCGGGCCTTATTTTCTTTAATTTGTAGATGTAACACGTGTATTGACATCGCAGGAGATTATATTGAATAATAAATAAAAATCATTTTTTTATTCCATCCCCTTCATAGTCGGGTACTTTAGGTATCAAATGGTCTTCGTATGTTTACTAATTTTTATCGGTGTCGACCTAAACTGAACTGGAACTCTATAATTTATATAAATATACAGGATGTGTGAGTTTGTGTGGAAAGTATGTTCCATAAGAAACAATAAAATATAAAAAGATTTTGCATTTAAAATTTTGTTTTGACTGTTTTATTAAAAGCCACGAAAGCGCCGAAAACTTTTCATTTTTCTTGTTTTAAAATGTGTTTTAATTCTAAAAAATTTCCACGAACAAGAAGTTTCCCAAGTACTTTAAGTACTTAAGTTATATTTATTAATAAGTTATATTTATTAATTTATTTATTTCGACGTTAGCAGCCTGATGAAGGTGATTTTCACCGAAACCGGTCGTTAGAATAAATAAGATTAAGAAATTAGGAAGTGCTTTTTTCTTCATACATTGAATTCACCTAATTATGGACTTCATTCAACAATACTTTAAGAGTATTTAATTTTTTTTATAAAAGAAGCTGTAATGCTTCAGCTGAACCTTTTGGATGTAACATATTCTGTTATTCTATGTCTTAGTTATTACCTTATATTTTTCTTTATTATTATTTTTTTGCTATTGTCATTATTTACATCCAATAAATCTTATTACTAATATTATTATTATTAATGCAAGACATAATCTCGTAATCACGTACCTAAGCTACTCAGGTTTTTATATTAAATTCAAAATTCTTTCCTACACATATGATTCAAAACAAAAAAAGAAATTGAAATATTTTTCCAAATGTGAAGTTGAAGAAATAAGCTTTTAATTTTGTTTAATACAATTTTTCCATTTCTTTATTGTGGAAGAAATTGAGAAATAAATAATTTAATAAGTGCCTTGAGAATGAAAGTTCAAAAAAGAAATTTACAAACCAAATAAATCAAATTTTGAATTTGATGGATTATTTAATTATTTGCATGAAGTATTATCATTTCAAAAAAAAATCCTGGGTCTCGGCTCTTTTATTTATGTATTTCAAAACTTGCCATGTTTACAGCTTTCTCTTCCTGTCCAGCTCTTGCCCTTCAGTTGATACGGCCATCCTGTATATCTTCCTGCCCTTGTCTTCCTTTTTATGTTCACAATTTTGTTTAAATTTTGCTTCAGCTTTCCTTTGTTTCTTTTCTGCCGGTACCCATTTTGTTACTGCTTGTACCATGCGATCATTTAAATTTATAATTAAAGTAGGCGGAATTTTTTTTATACGGTTGTACACCTTGCTGTGTAGATTAGAGGTTATGTAAATATTATGACATTTATAGAATTCTCATCGGGTTCAATCGTCTTAATTTAAAGGAAGTGAAACAGTTTTAGTGACAACCATAGCAAATGTTCAAAGTGTTCGCCCCCGGCAATTAATTAAACATTTTGAAGCGTCACTTTAACAATTCAAACTCAAATTGAGCTGTCAACAGTTAGTGTTGCCAATCTAATTCAAAATTCATAGCCTACTCTAATTATAAATTTAAATGATCGCGTGGTATACGTTTTTAACCCTTAAATGACTTTCTTTCAGATGTAAACAGTTATTTTTCTTCATTCTTCTTTAGCTACGCAAAATTTTAGCTGCTTACCATGCTTAACTTTCAGCTGCAATATCATGTTTCGTACTGTTATTTTTTCTTTAGTATTTTTATTAACTTTTAATCTCCTAACAATAGTTAGTAATTATAATTAGTTTTGTACCCTGTTTATATCCTTTGGGGGCACTTCTGTTTCCTTATTTGCTTCACCTATATGACTTCCTAGAAATTAAAATTTGTCCACTTTCTCAAACCCGTTGTTTCGTAAATTAATATTCGTTTTGTTTCTGAATTTTACTTTTCCTTCTCTCTTTGGCTTCGAAAAAATTTTTTCTAGTAAATTTTATTTCTTGTTGGCAAATGTATCATTTTATGTTTTTTTTTTGTTTTTTACCATTAACTAAGAATAATTAGTAATCGTAATATGTTCTGTATCTTGTTTATATCCTTCGGAGCCCTTCTTTTTTCTTACTTGCTTCACCTATATACGTATAATTTCCTAGATATTAAAAGTTGTTCACTTTCTCAAACATGTTATGTATTTCCTAAATTAATTTTCGTTTTGTTTCTGAATTTTTAATTTGTAAAAGTTTTTTTCCGGTAAATTTTATTTCTTGTTGGTAAATGTATAATTTTATGTTTCTTTTTGTTTTTTACCATTAAGTCGTTCCAGTATTACATTAAATAGTGTATTGTATCTCCTTACATCCTTTAATTTTATTTTGTATAAAAATCATTAGTATTAAAACGGCTTCTTAATCTAAAATCATTAGTTACCATTAACGTGGAATATTTGCACTCAAAATGATGTTAATCACTTCAAAGTAGATCGCGTAAATTCTTTTGAAAATGCCGTTTCTCAGAAATTCCTTTTTACTATAAGAGATCTGTCTAGAAAGTCAAGATCTTTAACATTCATCAATTCACTTACCCTTGTCAGTACGAAAATAAATGTTGATCAAACTGGTAGTGTGTGATGAGCGATAACTGAGCGAGTCTTAAGCCGTGTTCACACTGAGGCAAAAACGAGAAACTTTTGTTGCTCGGGGGCCCCATTGCAATCCAGCCGACTTACAATAAAATTTGTACAAATTCGTAGAAAAATTTTATTTGTACTAAAGCAACGTAATCAGAGGAACATTTAGATTTTATTTCTGTTTCAAATCTACATAAATTCGTAATAACAAGTTGTCCACAACTAAAGTGTTAGTGACAGTTACGAAATATGACTGAAGAAAACTTGCTTTTAACAGCAGCAACATTTGAGGGGTCTAATTTCAAAGTATACAATCTCCAGTATTGCTAATTTATCAGAAAACAGAGAAAAACGTATACTTTATAAAATAACTAACCTTCTTTTCTAAACTAAAAATTAGGAAAGGAGACTGTGGTTTAAGGAATAATTGAAAATTATCTCCGCCCACAATAATATTAACAGTCAAAACCTACCAAAAAAGCAAATCAAATAAAACGGAAACGAGTATTGGTCTAATATCCGAAAAAGGTTCTTATTCTCCCGAATAAAGAACTTTTGTAAGCATTTAATTCCCTGTTATTTGATACGTCTTGAATTTATCCCTGAAAAGAAATTATATACCTATATATGTATATATATACACCTATATATATATGCACAAATCGCCAAAAAGCAACCTACAGATTATAGCAGATCACACCCACACACCACAAGTTAAGTATTTGTGTTGTTGTCAAGAAATGAACAATTAAGAAGATATTACAAGAAAATAATGGAGAATTGTACCTTATGATCGTAACAAACGGAGAACTAGGCCTCTCATCAGTGATAGAAGAAAGAAAAAACGAAAAGTGCAGGCTTGACAATAGCGTCAAAGATTTGGAACACGAGCACCTTATGAATGTTTTGAAGCTCGACGATTTGTTAAAACCTTCACTACATTTACGAATTTTGTTTTTCTCTCGAAGGAACAGCATCGATTTGAAAGCGAATCATTTGGAAATAAATCCAGCTCCAGCTCCTGAAGATAGCTTTCTTCGTTCATTTTCGTTTTGTTTCCACTATATCAATATCCACTATAACAGTCTTTCTATATCCAATCTCTTTCTCCAAGCATCTTCTTTCACATTTCTGCACTTATATACATATTTTATCTCGAGGCACCCCCAGGCAATCATATTTTTTCAATTAACTTTAAAATACGATCATTATCCCATTGTTTGCAATACTTGGGAATTCAGCAAAAAACTGTACACAATGGATAAACATTTATTCCTTTTGCAACTTTTCGTCGCGCTTTCCTTTTCTTTTTTGAAGTTTACCGTTTTGAACGGACGCAAAGAACAAGCAGTGACATTTGTTGCTGACAGAAACATGAAGAAACTTAAAGAAACAATTGTTGACAATCGCTAACTTTTCTAAAAAATATTGAAAACCAACAAACAGTTCCTCGTCATTGCCTCAATGTGGATACGGCCTTATACATGCAAAAGATAAAGCTGAGTACACATTGGAGGAGCATACAGGATTTTTGTTGATGGTTGTTGCTAAATGTTTCAAAAGTTTTCAACTGTCGTCGACCTTTGGAAACATTTTGTGCATAATAGCAAAATAGAGAAACATGTGAGTTTTGTTTCTGTTTCATTGTTGTAAATTGTTGCACATAACAATCTGTACACAAACACACGTTAAAAAAAAACAAGTTAATATTGTTGAGAGTCATGACTAATTACCCTTTGAATAGAATCAAAATAATTTGGAAAATCCAAGAAACGAGTGTGGAATAAGAAAGATTACTGCTTTTTTTGCGACACTGATGTTATGAAGTTTTCACGCCATATTTTAAGACACCACCAATCTGAAGTAGAAGTACAAGAAATTTTATCGTTTAATGTACGGGGCAAGAAAAGAAAAGCGCTGTTTAACAAACTGAGAAATAAAGGAAATTTTTTGAAGAGCCTTAATGCTGAAAATGTCAGTCAGGAAACCTGTACTAGACAATTCTGAACAACCAACTGTTTCAACATACCTTCCTTGTAAATACTGCATGGGATTTTATAAGAAAAAGTATCTTTACAGGCATATAAAAAAATGTCCAAATAATACAGATAAGAGTGAAAGAATAAATGCACAAACTGAGGGTCAATCTCTGCTTTGTGCTTATAAAAAGAATGACATTTTACGAAAAGAAATATTTCCGACCATGAGAGCAGATCTAATATCTTTCACAGCAAAAACAGATCCTTTAATTTGTGCTGTGGCAAGAAGATATTTGAAAAGTCACCGTGATAAGCAGTTCAAGTTAGTTGCATCACGCAAAATGAGACAACTAGCAACGCTTTTAATTGAAATAAAGAAAAAACTTAAAATCAAAACTTTGATAAATGCTCTCGATCCGTTAAACTTTGATATTATTGTAGAATGCACAAAAATAATTTCTAAATACGACCCTGATACTGAAACGTACTGTGCTCCATCACTAGCTGCTCATATGGGCACTGAATTGAAAGACTGCATCGATGTCGCTTATAATATGTCACTTAAAAAGACCGCAAAGAAACTGAAGATACAAAGAAGTTAAAAATTTTGAAAGAACTTGTTAATAATGAATGGCGTTACGAGGTTTCAACCTTAGCGAACAATGATTTACAACAGAAAAAGTGGAATAAACCCTCACTTATTCCGCTAGCAGAAGATCTCACTTTATTAAAATCTTATTTACTTGCAGAAGGTGGAAAATGTAGAAATGCACTGCAGCTTAATTCGCAGGATGAAAAAGCTTTTAAAACTTTTCAAGAAATAACTTACGTGCAATTGCTTTTACTGAATAGAAGAAGAGTTGGTGAATCACAGAGAATGACTGTAATATACTAGCAATAATACTAGCAATATTAATAATCAAACTTCAACTGAGTTTGATAGTTGTATAAGTGAAAGTGAAAAAGTCCTCATGAAGTCTTTCAAAAGGGTTGTCATTAGAGGGAAACGAGGACGTGGAGTACCCGTTTTATTTACAGAAGAGATGGTGACAAATTGTGATTTGTTACTGCGACTGCGAGAACATTTTATCCGACAAAAAAATGTGTATTTATTCGCAAATACAAAGTCTTCAAGCAGCATTAGTGGAACAAAGGCAATTTACAAGCATGTGAGACTTGCTGGTGCAAAAAATGCGGCTGCTTTAACATCTACTAAATTACGGAAACACCTTGCAACCATGTCCCAAGTAATTAATCTGTCAGAACAAGATTTGGAACAACTGGCAAATTTCATGGGGCACACGTCCGAAATACATAAAACTTACTATAGATTACCTAACGATGTGTACCAAACGGCGAAAGTTTCCAAGTTGCTTCTGCTTTCTGAAAGAGGAGAAGCTTCAAAATTTAAAGGAAAACGATTAGAAGATATTAATATTAATTTAGACGTAGTGGAAGAAGACAATTCAGATGGGGGTAATGAAGATATTGAAATAAACGAGATAGGAAGTGCAACAGATAAAGAAGACGAAAACTTGAAAGAAATAAATGTAACTTTATTAAGACCAGATGTAAATTCTGTTAATCAAGTGAGTATATTAGTTGTTCATTATCTAAAGATCTTAGAAATCAGTGACATTAATAAATAGAGTGCTGATAAAGTCCCGAACCGAGATCATAATTTATTTATTTAAGGTAATTTTGCAAAATCCTGAAACAGATAAATTCTCAAAAGACACAATTTAGAGCAAAAATCTTTTGTCGATCGGTATTTGTTTTTCCTCTGCGGCGTCAACATTATTATAATTTTTTTAATGGAACCCTAAATTCTTCATGCAGATTTTAATCGTCCTTTATCGAGAAAAACAGACACTACAGTTTAAAGATTTGACACAGACATTACAATTTTATTTTATTTTAAAAATAATCTTGAAATTGAAAACGAAATCAAATAAAAATTAACGGAACTGTTTCCCTTGAACCAATTGTTCAGATTTTCATTACAGCTCGACATAAATTCTTACCAAAATTTCAGACGATCGATGGTTTGGAACATGTCTATTTTTTTTCGAAAAATTTGTTATGTAAGATTTTTTTACATCACGATTTTACTGATAAGGATGATCAAAATCTAAATGAAAAAGTTAGGGTTGCCATTTCAAAAAGTTAATGATAACGTTATAATGAAAAAATAAATGCCGATCAAGAAGACTTTCATACTAAAATGTGTATTTTTAAATTTAAAAATTTACTTGTTGGAGGATTTTATAAAATAAACATTAAATAATCAAATTACGAGCTTGGTGCGGTATTTTATCGCCACCCTATATACATCTTCTCTTTTAGACAAAAGTTAACACTTCGTCCGACAATTATCAAAAGAAGAACAAGCGTATTTTGGAACCATGGACAGACGAACAAAAAACAGTTGCTCTCTCATATTTTAAAGTGCATCTAAAACGAAAAATTCCGCCGAAGAAAAATGAATGTCTCAAACTACAAGATGAAAATCCGGGTCTGTTTGGTAATAAAAGCTGGGAGAAAATTAAGATATTTGTTGTAAACACTTATAATAAGAAGTAAATTTCATTGACACTTTTTAAAAATATGTTGCGCCCTGTCTGAAGGCTTTAGAAGTTAGAGAAAAATTTTAAATGCAAAACATAGGATTTTTACTATTATCTCTTGAAATTACTACGGAAATAAAATGCGAATCGCCATGAAAAAAAAATGCAATTTTTATTTTTATAAAACACTATGTATTGTTTTTCAGAATGATAAACACTTTTAAAAGGCTGAGTCCAAAAAAACGCCTACATGAATAGCGTCGGTGTTTATTGTCAAAAAATCAAATGAATTGGCAGAGAAAAAACTCTACAATATACTATATCTTGCGTCTTTAATATATTTAAGACAGCTGCATGACAGCCGTCAACTTTTGTTTTTTAAATGCAATGTCTCCAATTAAAAGATCCGTTTATCCGCCCAGTTGTATATTACTCACTGCTCGCGCTGATGCGCTGTAAATATCAATCGGTCGACTGGCCAATTAACCAGTGCTGTTTGCGGCTATATGATACGTAGGTATAACGTGTTTTATCTAAACGAATATTTTCGTCCTTTTTTTTTAAATTATATCGATCATCGAAAATATAGCAAATAACAAATTAAAATGTGACAAAATTGATCCAAATATTCTTGCTATATCAAAGAAATAATGCTTGCAGCTTCGTAATTCGATCGGCGCCAGGCGTGCATCGATGGGCCTATGCATTCGGGCTTGAGAGTTGGAGTTTTTAGTCATGACTGAAGAAGACGTGCTTCTCGCTACCGTGCAGTTTATATTGTTATTAGCTGTAAAAATATCATCTACATCGATATCTTCAGATATTTTTTTTTTCATGCATCTTCTTTTGCATTTCTAGACTTATATTTACTATCCGAAGGAATCCATAGACATTCACAGCTTCCATACACTTCAATTAATTTAATAATGAGGTCACTATCCCATTTTACTTTGCTAGACATTTTAAAACAAATGATTCTTCAAAAATTCAAGCATAACGTGGTGTTGATTGCTACAAACCGTTACCGAAACTGGTGACAAGAAGTACACACTGAAGGAACTTCCTTCTTTGTTCCTGCATGTTGCTGCTTGTTTCTCATTTTCCTTTGATATTTACCGCTTCGAATGGAAACACGCAACTAACAGTAACTTTTGTTACTTGTAACAGAAACTTGAAGGAACTTAAAGAAACTTTCGGAAACTACCGGTAACTTTTTCAAGGAACATGGAACCGCAACTAAAAAAGTTCCCGATCGTTCCTCCAGTGAGTATTTAGCTTAAGAACCCATTGGGAACTCATATACAAATTACCACTATTTATATTATAAATCGTCAAACATGAAGAAAGGCATGACCAAGAAATAAAATATGATGATAAGAGAATTGCATTAGATAATTCTAGAGGTATTAAAAATTAAGTTAAGTCTGATTCGAAGAATTGGCGTCAGACTTCTATGACTCAGGAAAGTAAAAAGTAATCCCTAAAGGCGTCATAGTTAAATCGGATCCGCCCATGAACTGTTCAACATTTGGAGCCAATCTGATCTGATGAAAAAATGAAAAAAAAAAAAACTTTCGGTTACCTCTCAGTTCAGATTGGGAAAATCTGTCATATAAATGTCAATTTTTCTTCAGATTTCCGTCAATTAAGGCCGGATTTAGAAATCTGACAGTCTCAGGTTGTTGAATCCAAAATATGACGTGAGCATGAGGATTAACAAATATTTGAATGTTAAGTGATTATATGGAAGAGTAAAGATTAAAACAAACAATCTTTCGTCAAACTCTTTGTAATGATGCAGCCAGATACGTCTCGTAGATCAGAGATAAAATACTTAGGATATCATTTATTATTTATATATATTCTAATAAAGCAAACTAACAGTAACAAACAATAAATATATAGAATAGTACAAAAAAAGTCAACAACTTTCTCTAAGGTGTTCCAAAAATTTTTGGAAAGCTACAGTTTATCAGTTAAGATCAGTTTGTATTTAATTTATTCTTACTTCTCCATTTTATTAAGGTATACGTTCTTCTAACGAACAAAAGAATGAAACCTTAATATTCTTTAATCAGGAAATATGTACACTTTGAAAATAAACTTTAAGTAGAGAACATTATTATTACTTTTTACTTGTAAATGACATCATCTCAGTTGAACACTTGGTCTGAGCAAGTTTTTCCCTAGAAGAAAACGTCACATTTTTTCGTTACGTGTACCGCATCGGTGGCGATGGCTGAGTGGTTCGCTAAAAGGATTGCAGGTCTGTAGCTGCGTGAATGTCTTTTATGGCCCATCCAGGAGCCATTAGGAGTGAGGCGCCATCGCACAGCCACCACAAATCCCAGCCATAATGTGCTTTTTATGGTGTCCGAAATACTCCGACATATGTGACCAACTGTGCGCTATCGTTTTACGTTTCAACTTTACCACCGCGTAAGTATGCTTATTTACGGTTCACAAAAAATGAATAAAACTCACTTAGTTAAATTTAATCAACCGTTAAAAATAAATATTGCAAAAAGTATTATGTCATACAATGTGGTAAGTTAAATAAATCTAAAATGACTGGGCACTAAGAATACGAAACATCCACGAGTACAACCATGGTAGTATATCAATAGATCCATTCCGGAGCAGAATTTCTTTCCGGGTTATTGACGACGCCGATAAAATATTCAAGCGGCGCACGATGTGGAGGGTCGTGCAACGAACGAGAAATATGTACCTCCGTGGAGCGCACGTACGTACGTATATATTTTTGATTATGAGGTCGGGGGCTCCGGGTACTCCGCCGTGTTCACGTACTCTGATGAATTCCGGCGGTCCGGACTTCGAGTTTAACTAAATTATGAGCCGTGGCTGCCGGTTTTATTTGTGGCGCTTCTTAACGATGCGTTCATGTTTTATGTATCACGCTGGGTCAGAATGTTGTCGGCAACTGACCCTTAACAAACCACCCCCCGAGAGTTGACTACGTAAGTTGCAACGAAAAAGAATCAAAGTAAATCAAATTATATACTACATCGACGCACGTCGGTCGTAAATCCACTTATTAGTAATATATTAAAAAGTTGAATATTATTATAAATAAATAATAGGCTGTATTGTAACTTCCACATTTTTTATTATAACGATATGACAATTGTTTCAATGATACAGGAAGCGTCTTCTTCTCCCACTTTTTACTATAATTATAACGACAATTCAATGGCCCAAGAAGCGTCTCCTTCAAGAAGAAGAGACCAATTGTTTCAATGATACAGCGTCTTCTTCTTGAAGAACAAATGTCATATATTTACTTTCAGAATGGATTTCCATCTAGTATCGGTCGATTGAATGCAATATTTGTTTATTATAAACGTAAAACGTGCAATATTAAAAGTGATAACTCGTTTTATATTTTTAAGTAAACCTAACTCCTTTTATATTAAAAAAAAAGAACAAACAAAATGCCTCCTGCAATGTTTGCAAAGCTAATTAAAGCGCAAGCCGCGAACAAAGCGAACGTCAACTGAAACTCCGGAATCGGTAGCTCGTGAATTTACGGTTTCAAATTACAAAAGTGCTGTACAGTTCCTGCAGAGTAATAGTAATATTAAACTCTTTATTAAGATAAAGGTGACATAATTTTGTATTCCGGCCGCGCCGGCACTAAAGGGAACCGGGGAGGTAATGAAGTCAGCAGAAAATGTAAAAATATGACCGGAGCGTCGGCGAACACCGAGCGAAAATGTAACGTCGTAAAGTGGAACTTATAAAATGCAAAATATGAAATCTTCTTCTTTTTCCCGGCGGAGGGAACGGTTTCAATTGTGATTCTGCGCGACGGCATAAACAAACATTCCTGTAATTGAATTGGTCTTTGTTATTGTGAAACTCGACTTAAGCAAACCGATATCGAACACATACAAAAGAGCCTCAAAAGTAACGCCCATGAAAGAATGATAAAATTTCCGATATGTTTTCGTTAACGAGATATTAAAAAAAACGAAAACAACTAAACTTATTTATAACAAAATGAATTGTGAAAATAATGCCCATATCTAATTTTTACAAGCTTTTCTCCTACTTCAGTGTAACTTGCACTGGTAACATACAAGGTGAATGCTTTCTGGCATGTCTTTGTTGATTAATCATGATGGAGCACTGAATTTTTTTGAATGAAAGCTTTCCTGGAATGTGAATTGGAAGAGGTTGTAGTTACCATGACCATAGCCACGGTCTCTTAGATTACCAATCTAAATCCTTTTCTGGGTTATTACTTATTGTAAAGGAAGAAGTTTACTTGCCCGCTGTATTATGCGAATGCTTGCATTGAATTAACAGGAAAATTAGATATGAATACATATTTCTATTTTAATTAATTTTGTTACAAATAAACATTAATTCAGTTGTTTTCTTTTTTCTTGAATAACTCGTTAACGAAAGCACATCGGAACTTCCATTGCGATTTGTTTCAGCTTCTTGAATCGAGTCCAAAAGCACGAATGTTACTTTTAAGACATCCTCTATAACTAATTTAAATAACAACAGTAGTAAAAATTAGCCTTAATAATATTTAAATATGAAATCTCATTAAATTTATACGACGCTGTTGCATTTATAAAGCAATATTTCTGTCAAGAATTCGAACGTTCTGAAATTATTTAATATACAGGGTAACTGATAGTTATTCCACCAGAGAGAAACCACGATAAGAAGCAAAATCTATACATTTATTCAATTTTATTTATCATTTTTGAATAGATCAAGATATGATCAGTGAATAGATCGACGGCAGGATTGCCAGCTTGATAAACGCCAAAAGTAAATACTTCAAAGCTCCACTCGGCGCCAAATTTTGTATTTAATTTCATTTTGGTTTTCATGCAAATTTTGTGGACTCTAATGTTTGAAAACACTGCAAGAACTTGACCACCACCAGATTCCATTAACTAACCTTTCTCCCAGTTTTAGTTTAACTAACGGGTTTGTTAAATTTTCTAAATTTTTCAGGTTTTCCCATTACACGACTTATTTTATGTTTCACCTATTAATAGACAATTCTTAGAGAGAGTATATGGGAAAAATATGTATACTTTAGTTTTCTTTAGCAATCATGTAACAGAAGTTGATTAGATGGCATGTTTCGAAAGAAAATCCATTTTCAAATCTATTAAGTTGAACGCTCAAGCATAGCCATTTCTAAACTAATCAAGAATTGTCCGTAAAATGACGATGCACTCCTGGTTAAGAAAGAAGAGCAGATGAGCGTAATAAGTCATAAAAGTATTTTATAATTTTATGATAAGTACGGCGCGACGTCTTGACATTTAACTGAAACGGAATTACACGTCAATTGAAATACGAACTCCAACTTAACAAATGCATGCAAGTCACCTGAAGTAAATTCTTCCGTACAGAGAATAACAACTTGCAGGTAAACAAATAAATCACCACAACACGACAACAATTCAAATCTCCGTGTTAATTTTAATTGTATTGTAAATAAAATTCATTCCCACAAGTAACGTGTTCGTCATAAACGTTTGACAATCAGAATTGAAAACATTATAATCAGTAAACACATTCGTATCGCATTGCTTTCTCGTCAACTTTTTTAACACGTCTATTATGTAGGGTCAAGTTTTACAAGCTTTATTCTCTAAGTAAATATCATAAAACGTTTGTACAGCTATGCATTTGTGGTTTTAATGTAAAAATAACGACTTTTTTGGGTAATTTTATAATTAATTAGTTACAAACTGGTCAGCAGAATTTTTTATACATTTTCTCGTAATCTGTGACGTTCATTCACGTACGCGATCAAAAATTGTGCGTATAGCACTATCAATGTTTAAAACAGGTGTCTGTATCTAATAAAGTTTTATTATTTGTGTTTTTGTGGAACATGGAGGCGAAACATTTTACGATCAGCTGCCTGATTGTCAGATTAGTTAAATACTAATTACGCTATTAGTTAGGGACGTTAGGGGCCCGTCATTGACTACTAAATGATATCGCGTAAAATAAACATAATTCAGATTTTCGTTCCCAGCTATTAATCCTGTAATAACACGAAATTGAGTTATTTATCAAGGTCGCATTGTATGTAGTCAAGCAGTCAATAATCATGAAACTTTATATTATGATTATACTGCTGAATTTATAATAAAATAAGACATTTTATTTCGCACGCAGTGCCGCAGCATGGTTTTGGGGTATTTTAAAATTAATTACAAACTGTTTTTTAAACAATTTTCCCGGCGTTTATAACATTCATTGTCTTACACGGTATTTATTGGCGGAACAATTGTCAGTTACCCCTTGTGTTTTCGATTAAGCAAAAAAACATTTTCATGTTCAAAAATGGATTGAATAGTTTCCGTAAGCATTTGACAAAATTAGTTAATCTACATCAATTTGGCTCCACATTGGGGGCGCCAGTTGAGGTAGATTTTAAATTTACTATTTATATTGGAAGGAAAAGGAATTTTAATGTTAACAAAAATATTATTACTATTTTTTTCTTCAGCCAATTTAAATAAATGTTACTAGAAAAACAACAAACGTTATAATCTGCATAAGTTATTTTAAATATTAACTTTATGTTAATATCTAAAAAGAGAACAAAATAACATTTACGTAATTTGCCACAACTTTCATTATAACTAAATTTACTGGAATCATAAAATATCTGCGAGATAATATAAAAATTTACATTATCTGAAAGATTGCTGAAATTCCGATTGAAAATTTTCCGAACGAAATTCCCTTTAATTTCCACCAAAAAGAAGAAAAAAAATCGAAGCAGACTCATGAAATTTTATTTACGGTTGAGTCATTTTAAAAATCTGCTTATCGCGCCCGTGCATCATTATAAATCGTCGCGAATGTTCAGCATTGGGGGCGGGCGATGATGCGCGAGATCTAATTTAACATTTAAATCGAAAGTGTGTCGTCGCAGCCCCCCCTTTCCCCCACTTCCCTTTAAATTGCAATAAAAATGCAAACTAGAATTTAAAAATATGCTGATTTGCCGACGAGTACCCCGAGATTGCCGGGCCTGCAATTCCGACGACTGACGAATTATTTAGATAAGGGCCTGATTTCGTTGCGACGACGAAGTGGGTTGGGGTCGAAATATGTTGAAACTTAAGGCGACGAGGAGTTTTTCACGTTCGAATTAGGCGACCTCCATTTCGCTTTAAAGCCTGCACGTTAATTTACCCCGTAATTTACTTATCGATGTAAACGTATACCTGGAGGGCTCGAGTGTGACAAACGAACACAATTAACTGTTAAGGTATGCTCCGTGGTGCCATAAATCACATTTAAAATATCGATTATGCGATTAGGGGTTGCGAGCTGCGCCCCAATAAGTTTCATTTTTATAATAACGTTAATTATGGCATACAAGTACTTGGCTCAATATTTTAAATGTAATTCTCTAGAAATTAGGTATACCATTTGCTATGTAGGCATCGATCGTCAAAATTTAATCAATGTACTTTGTGATCACAGAATCAATTAAGTGCCACAGAGTCGTTCGCTTTGTGCGTATTGAAAAGTACGAGTGTTGCAATTGATTGGAGGACTTTCAGTAGAAATTGCGATAAATCAAAGAAACTCGAGCATTCACTATGCGACTACGTTTGTATCCTCAATTCTATTTTGGGAACTGCCAATATAATTCTTATCGGGTTAAATAAAAAAATATATATCGCGCGTCACAAATTCCAAGGAGCCGTATATTGAATTATATCGTAAAGCGGAATTTCCTCTCGCGCGCAAAATACGAAACGTGTGTCGTTGTAGCGGAATAAAAGCTAATAAAAGACCTGATCCCATAAAATGTAGGACGTACGACTGGATATATACGGTCGTATTATTCGCGACGCCTCATTTCGGAGTTTGTTTACACGAGCGTGTTGATTTACTGGGATGGGACGCGAAGAGAGGAAATTGGAACCTGCTGGAATATGTACATATTCCATATCTTCCGTATTGCTACTACTCTCTGAATTGTTTATTATTTTTGTTACGTGTATTATTATTCAATGTTCTGTTATGACAGGATGCATTTTGACTATATGCGCCAGACGCTGATAATCTAAGTTGCCTTTGAATGTGTTGCAGTTCCAAATTGAGTGAGGAATAGGTTGGCAATATTCGGAAATTTTTAGTCAACTTAGAATTTATTATGGCAACCCTGATAACTCGTTCGCCCCGTGACATGTCCTAATATGGGCATTTCTATAAATGGTTTCTGATTGCTCGAAGTTGACGGTACCTGAGGTCATCTCGCGTCATTCGATTTAGCATTGTTTTGACGCTATCGGAATTTTTGCTAAGATTAGGAAAACTTGAATTTGACGTGGCGGAAATTCTTAGTTTGAGGTGATTTTCACTACCCTGACAGAGCCTGGTTTATCTAAAAAGCCAGATAATGTTAGGCTAACGGCATGACGCCATCTTGTTAATTAATTATATTCTTTCTTCTTTTAACCCAGGCTCTTTCCTGTGGATACTCTTTCTTTACGATATTCTTTTGGATACTCTTTTGATACTTGGTTATTTAACCGACATTTTGGTAGCTGTTGCTATCGAAAATCACCACTTTCGTCCCGCGGTATCGTGTCGCGGAGAAGAACGTGTCCGGCTAAGAGGGTGGATCAGGGCTTCGATTCGATGCACATTTTTGGTACTGAGGTTGGCAACAAAATTGTACTAAACTCGAGAATGATTGTAATGACCGCGAAATTTGAAAATAAACAAAGGCTTTAATATTTTTGAGGTCGCGGAACATTTGTGGGGGAGGGGGTGTAAAAGAAACTTACAGAACATTCACATTTTCATTAAATTCTCTTTAAATGAACCAATCAAGGCTGGATTCGGCATAACGTTCGGGACACGCTCGGAGCAGAAGTGTGAGAGAGAACGAATGGGTTTCAGTGCATATAAGAGTGAGAAAAAGGAATACTCCAAGTACTCGGAGCGTTATGTCGAATGCATTCCAAGTAGCAATGCCATTATTGGGCGAGAGCGAATTCGAAATATTTGTGTGTAAAACTCTGCCTGTCTAATTTTGAACGCTGTCCAGAAAGCTTAAATTTAGGTGGTAAATGCTTTACTTAAAAAAATTACGTTAAAACGTTTTTAGACAAAGAATGTACTAAAAATATCAAAGAGGTACTGACGTACTAGGGCATTTTCCATTGTACTGAATTTAGTACAATTGCACTGGCAATCGAAGGCCTGAAGGTAATTGCTTAGCACATCGTGCAGAATACACGCGTGGAGCCGTAAACGACCTTGAACTACAGGACACATTCTTAGTTGCGTGACTTTGTTCAGTATTTTTTTTTAGTTTAAGTTTAATTTTAGTTTCGTGACGCTGCGTTGTTAAAGAGCGAATTTTCGACAGATCTTGCGCCTTTAGTGATATAAATTGTTGTAGTAGAAATAAGGCGGATTTGATCTGAACTATCGAGTAGAGTAAATAAATAAATTCTACTCTCGGCTACAACATTCTTGAGTCGCTTTAGACGTAGTATTTCGGCGACCTTCTGTCGCATATGATTAACTTGTTTGTGACAATGGTAATCAATCTGTGCTTCTGCAATTAAAACAATTATTATTTTAGCTGTATGTGTATTTGTGCTGCTGCCCTAAACGTGCAAATGAGTCTTAAGTAAATCTCCTGTGATTGTTGTGAACGATCAACTGCAAGGCCCAGGCACTTTAGGAACACTGACGAGGCCTATTACTTTAAAAACTAACTACCCACACCCATTCTTCCCTGCTGCTAGATGAGGAAAAGCTGATGATAGATACAGCGCAGACTTGTTACCGATCAAAGTAGGAGCTAGAGTTTTGTTTTCTCTTGATTCCAAATAAATCATTGTTTGGATTTTGTTCATTGGCTTTTTATAATCAACTAAAAAGTAATATGTCATCTCACATTGATCTACGCCTTCGGTTTGTAGTGAAGTTTCAATGAATAAAAAGTATGTAGTGTTGTGGAAGAAAAAAAGAAAACTTCAGTTGATGATACTTATTCACCTATTGCCTCGAAACAAATAGAATGAACAATAGTTGAACATTCCCCGGTTTAATTAGAAAAAATGGCGTGTTAAATTTTCCAGAAATGTGTTACACGAGACTTGTATTACATGTGTAAAAACGAGAGAGCACCCAACCCCCTTCGTATGCAAGAGGCAAAAGTAAGTAACGAGCTGCGTTACAAGAATACCACATCGTGCTCCTCATTAGCGTGCCTGTGCAGAAGCTCTTCGTCTTTGTCGCACCTGTTCCCGCACTGTGCACGTACGTACAAATTCTACGTGAGCGAACAACTCTGTGAATCGCGGACGTTAAGTGCGCACAGAATTGAGTAACTTGAGTTAGTAGTGGCGCCGGGTAATCCGGAAATAAAGTAGTAGAGCCCGAAGAATTATGAGAATCTGAGGTTCCGGTTTTACCACATAATAAGATTTGGAGATTCTTATCGAATAATGTATGATGTAAATGGCGAGGAAGTTAGCGAACGCTGTATGTTTATTACGTCGTCCTCCCGCGGCTGACTTTAATAGTCTTTCGAATTCAGCTTTCCACGTCCTTTGTTCCTTTTCGTGTGTGAATTATTATCTGTACGTCCAGCAGATTCTCTTTGAACTTCGACTAAATGAGATAGCTGACGTTGCAATCGTGAAATAAACGGAACGTTGGAATTTATGTACAAGGAATATTTTACTAACCGAAAATCAATAACACAAGAATACATTTGACGTACCAAAACCAATTAAATCCATCTGCTACCATATCCAAGTTTGAAAACATTCAACTTATTCAATTAAAACTTAATAAGATTTTATTTCAGTCTATACGTATTTATATTTATTTATACGTTATAGAATAGTGCTTGTTTAAATTAAATTACCTTAAAAGATAATTTTATCGCCATCGATAATTTTTCGAGAAAAAGGGCTGGGATGGATGGTTTGAAACATCCGGTATATTCAGAGCTTCTTTTGTTATTACATTTTCTTTTGTGTTAATAGCTTCCGATATAAAATTGTGCAATTAAGGATGAAAACGACCATTACTGTACATTTCCGGTGAGGCTCATTAAACAAATAGGGGCAAAAAGTCTGGGATGATTAAGGTCATGTAACCCGTAGCCCCTTGTTTCACAATAAAGCGAAAATAAATTTAAATAATGACCTATCGAACATGTCTAGGTTAATGTTTCAGGTCGTTACTCGTAACTTCCCCGGTACTTTTCCCTCTTCGTTTTCTTTTCTTTAATTGCGTTTCTTATCGAATAAAGAATTCCGCTCATTAACGACCTCGTTCGCGATTGGAGAAATTGTTTTAACTGTCTTAGTGAGATGCGCCCAGGGGATTTACAGAATTACACAATTTATCCTGTCAGAGAAACTGTTTCCTTTGCGTTGAGATTAAGGATGAAATTTACCTAATACCTACTTAATAAAATATCTTGAAACATTTATAATCCTCAGTTTTATTTAAACTTACATTTACAATTTTTTTCTTTATTATAGCTCAGAGATTTTTTTTTTGAACATAAAACATAAAAAACATAATTTACAGAATATTGTATTTTACGTCTAATAGAATTATTTCTTTTATTAAAAAAATTACGAGGCTATATTTTTTATTTTATGATTAACAAATTCAAAATATTCTAACAACGAAATTAGAACGCCACCAACGCAAGAAATCACAGCTGCATCAAACAGTCTGCCAAAGCTTCTAGGAAGGATAATTAACATAAGCAATTACATAAGACGGTCTTGCCATGCACGGAATCACCAGTATGAGTCATTAGAAATGCATGGTTCATCCTTTAGTACAATTTCCCGATGACTCATATGTCATAGCAAAGTGACTTGAAGAGTATTACAGTAATTAGAGTAGTAGAGTGTTATTCTAGTCAGAAGAAAGTTCCCTCCTCGTGTAGTGTTGTGCAAACCATGTAAGTCTACTTATTATTAGATGTATTTAATAAATATATTGTTTAAGTGAGCTGCGTCCCTTATTTTATAAAATATATATTATTTATAATATCTGAAGGTTCAAAGTTACCCTGCAGTTTAAAGTAATCCCGCGTCACAGTAATGTTAGATAAATTAGCTAAACTCCGAACGTCATTTGAATACTGCGATTTAATCAAAACCCCACACTTGTGCAAGATTACTGTGCGATCGAATGTGTGCCACAGTTTTCAAATTTTCATGTTATGAGCTTACAAATTCATTTTCCTATTGGCACCGCGTCTCCCAGTAATCCCAGCTTTAATTTATATGTAGACGAGCTTTGGGGTGATCTCGAATGAGCTCTCGGCTGATTGCATAACTACAAAACGAGTATTATTTGTTTTTTCCGATAAAAAAAATTGTTCATTATAGGAATACATATAAGAATAAATCTCTCTTGAAAATAAAACAAGTTGCGTGCGGCTTTTATTTTTAGCATTGATTTGTGAGTGGCCCTGTTTCGGATGAGTTACCGTTGGGTTTATTTTTCGTTTCGATGAATGAGATAACAACGCTTTCTTAAGACATAAAAGAACAGGTCCTTTGTGCCTCCGTTCATTTCCCCATGAAACAAGACCGGATGTGCAATTTGTCATCCGCGAAGAATAGGTGTGTACAAGTAACTCAAGGCGAGGAAGTTTATATGAACCTTAAATTCAGATAAAACTTGATGAATTACAGTGCGCCAGAAAAACTGATGACTCTCTTCATTTTCAGTGCCTCCCTCCCGCAATAAATTCACCGCGTCGACTTTTAAAATGTAAATGAATGAATGAATAAAGCGGTATATGGAGCATTCGCCGAAATAAATCTTAACTTTAAAAGGCAAGAGCCGCGTTACAGTTTCGTCGTTGATTTTTTGTTCTTGTACTCGGATGAAATACACGCTTAGTTTCCCAACTGTGCTTCGTCGACGTCCCTAGCTGAAGGATGAGACACAGTGTGAAATGAATATATAAAACAAACTTTCAAATTCAATTTTTAATTTAAATTGAGATTATTAATATAATAAAATATCTTCTGACTCACTTTAAACTTGTATTTTAAGAAAAACTGGTTTATAAAACGGTTTTGATCAGTCTTAACATACAAGGAATAAAGTGTCTTCGACAGTTTCACACTCGCATTTCTTCTTTCAGTATTTAACTGCACTGCATGCATCAAATATCCAATAAGTGGCTTCGCGTTTCATTAGGGCGAAAAGAAAATTTAGTAAACTGGAGTTAGCTTATTGACCTGAAAGCTCCGGAGCGTGCATTCTAAAACCGTAACTTCGTTCTCTCATAGCCGAAGTTGCTCCAAAATTAGTTTAAACTCATCGGAGCACGTTTCCTAGGTGAAACAGAGAGGGAGAGCATCGCCAATACAAAGCTAATATATTTTAATTGTAATCCGGTGAAGACAGGAAGGCGAAAAGCTGAGACGATGGAAGTCGTCACCTCCCAAGATTTATTACCGTCAAACTTGAGAACGCTAATTTAGCTCAACTGAGTGCATCAACGCAAAGTACGTTATTTATGAAATGAAATTTAGGTTGAAATTATGCGGTGTCAGACGCTCAATGTCACTCAAACAGGGTGATAATTCCCTTCATCTGACCTAAGCCGTCCCAACAGGACAGTCTGTCGACCTATGTACGTGAAGGGGTATTAAGGTATTATGCCGTAACACGATAATCGGGAGGATACGTTTTAAGGGACGCACCAAAAACATTTTTAATCTGCTGAAGTTGTTTACACAGAAGTGAATAGTAAGGCTCATATGGAGAATTAACATTATGCATCAAACGTGTACGTATACTAATAGAATAGTAATGGAAACTGTGCCCGTTTAATAAAAACTGCCCCTGTTTTAATAAAACAGTGCGCCTCTCGCACTGAGCAACGACGATAGGCAACCATACATACACATTTGATACATAATGTTAATTCTCCATAAGAAAGTGAGCCCAAATCCCCATAGTTATACTACTGAAGAGATATGAAAAACGGCTTGCTCACGTTGCGTCGGGAATATTCGGAAGTTTGCCCGCTAATTGCAGTGACTTGTCCGCGGGCGTTCGTGACAGGGATGCGGTTAGAGTTTGCCTTTTACCATCTACATCCCCTTGCGATTTACCCTCGCCTCTGGGGAATTCATTTTTGTGACGCGCCGCATCTCTCGTGTCACGGTTGTGTCCTATAACGGTATTGCCGTTTTTATATTGACAAGACATGTATCAGGAAAGGCGAGGCGAAATTCTGGAAACATATTAGAATTACGAGCTTTTCATTTTTTATAAGATGTATATTGAGTTTCCCAGTCTTTTTTGACAGATCATGTCTTCCAAATGAAACAAGAAACAGAAATTTTATTGCCCAAACAAATCATAAAACGTAACGAATTTATACAGTGAGCCATTAATCGTAAAGCAATGAAATGATGCGACGTTTAGGAAAACCATGACACCGTGATGTCCGCTTGATTGGCCATTCAGCGTCGCGACGCCTGGAGATCTCGATCACAAAGGACGGCATTCCGAACACGCGCCTCTAAATTGATTGCAGATCCCGATTCCTTTGTCGCACCCCCTTCAATCATCGCCCGTATATTTTCCGGAAAGGAATTGATATGTGCGTATGGTGATGAAGAGGAGGACGCCCGCCAGAAATAGATCGACGCCCGTGAATGCATACTTGACACTCCCGAAGAATTCCGGGATTTAATGGAGTGAAAGGGAATTCTGAGGACGCTTCGCTTCGAGACTTCAAAGGTCGCCGGCCGTAATTGCGGATTTGTTTCGCGATTTTGCGTCTGAAATTTCAGGAGCTAATTTCGAATATCGTTATTCATTCGGAAATATTAATGCTTAATGAACTCTTCAGGCGGACGGTAGCGAATTTTCATGAGAATTGTCCTCGAAATCAAAGGCAATACTTTCGCAATAAGGGAAGAGTGGTTATTAAGTCAGCAATTTCATTTGTTTCGGTTTTTTTTTTAATAAGAATTTTATTCCAAAAGAATTCGTTCAGACTTCTAAAATTTATTTCTCTCAAAAAAAACTTAACTGCTTTGAATTTGTTTTAATAAATCAAGAAATACTTAGTATATTTTTCATAATTATTCAACAAATAAATTTACTTTTCGAGTAATAACAAATCAAAAACGAATTAAATTGACGATGCAACCGAACACGCATGTGTGCATTTAGTTCATCGAACGTTCTCTCAATCACTTTTGTCGTTTCTATTCGAACCTAACCTAAATTTGAAATTGAAACTTCCAAAGCAACAAAAAAAGTTTTATTTTAAAAAATTAAAGCAGATACGTAAAATGACCACCGCCTACATCGAGATACTTTTGAGTTCTACGAACAACAGCGTAACTAACGTTAAACAACATTTCCGGCGTGTTGTTTATGTCACAATTGATTGACAATTAGTATTAACATGACATTATCCAAGACATGCATTTAAATTCCAACGCTTAGTCTAATTCGTTTTTACATATGTATATTGATCACTGTTTATAAATGTAGCGATTTTAAAATTGCCCTAAATTTTAAACCACTCTTTCTATTGCTAAGTAAATTTTTCAACCCCCTCAAGATTATAGCAATTTTTCATTTGTTGATTTACTCTGAAGCTATGCATATTCTGTTCTGGAACTAGGTACTTTATGACGAACGTTATTCGGTACACGTAGCGTCAGAACAAAGCGTGCTCTAAGCTACGCTGCAAATTTTAATTAAACAAACAATTCAATGTAAATTGCATATGCACGTGTTACGGTAAATCCGAAGCGGCAGCGCCGCTTTCGAAATCATATTATTAAGTGAAACCCATCAAATTTATAAACAATTTTAAATGTTAATGTTTAAGCGTACGTAACATTTATTATTAAACGATTAAATTGTCGAACGCCGCGCCGTCAGTGGAGCGATTCGGGGTTGGGGTGAAATAGCGCCACGGACGTGTCAGCCGGCGAATAAAAATGCAGTTCATTACATTCTGCATATTTTATTCCGTTTTCATCGTGTCTATTGATTTTTAAAATATTGGGAATTTATGCACGTTAAATATGAATTTTTTGGAGACGGATTTCACCCCCACATCGTTAACTTCCAATACAACGAATAACAAAATCAGTAAATTTAATAATAAATTTGCATCCTTTGAGTAAGTTATGTTATATGATTTTTTTTGTACTTTTTTTTTGTGCTTTTTATTTGAATAATTTTTTTATTTAATACAGAGAAGCACAACAGAATGTGAAACAAAAGAAGCAACAATGGAAAAACTATTTAAAATCCCAACAGGATGCAGATTATAACCTATACAAATCAACAAATCGAGAAGTTAAACAATTAGTTAAGGAAGCAAAGAAACAAACATGGGCAGAGTTTGGCAACAAAATGAAGGAACAATACCAAGAAAACCAGAAACTATTTTACAGTACACTAAAGCAACTCAAGCAAAAGAAACCACCTAGATTACTAAACATAAACGATAAAAAAGGAAATATACTAACAGAAGAGAAAGATATTATGGAAAGGTGGAAGAATTGATGGAAACGAAAAAAGATAACCAAGTACGGAAAACAACACAATTAGAAAACGATGAAGGAAGATTATTCAGCCGATATCAGAGGAGGAAATTGCACTAGCCATTGGCAAACTAAAGCTAGGAAAAGCAACAGGACAAGATGGGATAACATCAAAAATGTTGAAATATATAGGACAAGAAGCACAGGAAGTGTTCAAGGATTTACTAAACCAAATCCTTAGTACAAAAGAAATTCCACGAGACTGCCAATATAATATTACTATTATATTAAAAAGGTATTGGCAAGAGAATGCAGTAATTATAGAGGAATCTTCCTAACGAACATACCAGGAAAAGTTTTCACGAGAATAATAGAATGCAGGCTGAGAGAAAAATTAGAAGACACGATAGCAGAGATGCAACATGGATTCAGAAGGCGTAGAAGTACTGAAGATTTAATATTCACATTGAGACAAATAGGGGACAAATTACTAAAAAGAGGAAAAAAGTACACATCGTTTTCATCGACCTGAAAAAAACTTTCGATAGGGTAAATTGAGACAACGACTGAGATTGCTTAAGGAAAAGAGGGGTAGAGAAGGAGTTGATTGAAATAGTTAAAGCCCTTTACAAAAACAACATAAACAAGGTAAGAGCACATAATGACAAATCGAATGAATTTACATCAAACATTGGACTGAAACAAGGTTGCGTACTTAGTCCACTGCTATTTTCAATAGTGGTGGACGAAGCCATAAGAAAATGCAAAGAGAGATGTAAAAGTATGAAAGTAGGGACTTGGAGAATGAAAACAATTCAAATACAAGAAATGCTATTCGCAGACGACATGGTGATTGTAGCAGATTCTGAAGAAAAATTGAAACACAACATAGAAGAATACCAAAGAGAACTAAAACTAATAAATATGGAAATAAATACAAGCAAGACCAAAACAATGATAATGCCTAACAAAGAAAAAGAACATAAAATAGAAATAAACGGACAAACACTAGAACAAGTTAAGAGCTACAATTATCTGGGAACAATGATAGAATACAACGGAAAAGTAGACAAAGAAATCACAAAGAGAGTGGGGAAGGGAGGAAAGTTATTTAACATGCTTAAAAATACTTTGGAAAAAAAGAGATACCAAAAGAGATCAAAACCCAGGTATATCAGAAAGTGGTAAGACCTTCCTTAATCTATGGCTCAGAATCCTGGAGTATATCAAAAGTAAATAAAAGTAAAGTAAAAACTACGGAGATGAGATTTTTAAGAAAAATACAAGTGGTTTCTAGAATGGATAAGATAAGAAACACGACAATGACGGATGACCTGAAAGTAAAACCGATAAAAAATGTGATAGAAGAAAGACAATTAAGTTGGTTAGGTCACTTACATAGAATGAAGGTTAATAGAATACCCAAAGAAATATATGAAGCCAGAACGCAAGGAAGAAACAAAGTAGATTGAGATGGGAAGAACAAGTTAGACAACAGCAGAAAAACGCGGAATTTGCTGGTACGAAGTAAAAACACTAGCACAGGACAGAAATGCATGGAAAGGAAAAATTAAAATTATATAAGATATATATATATATATGTATTGTAAATATGTATCATGTAAATTGTAAAATACAGTCCAACACCTAACGGTACACGGACTTTAGATTAAATAAAATAAATAATACAGAGTGACTTAAGGTATCTTTTCTGTTCTGATTTTATAGTTAGATAATTTTCTTCAGATTTTTTGCATTTTCAATTAAAGAGATAAAGTTGAAGGCTTTCATGGATGTTGTTCATTTTCACGAGAATTTCACGGTTTGAACTGTGAGAACTCTAGAGTCAATTACTCCTAACTTATTTACTTAGATCGGTAACAAGTCTGCGCTGTATTTTCCATCGCCTTTTCCTTGGCAAGCAGCAGCGTGAGTAATTAGATGTTAAAGTAGGCGCCAGGATGAACAAAATACCTACATACTCGACGTTGTAGTTGATCGTTCGCAACAATCACAGGACGTTTAATTAACCCACTTGTACGCTGAAATATACAAACAACTACAATAAGAATTGCTTTAATTACACAAACAAAATAATTACAAGTTGCGAAGCTACAAACGGTTATTTCGATGCGACAGAATTTCGACTAAAACTCTATAACTAAAACTATTCAAAATTATTGTACCTATGTGTACATTTATTTACTCGATAAATCAGATCAATCCGCCTCATTACTACTACAATAATAATTGTCATCAACTAATAGCGCAAAATCTGTCGAAAATTCGCTCTTAATGCAACGCGTCATCACGCGACAGTTAATAAAAGTTATTAATTATACTTACGTAACCAAGAATGTGTTCATAGGTTAAGGTAAATCACCTTCTCCTACGAATCTTCTGTACTCTGTTCGTGACGTCAGGCATTTTTTCTCGCAGTTGGATGCGTCTTTCAAATCGGTAGTACGAGACAGAAGGACAAAGATGAGTTCCGATAGCAAGTTAAATACTAGAGTATCAGAAAATACCAAGCGAAAAATAATTTCAAACGAAAAAGTACCAAAAGTAAAAGGTATCTCTAAATTTCCTTAGCAGAATTCCGATAATTGTAATCACAACGATACAGCATCACGAAAGCGACGAAGCGCTAAAACATGCTAAAATGGATGACGAGAGATGATCGCGGATGTCGTCAGCTTCGACCAATCAGAAAGCACTATTATTATCGAAAATGCCCATACGTAGCGATCGATAAACGTATGCCTACATTCTATTTAGTATCAGGTTTACCACAATAAATTCAGAACTGTAACAACTGCGTCCAATTTTTTCAGAGATATTTTTTTAAATACTAACAATGTGGAAGTAATGTTTATACATTGAGCTAATTTCACGAGGAAACCCTTTAGCTATGCAAGTTTTGCTTTTATTACCCTCGAAATGACTATATAAAGCCAGACTTAAAGCATGCAAATTAATTAATCCCTTCATATTCTAACTTCATAAATTTCGCTTAAGTTTCAAAATTCCGTTGCTGTTGATGAAAGATGGGACAATTAACGCTTAACTATTTATTTTCATTACTTCGAAGCTTTCCTTTTTTTAGCTTGTGGGATCTCAAGAAAGTGCTGTTGCCAGTAAGTGAAACGGTGATTAATTTACTTCATCTAAATTACTTTCTGCGTTGTTGCATAGTTGCTTGAATAATGAGATGCATAGTTTGAATAAACAAAAGTACTTTAACTTTTGAGCAAATTTATTGCAGATTTGCATAGTTGTGTTTATGAAATATGGGTGTATTGTAACGGAATTTATTTCTCCGAAATAGTTTACGTATCACATTCTTAACAAGAATTTGAAAACAATTTTATTATCAATAGACTTTAAAAGGGTTTGAAGCAAACTAATCCAAGACAAGATAAAAATACAATTTCTATTAAATTTTTATCACTTGCATTTTTCGGCAATTAATTTAGCCTCTTTAAAAGTTAATCGATTTATAATTCATTTTAGGCACAAATCCAAAAATTCGACTGCATAAAAGAGGCCTCCCTAACTTAATCAAGCCCGTTAGGACACATAATTATACAAAGTGGGGGCCAACCGAATCTGAAGGGCAAGGGCGGTTGCTTTGAAACAAACGCGCTCGGCTGAATGTCGACACATTCTGTACAACGCACTGTAACAGCGAAATTGCAATTACTGGTCTTTGTATACAGGAAACACATGTACACTTTCGTAAAGGAGAATTAATAGCGGTAATTACCCTTTGTTGCACGTCGCTTTTGAAAAGTATGCAGCGCGCCCCTGTGATCTCAAAATAATTTTGATATTAAATTACAAGTGAGAGTTAATTGTGGTGTCTTCGTTTTTCAGAGGTTTCTCTGTGGTCGCCCCTGAACTTGCAGTGCCAGGTAAGACGACAGCGGTTTTAATAACGCTCCACGGTCCAACGAGCTTCCAACCATTGAACGTAACACTGAGGCTCACCCCCGATCCGGCAGAAACGTCGACTACACCGACGGCACCCGCCGCTAATCAGTCTCCTGTGGAAACCACTCAAGAAATAAGAGGTGAGCACAATCTTATTACTTTTCGAAAACTGAAATATCAAAGTAATAAACATCCTAGCGAGAGAAAACCGAGCGGAGGAAAAAACATCAAAGGCTCTTACACAGCAGTCTCTAACTACTGACACGGAAGCGTAATTAAATTACTTGTCGTGGTACGTGCTTTTCCTGATTTTTCTCGGTGATTCGGAAAACAAGAACGGGAGCTTGGGAAGTTGTCAAGTAAACACATTATGATTGAAATATTTACTTATACAAATAACTTCTTGTAAAAAAACATTATTTTGTAATTATAAGTCGTTACCTTCATGGTTGTAGCACATATTCAATCATGTCATTCATTTTAATTTTTTTTTTTAATCTGATGACAAATACCTCGAGTTGCCAAATTTTATTCTTCAATTTATTACGGTACTTACAGTCAATGTCGTAGTTAATTTATACAATCTACGTTTAGAAAAGCAACGTAATGGATTTTTATGGCAGTTTAATCTAAAATCCTTCAACGATTTCACGGGCACGTTTCTGTATTGAAAACGTAAAACCGCAAATAAATTCCAATATACACGCCATCCAAGAGCGTCTGCATTTCACCATCGAATGCAGATTAAAGTACAAATTGCGTTTTTACGGTGGCGACGCCGGCGGCTCGAAAAAATGAGAAGCCCTGCTCCCCCCCTTGACGAACCGAGGGCGTTAAATCCCTTCGGCGTCGAAACGACAATCTTTCGAGCCGCTGGCTCGTGAAACGATGCCAGACGACTGCCTTCTAATCGAGCAAGATTTAATTTGCACCGTCCCTGCTCACCGACCTCCATAGCTAAATAAGTAAATCCTGCGCTTTCGCGTGTGTACGTGCATTAACGGAGCGGAAATGTTTGCGCTACACCTTACGCCTCCGTTAACGCGATATCTGCTCGAATAAGTTCCTAACAAATCTACCAACCTACCAACTCATGATATTATATTAAGAGATTTAATAGAATTGTATCTAATTTTATAGAACTGACCAACTTTATTATTTCAAAGTTACATGATGAATATTTACTGTAAATTGTTATATGTACGTATATTAGGAACAACTCGGAATACTTTCCAGTTTGAGTCAAACATTTTCCCTAGACCTTATATCAGCAGTTCTTAATCTGTGTAACAGGATCTCCGAGGGGTACGTTATTTTCTCTCAGGGAGTCCACAAAGGTTCAAGTTCAAAGTTTGCAGACTCCCTGTACATGACTAAGGCCCGATCTTTCCACCTCCTGATAAATTTATTTGACAAATAAATTTACGAATCGCCATGGAAACCATTCATAAAAATCAAGTTATTTGCCAAATAACGTTATCGGGAACTTTATTAGGAGGTGGAAAGATCGGGCCTAAGTAGAATAGCAAATATGAAATAGTAGGTTAACTGTAATTCCAAGCAGAATCCTGGAGATCCGTGACAACAAAAAGATATTCAAAGGGGGTCCGCGGTAAAAATAAAGGTAAAAATAGCTGCCCTAGAGGATACTATGTAATCGAATTGAGAAAATAAAGACTTACATAGGTAGATACTTAGACCAATCAGAAACAAATACGTGTATATTTACAAAAAATATATGATATGATCCAAAATATGACCATCCGCGTTGTTACAAAAAGTTAGAAGCACCTATTGATAGTTATCTAAATCCATTAAAAGAGATAAGAGTATTCTTTTCGAAGACATTATATTTTTCTCATTGTTTAAAATTTATGTTGTTCGAGACATTCGCCAAATTTCATGTTATTTAACTTCAAAATAGTTCCTTGAGTATAATTAAGTAAAGTTAAGCTGTGTTTAATTAAGTAAAATTAAGCTATCTACGTATGTCCTTTCTTGAATTATTAGCTAAACAAGCTCTGTTTTTATAGAAATGAAATACCGAAACGCTTATGATTTATACATACCTAGCTTTTTCATTAAATAGTTACGTACATTTCACATAAATTTATTGATGTCGATTATTTGATTATGTACGTGCGAGCGCAGACTTTCTACCTTTGTTATAAAATTTTAAACGTCAACTATCTTTCATTTTCATGTCTTTACAACAAAATCGGGTTTCATTCTGACATGCGTAACATAATAACGAGATTCAGAGGTTCCATCACGTAGTACTGGTTTTTAAAAGATTTCTCTTTAGTTATATTTTCGAGCTACCCATGCAAATGGAGCATCATTCTTTTTTATTTGCCTATACCTCCACGTAGTAAAAAAATGTGAAATCTTCTTACGAGGCTATTCTACTAAGCAACCTGCGCTTTGAGAATCTTACTATTTATTTTCTTTTTTTTCTTTTTTCAAATAATAATCTCCTTCTTTTACTTTTCGCCAAATACACGCTTTCATAAAACATGTTTTGAATTTCACTTTGGATTGTAATTGCAATCAAATTAATTATGCTACTTTACACTCTTATTTATTTTAATAGAATAAAGTTAATTTATTGTTATAATTTGATGTAAAAGATTTGTCATATACGAGGGGAAATTCAAAAATTATCTACTTAGCCATGAAGCAGAAGAGAGGCGGTAATTATATAGTTTCAATGTATTCTCCATTTAGATTCAAACACTTGTACCACTTTTTTCCAATTGTTCTAATCCACTGGAAAAAAATTCTTTTGGAAGCTCGACAAAAAATCGTCTACTGCACTTTCTAGATCCTGGGGCCTATTCCACCAACGACTTTGCAACCTTGCACTTTGCACTTAGCGTTTTCTTGTCTTTTCGACATTGCTATTATTATATTATGTTATTGAATTTTATGGCTTGCAAATTAGTATGCTTTTCATAAATTGCAAATGAATTCAATAATCTGCTAAAATGTTCGTAAAACCAAAATAAACAATGCTTTTCAGTTTTTACAAAGTGAAAAGTGCAAAGTGCAAGGTTTTAAAATTGTTGGTGAAATAGGCCCCTGATCTGAAGAAAATCGCCCTCTTCGCAGGTTCTTCTTAAGTTGTCGAAATAGGTAATAGTCGGAGAGTGTCAGATCTCTATGGAAGATAGTCCAATTCAATAAAGCCAATGACGCCGATAAATTTCTTAATTTTTCTTGCTTTATGCGTCTTACAATTGTCGTGCAAGAGAAAGATTTCTTTACAGAACTTATGAGGTCGTTTCTGTTCAAGAGCCTTTTTTTTAATTTTGAAGTGTCTTAAAGTTCTGCCTTAATTGTTGAGCCTATTGGCATATAGTGAAATGGAAGGTTACCCTCACAATCCCAAAAAATTGTAGCTATCAATTATCCTGCAGAACTTTGTCCATGCTTTTTTTGGGAGTGGAGAATCTTTATGCACGCACTGCATAGGTTCTTGTTTTGTCTGTAGGTCCTAAGTTTTAGTCAAAAATGTTATTACACATCGATGTTCTAACTTTAAATCATCTTCCACTTTTAAAAGTTTAATAACTCCTATTTTTTTTTAATCAAATGTATTGAACTTTTACGCAGATATATCAAAAAGTCATCAATTCATAACAGTTCTTTTGTTTCATATTTACGTAGATAAAATTATTTAATCTCCCCTCGCCCTCGTAGTTAGTTCTCTGGATACCTTTCATATCACTCTGATGTTTCTTGAGATTAAATAATAAAAGACAAGACAAGGAGAACCCACGTGTGTAACTCATAGTGGAGTAGGTAGTAAAATTTAAAAGTTATCAAGAATAATAAATAATTAAAAGTAATTTATTTCTTATAAAATTTATATGAAATTAAATTAACGCATATTGTGAAAATACTGTGTAAGTATAAGGGCGGTATCCCCAGTCGTGGCTTAAGTAAGTTTTTAAATAAGTTCGTCTTATTTGTTTAAGATTGTCCATGTATTCATAATTCATAGAGGTGAACTTTGATAAGTCCATCTTAACATTTTCAATATCAATGTCGTCAATATCTCGGATGTTTTGCAATAGAAATTAAAATTGTCCGCCGTTGCAAAAAATTCTTCGTTATTATTAGATTAATGAAGTTGTTAAATGACAACTGTGAAAAGTTTTTAAATAAGATCGCCTTACGTAAGTTAAGACTTCAAGCAAATGCTTAAGATTTTTTTAAAACCTATCTATGAATCCACAAGACATTGCTTAAGATTTTCTTAAGTATAAGAACTGAGAAAATGAATATTTTTTCATAAAACCTAGTAAATATGTATGTATATATTTTTTTAATAAACTAAACATAAACTTACAATTTCAATCCAATGACAGCCATCAAACATGTTGCTGTGTCTAATAATGTGTAAGTTCTCCTCATAAATTTACACACTATGCCACTCGTCTTGTCATGCTCCGAATAAGATAATAAATTTCCTCTTGATTACTCCATGTTACCTCAATTTTATGTCTTAACTGATTGAGAGTCTGTGGTCGATGAAGATTATTGATTCTTCGTCCTATCATGCCCCACACATATTCTATTCTTGGCGAGTCATATGAACGTGTTGGCCAAGGCAAAAGCCTAACGTCAAGCTACTGTAAAAACCTCAAAGAAACACGTGGTGTGGTGGTCGAGCATTGTCTTGCTGTAATATGGCGTCAGAAATATCTTGAACGTATGAAATTACTACAGGTTCTAGTACTTCTTGGACATATCGCCGGACGGTCAAAGAGCCCTAAATAAAAACAAGACATTTGCTACCATAAGAAATGGCTAATGGCTCCCAAATCATGACGCCAACAGTACAAGCCACATACCTTTCACCGTTCACCACATGGCCTTTTGCCATCCATCATTCATGCCCAAAATCTGAATTCGTCAGAGAAGACAACCGAGTCCCATCCCTCATTCCAGTTGATTCGCTCGTGATACCATTCCAGTCTTTGACGACGGTGAGTATACGTCAAAGGGAACACCAAACGAGGACGATAACGAAATTAATCAACCTTCTACATTCCACCAGACAGATCTTGTTGACATGTGGCGGTCTCTAAATGCCAAACATCTTAAGTAGAGACCTTAGCGGTTTGTTGTCCTCCTGGGACGTTCAGAACCTTGTACACGGCGATCTCTATTTTCTAGAGACCATGCACGCCAACACTGCAAAACCGTAGAGACAGAATTGTTCACTGTTCTCGCAATTTCTCTAAATGAAAAACCTCTAACCGACTGCTAAGACAAGAAGTCGTTTGTGGGAAAATGCAAATTTGTGAATCGTATTTTTCCACAAGAACGTATTACTGTAGGAACCTGATTTTGGGCGTATATATGAAACAGAATGAACTGAATCTATAATTATAACCAGGAAATATGAAAGTCACGCTTTTTCGAGAAATTTGAAATTAAGTAAGTACGGTTAAGATTCTTTTTATTAAAATGTCGCATATACTATATACGACTTAAGTGATTTAGTAATTGTCCTTTTTATTACACAAACTTTAAAAACATGATAATTTTGTTAACAAAAAGGCTTTGTTTTTTGATTTTTTCAGATTTGCATATGTATATAAAAAAATTATCAAATATCTTTCCGTTTAACTTCCCTTGGCATTAGCCTTAGTTGCGGCATCAGATAAGAACCCAATTTTCTCGCAAGATGCGCTACAGCCGTAGCCGAAACATCGAGCTATGTTCAAAACTCAGACTTATTGTTCTTTTAGTTTCCATTGAGAATGTTAATATTTATTTGAAGAAGTTGTCAACCCATACAACGTAACGTTGATTCAGTAGCACTAGTCAGAAGAAAAAATAAAAGACATTGAGAATGAGAGGAAGAAAAATAATACAAAGCTCTACTATCAGAAAATCTAAAAATTATAAGAGACATACGGAACGGAAAAGCACCAGGAAAGGATGTAATAAACAATGAGTTGATTAAATATGGCGGAAAAGTCTTACAGCAGCATATTTATAAGCTGATCTTGAAAATTTGGAGAGAAGAAACTATGCCAATGGAATGGGAAAAACGACAAATAATCACAATGCACAATAGAGGAAACCAACATGAATGTAACACGTGATCAATATCTTTTCTAATCAAGTCACCTATGGAAAAGAATTATATCTTTGTTTGGTTCATTATTTCAACTGCCATTTGAATGATTTTATTGCATTCCTATCGTCTTGTATAGGAATGCAATATCAATATGTAATACAAGTGGCATTTGAAATAATAAACTAATTAAAGACACATGATTTTATTTCCATAGGTCACTTGAATAGAAAAGATATTGATCACCTGTTATTAACTATAGAGGAATCACACTACTCTGTACCACCTATAAAATTGTATCTACAACTATACGCGAAGACTTACAGAAAGAACAATAAACATCATAGGACAATATCAATGTGGTTTTATGCAAGGGAAATCGATAACGGATGCTATAAATAACCTGAAGCAAATTATGCAAAAAGTACACGAACGAAAAATGGAATTAGAATTGCTCTTAACCGATTTCAGACAAGCATTCGACTCAGTAGAAAGGAGAAGTCTCATACTGGCAAGGTGAGGAGGACCTAAGAATAGTATAACGGGGAATATTAAGAACAATAAGACCAGTGAAGATATCAGAAAAGGAATTTAGAAGAAGAACGAATCAAAAACTATATACTGAGATAGAAGAAGACATAATAAAAAGTATTAAACGACAAAAGGTACAGTGGCTTGGACATGTATGAAAAATAAAAACAGAAGCAACAACCAGATTATTACTTAAATGGGAACCCAGTGGGAAGAGGAAGCGCAACAGGCCTAGAATGGAGGAAGAAGATCTGAACAGAGCAGGCGTCAATGGATGGAAACAGAAGGCACAAGACACAAGACAGGATCTTATATGTCAGTCGGTGTGAGGAGCATTAATAGGGGACTGATCCGCCCCGAAATGGGATTTAGATAGCTTCTTCAGAAGCGACATAATCCCAAATGGGGTGTTGAACCATTGAATATATATACGACAAGATATCACTGATGCTCAAGAATGGCAGTAAAAATTTATCTGTCGCTTTATTTACTCTACCTTACTTGTAATAATTTTCAGAGTTACGGAGACACAAAATAATGATTTGTAATTGCAGTGTAATAATTTTTAATTATAAACACTTACATATTTATGACAATTTAAATACCGATAATCAAGTTTTGATATATGCACCATTAATATCTATTTACTGAGTTTAAGATTAATTCCTCTGATATGAATTCTAGGGGTAAAATTACAGCAAAAATACATTCTGAGGTGGTTTTTAAGATTGTCAAGATTGACAATTTATTTTTCCGTCTGGGAAGTGAGTGAGAGGAGCGAACAAGTAGCACTCATTGTCAGATGAGGGAAAATCAAGGCTGAATAATGGGAGAAGAAGAAATTCGTAGCTCAGATGATCACGTTTTTTCAGGGCCGCATTTACAACATGCGATCCGGGGCCTATCCCTGAAAAGTATGGACTATTAGTAATTATTAGTTACAAGTTGCTTTTTTTTGAAGTATGGTGCTTTAAAATTTTTGTTCCTCAAAGAAAAATAGCTTACTAATAATAATTATATGTAAAGGCTTATTAATAATAATTAAGAGCTTACTAATAATTAATAATCATTAGTAAGCTCTTTTTCTTTGAGGAAGACAATTTTAAAGCACCATACTTCAAAAAAGAGCAATTAGTAATTACTAGTCCATACTTTTCAGGAATAGGCCCCTGGAGTTGTTTAAAATTCATCTCATAATGGAAACACCCGCCCAAGCCGGAAGAGCGCTTTTTTGTGAACATGATCAAATTGGACGATGATGGTTTGGCCGTTTGTAACAATCTCCCAGTAGATTATCCCAACAAGTCTCTACCAAACACACAACAAAAGTGTGCGTTTTTGGAATTTGAATGACCAGTTGCTTTCCACCATGCAAGACTAATAATTCTCGAGCCTTTTGGTTTCTGCACCTAAAAAATATTATTTCACACAAATACAGATAAATATCGATATGAAAGGTGGCATTCTTTTCAAGAAAATAAACCAAAATTACACTGCATACAGTTCATAAAATTGAACTCTCAAAATTTTCTAAATCTAACGAAAATCGAATAGTTTCTTTCTGCAAAAGCTTTCTCCAAAAACGTTCCATTAATGACCTATAATTTAAAATACAATTTCTTACTTCATTATGTGTGTTTTTAAAACTTTACAATCAATGGATTTGAATGTGGAATTTTTTAATAAGGATTTTTTGTTTAGAGATTTCAAGCTCGCAATCAGTTTTTTATCGTTCCCGGATCCTCGGATATTTCTGGCACGCCTGCTTGAAGCAACGCCAATTCCATTTTCTCGCTTGCAAATAAAAACTTAACATAACACCAGCGGCATTTTCGAAAAAACAATATACGTCCGAAATTTTCGCCGGCGGCGAAATTAAGCTCTGGGCTCGGCTTATCCGTACAGCGAATCAAACAGAATGAAAAACAGAGACAAGGCGAGTATCAAATGCGGAAAACAAATTCGCCCGCGCTTCAGATAATTTCAAAACAAGAACAATAAAATGCGCGTTATTACGCCAGATCGTTCCCATTGTTCGCCGGCACTAAAACGTCGGGCGTTTACGTTTCGCGCGGTGCATTCGTGAGTACTAAATCCGACAAACAAATTTACGATTCGGCAATGTTTTATGTGCCACCATAATGCATTTTGCCTTTATCGTATATTTATGGTAAAAGCAAACGTCTAGCATATACGACGACGCAACGTTTCAAAGATGAACTCACTACTTTCGGTTAGAACGAGACGATGATTAGGGTTTTGGGTTTGCCGAATAGGACGGAGAATAATTAACGTGCCATGTAAGCTTCTTTTAATGAGGTAGAATGTCTTAATTAGATCGTTACTGTGCTTTTACATGTGCATAGAAGATGAACTTCGAGCAGATTATTTCAATTTACGAGATCTTTAAAACTGCAGTTACTGGTTGCAATTAGGCAAATTTATCTTCACTTATGAACAAGAAAAAAGAATAAAAAAGGCAAACACCATGCCATTATTTGGACTTGACTTTTTTCAATAAAAAAGTTTCGTATAGTATATTTCATGTACCTAAATTAAAGGGATTGAATTTAGAGCTGTAACACACTGACACATACATTTGATTGTAAAAAAACGCACTTCTACGTTGCAGAGTAATTGAGGCGGTCTAGTTGTCACATAAAACACGGAATTCTGCCGTTGATCGATGAAGCCATTTAGACCTCTTTCCGAGTTACAGGCCACTAGATGACTTCGTAAATGACAATCGTTTTCGTCGACTATTTTTCTCGTGTCCCTTTGATGTCGCTACACTCTGAGGACATCGGTCACAAATATTAATACCGGACGTAAATCTCCGAAGGCGACATTGCCCTTTGCCCGACTGTAGATACATCATTTTTGGTGCTCAAATATTTCAGTGGATCCAACGAATTAAACTTTCTTTTAAAATTCAATTATAATTCACGCGAGCAAGCTAAATTCGTTCCCTAAGAGAGAATATATCTGCTAATTTCAGCCCTTCAAGGTAATGATTTCGGCATTAAGCGGGCCGCAATTTCTGTGCCTGATATTATCTTAATATCTCCTTAATTGACTTCTCCGGGCTGTTTCTTACGCATGTGTAACGGATTAATCGTTCGCTACCTCAAGAGAAGGGCCGCGACGGACGAGGAAGAAAGCGAGGGAAGAGTTAAGACCGAGCCTGGCTCGATTTGCACGAACCTTAATGGTCAGGAAATTACAATAATGCCCCAAAGTGCAGGAGGCGTGAGAGGAGATGGCGAAGGAAATTAACTCGAGACAGTTCGTTGCTTTTCGAACCCTTTCATTGACTTTAATGGGACATCTAGAAATGTCTTTCGAATCCACAGAGATTCTTATTTACTTAATTACAATTGCCAAATGTAGGTGGTCAAAATATTACTTTGTCTTAAATCCCAATACTCTAAAAGCTTTCTTTGTTTATCAAAAAAATTCAAAAAATCTTGACAATTTAATTGTTGAATTGATCTAAACGCAATTGTCGTTGATTCTTCTTTTTCTTCATGTAAACTCTTTTATCCTAAAGGGCAATAGAAGCTGGATAGAGATTAATGAATTCGGGAGACTTGAAAGACCTTCCAATCTCTTGTCATCTCTTTGCTTTTATTTGTCATTTTCTTTGTGGTGCTCTCTTTTGGTCTTCTGTTTCTTGTTCAGAACTTTTTTTACTTTCATCCAAGTCCATTTTAATTACATGTTTAACCAATATATCAGTGCATGTTAACTGATATCTGTATATTATAGTCACCTGTAGAAATCTGGTTATACCGAGTGGTTTTTAAACTTTTTATCAACTCTTGCCATGGAATCTGGACAGCATGTCTTAGCTTTACTGTAAAACAGCATCAAGGAGTGCAATAACTTACTTTTCACTTAAGCTAAGACATGCCGTCCAGATTTCATGACAAGAGTTGATAAAAATTTTTAAAAATTGCTCGGTATTTATTATGTGCTTCAGACTACTATGAAAATCACGGAACTTGAGTCCTGCGTAATCAATCGCCGAAGCAAGAGCCGACAATTATTTCATATTATTTCTTTGTTAACGGTGAATGAAAAAAAAGGACGGAGTTATGATTCATAACTCTGTTGATGCAACACCAGACAATGACGCAACGGTCTTCTCTTGTGAATAATATGGTATTACTGTGAATAAGAGGAGGTTTCTTCTTTTATTTTTCTTCTCATTTTGAAACTTATTTGCCTGTCCTGTGGTAACTTACGTTTTATTTTCCTTTTAGTTACGGAATAGCCCTAGAAAGGTAATAGAATATAAAAAGGAGCAAAAAATAAAGGTATTTTATCTCACTATCAACGAGCACATGCTGTGGAACTCTACATCATACACGTATGATAGGAATTGTTTTCTCTAACGCTATTGTTATGGATTTACTTGAGTTAATGTTACTTTTAACTCTATCATCGTCTTCCAATTTAACTCTGTCTTTTGTAACATAAGTAACACTGCTTCCTTGAAAGGAGTTAAGAATGTAAATGTTATTTGCATGTTATGAAAGGAAGGTGTTTAAATTTTTAATTCAATAATGTTCAATCATACCGTAATTATTAAACAATACAAAGCCAGCGCATCACATTTGTTTTGCATCAATTTGCATTAATTTTCAATAATGCGTTATTAACTGACAGAATTCCACATTAATTTCCACTTAATAGAATTTGCTCGTCAACGCGAAGCGAACAATTAAAAGGACGAAAATCAGGAACAGATGTCAAGCGGAATTAGCCGCGCTTCTACAAAGCGGAAACTTTAGTTTACATCCACCATATTCCATGGTGATGATAATACGTCGACGACAATTATACCCTCTAGCATAACTATCCGCAAAAGCCATAAACCAAGATAGAAATTGGCAGGAACGTACTGACACAAGTTTACTACTAATTTTACTAACGTCCCCGCCGAGAAATTTGATTAAGTGGGCGCCACATTAGGGGGCGCGAAATAAAGAATTTCATTCCAAACGCGAGATTTACTCGATGAGGAGCAATTAAGAGTTAGTTCTAACTCAAACCCCGGGACACCGGTTAAACGGAGGTCGACGTCTGGGAAGTTCTGATTGGCCACGGCTGTTCAAAGTCGTTCTTGATGACGTTGCGGTGCACTTCCCCTAATAATCACATTCACCGTGCTCCACCAAACTCTAAGCTGAACTGTTGCAACAGTCTGCCGCATAACTTGATTGTGCAGCCAACATATACAATGTCCGATTGGTAAATATTTGAGGGAATTCTGGTTAGCTGTGCAAGTTCATTAGTAGTTTGACTGTTAATTGGGATAGTAATGCATAATTTAGTAAACAAGAAAGTTTGAACCTACGTATAATTTGTGAAATTAAAAGCTATGTACATGAAACTACATGTTGTTTTTAGATAGGTACTGAAATTAATGAAATAATAATTACATAACTTTGTAGTTTAATCAACGAAAACGTAAATTTATCAACCCACTGCAATTCATTGTAAGAAACGGTATTCTGAACAGAATTAAATCATTAAGTTCATTTCGCAAGTTAAGATAAACAAATAATCGGTAAAACGTCACAAGCGCGTGACCTCGGATTTCACACCTGCCTGGAGTCAATATAAACAAAATTAAACAGCGGCTTACATCTACAAAGACGGCTTCGCCATCATGGTGCTTTGCAACAAAGTTGCATAAAAGAATGCCAAAAAGATCATCTGCACTCGGCCTAAGAATTAAATCAATATGATAAATTTTATTATAAGCTTCGCTTTAATTTCCCATTTGTCGTAAATTTTGATTTTTTCGAGCGTCTAAACAATATAATATTTCAACGAGCCGAGTGTTTTTGAATACGATAAATCTGAAACCTGGCGTCAAATATTAAATGCAGCCTCGACGTACACAAAACAGAAAATATTCCATTTTTTTTAAGCGAGATGTAATTTATTACCTCCGCGAGCAAATATTTTCAAAGCACCGATTTTTGTCGGGGGGTAAGTAATCTAATTTCGCCTGTAAAAATTAAAAACCTCACGTCGAAAAGAACAGCACAATCAATTTCCCTCACGCGGCCATCGATCGGCTTGTCACCGGATGAATCCGGTCACGTGTGAAGTGATCTAGTCACCCCAGGGACTCGTGCGGATTTTCGCAGTACGGTCCTAATAAATTCGGTGGGATTGCCAACTGCATTATACATGAGGTCGCACTCTCGAAACGCATCCGAAGAATCCATCCATCGCTCACCCCTCGGTTTAAAGAAAGGAAATAGAGTCACAACTTTTTTTTGTATTTAAAGGTAGTATAAAAGTGAATGACTATTTTGAAAAAAAATCCTTAATTAGTTTTGGCGGAGATAATAAAAATAGAACTAAACTAAAACATGGTGTAAAATAACTGTCTAAACCAGTTACAAACTTTTTTAAAATACTTGCAACTTATAAGTTTCTGTAAAATATCTCACTTCTGGTACATTAGTTTCTTTTACGTTTATGAGGGATGTAGACAGATGCTGGAAATGTACGCCCTAAAATAAACCTGTCGCTTAATATTAGTGTGCTCGTGTACCCCAGACTCAACATTTTATGCAAACATCGTAAATAACAGCACTAGCGTATCGACGCGGAAATAACTCGACGACAACAAATAACGGTGCATTTCCTTTTATTACAGCAAAGTTACAGTAATACGTCTACATAAAATCGCTCGAAAAAGTTCAAGCCAAACGACCGGAAACAGTTTCACATTCAATACATCATCCGTAAGCACGATAACATACACCATTGTTACATAACATGGACCGCTACATTCGCACTCTTACGACATGTTTACAGCTACTTTCAGTGCTTGCCGATTGATTGCTCCTGAAAAAGAAAAAGGAAATTGTATATATGGTTATTGAAATTGTATGACTGAAAGGCATTACAGGATAAACCAGCAATATCTCGCGTTTTAAGATACACAAAATTTAATAATATTTCGTAAAGAAGGAAAACGTAATTTTAAATGCAATGGAAAATATTACAGTATGAAAACTGCAAAACAACAAATTCTTATTTTATGTAAAATTAGATAATTGAATAATCTAAAAACTTTTCAAACCTCATCGGCCCATGCCAATCTACCAGTTTTTTTTTTTTTAATTTCACATACCTGACGAAGATAATTAAGGATTATATTCTAAATCGCTTGAAAAAATAAATATCTAAATGCTTGTAATCTTTTATAAACAAATTAATTAAGAATTTATTTAGTTATCGTTCTTTGCTTGATTTAGTAACATTCAGACGTATTCTAAATCGAATAGAAATCAAAACATACAATCGCAATAAATGAAAAATGAAATTCTGCACGATTTCTAATCGTATTATCAAAATGTGATTGTTCCAAAGGAGTTTTCTTTTTGTTTGATGAAATTATTCTTTGTATAAATAAATGTCCTTACTAATTACGTCTGGCCTTTGAAATCTGATAATTAGGAAATTTGTAACGTGTTCTGCCTCGTTGTGGAATGCCAAAATTCATAAATAAAAGTTGATCATTTCGACTGAAAGCATCGATTTTATTCACAAAAAAATAAACCTTTGAAGTACTTAAGTACCTAAATATTTAAAACTTATTTATTTTATTTAAAAAATATTCTAAAGTTAAGAGAAATTTAATTTTTTTTAGTTGTGATTTAATATAATGCTTTTTTCTCTAAGATTTGAGGAATAAATATTGATACGACTTATTTGAGGATAAAAGGAAAACGAAATAAAACTTTTGCAATTTCTGGTCTGCGTTCGTCGGTAAAAAGTTAAACCAAATTTTTTTGCAAATTACTATCTATATACAGGGTTTTACGCAACATTAAATATGAAAGATTCAAAAGATATACAGGATTCTACTTAACTGTACTCACTAAGCTTAACTGTATTCCCTAGCACTACAAGCTTAGGACCTAGAGAGAAACTTTAAATGCATAAGTTTTAGGATTGCATACGTATTATCTTTTAGAGTTATCACTTTACGATACACTTTTCACTTTTGTTTTCTGTGATCTCTAAAAGATAATGCGCATAAAATCCTACAACTTTTGTATTGAAAGTTTTTCTGTAGCTCCAGGTAGTGTGCAGAATATAAAAGAAAGCCCAACTATCTATTCCTAGATCCTCTAGGGGATTCTATGAACTATGAAACAATTGGTCTTTGTTTAATACCGAAAAAAATACATTTCTTTTGCATATAACCTTCTATATACAGGGTTTTACTTAACTGTAATCATTAAAAATTCACAAGATATACTGTGTCCCCGGATGGGAGAATGGAATTTACAAGAGGACCAAAAACTTTATTTTCGATTTTAGTCATTCTTAAATAATACAAATTCTGCATGTCGAATTAACCAGTTTGTAATTAAAATAACTTATAGTAAATATACAGGGTCTTAATAAACTAAGAAAACATGAAAATGCTTATCTTGCATTTTAAAGTTAACTGTTAATAGAAAAAGTTACTTAAAAATATAAAAATATTAGTTTAAATTCAAAAATGGATAATTTAAAAACCTTATCTTAAAGTAAACAATAGAAATGAAATTGGACTTTTAAGAAAGTCAACAAAAATTATTCTGCACAGCCACCTCCAACTTCCAACATTTCTGTGTGTATTCGATTGATTGAAATTTTGTATTTAAAATAATATTTGAGTAATTTTTAAGTAACTTAAATATTATTTTAAATACAAAATTTCAATCAATCGAATACACACAGAAATGTTGGAAGTTGGAGGTGGCTGTGCAGAATAATTTTTGTTGACTTTCTTAAAAGTCCAATTTCATTTCTAAATAATTCGTAATTGTAATTCGTGAGTAATTTTTAAGTAACTTAATGGTACTTCTCTCTCGAAGCATTTTCATGTTTTCTTAGTTTATTAAGACCCTGTATATCTAATGTAATTTATTTTAATAGCAAACTAATTAATTCGACAAGTACATTTTTTTAAATTTAAGAATGACTCGTAAAATCGAAAATAAAGTTTTTGGTTCTCTCGTCAACTCCATCCGGGGACACAGTGTATATAGGGTTCTACTCGACTGCAATCATTTTATTAATAACTTCAAAATTAATATTTTATCAATAACTTTATACAAATTTTCAGTCATGATTTTTAAACATTTGTTTTTTGACTCGCAGAAACAAATCGCATGTGTTTTCAAACCAAATTTGAATTTACCAACACTTGGATTTTATCCCGTTTTCAAATTAAAAATAAGTAGTCACTTTAAGTATAACACTTATTACACAGTTATTGATTATATCAGAATAGATATTTTCTGTACCTTTTTTAATTCAAATTGACTTTGTTTTTATTTTTGCAAATTTCAGCTCTTACTTCGAATAACATTTTCCTTACTTGCTTATTTTACCTAATTATCCAAAACATATTCATGTTATTTAAAAAATACCTTAACAATTTTTTTAATTTACTTTAGTGTATGCAGTATATTAATCTTTCATTCGCTTAGGGTGGCTTTATAGAAAGGAAATCAAATATTCAATTACTATTAACTATTTGATTGAGCTTAAAATTCGTGTTGCCATAGAAATCAAATTGTTAAACTAAGGGTGGGTTTACAGAAAGCAAATCAAATATTTAATTTCGAATTAAACTAATCACGATTAAGTTGCCATAAGAATTACATTGCGAACTGTCAAATTAACAACGTCATTAAAATTTGATTGCAATTAAATTTTCTGTAAACTGGCCCTAAGACAACGCTAATTTTAATCTCAATCAAATTGTTAATCGTAATTAAATATTTGATTTCCTTTCTGTAAACCCACCCTAAGTTTTTTAAATCTCTGTTAAAATGACGTACGAAAGTCAACCAAAATATGTATTTATAATTAAATATATAAAATTTTATCGATTTTTTAAAATTAATCAAAGCTTGAGGGTAACCATAACATTTTTGAGAAAACAGTCAAAAATTGAAATTCTTTGCTACATTTGGTAACAATGTCGGGATGTTTTTAATACAAAAGTGATAATATAAAAATGATGCAAGATATATTTTACAATGATTTTTTAATTTCACGATCAAAAAGACAAATAAAAAAATCCAGGAGAGACAAGAAATATTTCATTACTAAAATGACGGAAAATCTAAATAAACGTTTGGAAAGCTCTAATCGATGTCATATACCTAATTTCCAGAATCTGTGTAAACTTTCGTCTAACATTTAAATAGGGTACAATTAATAGTTAATAATAACATTTCATTTTCCAGCCAAATTCAATGCAATAGTTTTCCTTTGCCCCGAATAAGAACAGAGGTGTTTATGTTGCAAATCAAATTCTTTTAATCTTTAAAGTATTTATTACAATGTCAGTTCCCTGTTTCGTCACGTAATGTTTCTCATTTAGTAAAGAATTATTTTTTCTTTTTTCCATTCCTGGTCCTGAAGTCCGTTTCTTTTTCCTTTCGCGCATCCATTCCGCCGAGAGGACACCAAACAAGGGCCTCTATTGCAGTTTCTGTAACCGTTTCTGCGCTGTCTCTGTCGCTTTCCATTTGTCGACAGGTTTGGCTGACATGGTAATAAGTACTTGATTTGCGGGACTATCAATAAAAAAAATTATAACTCACATCCCTAAATTTCTTTTTCTCTTACTCTACGAAAGTTTTGTTTTGGCAAACAACATCTTTTCCAAGAATTAGAAGATATTGTCATTTGCAATAGTTTTAACAAGATTCATGTATTACTTCATGCAAATAGTTCGATACGTCTTTTTGTTGAAGATTATTTGATATCTTGGAAATTATCATCTTAGAATTACAAGTAGAATAATAAGCAACTTCGAGGTCTTCTTTCAAGAAGTCAAGTCCCAAACATGTATTCGTTTGATTGGACTGCATGGTCCACATAGTAAATAATGTCAACGGAATTATTGTTATAGACAAGTGACCATAGGACATAAATTAGTAATGTAATTTAAAAATGGAATTGAAAAATTAAAATAGACTTACAGCACGGCTTGCAACAAGGAGGGCAACAAGGATTGCAAGGAGGGCAACAGGGATTGCAAGGAGGGCAACATGGGATGCCAGCAACGCACGTTGGTATGCAAGGAGGAATTATAGGTTGAATCACGTTCAGTACAGGTTCTGGGCAGCAGGGCACGCATATCGGTGGGCAAGGGCAGCAACACGGAGGACACGGGCAGACGGGTATCGGTAGACAGCAACCGGTACTGCATCCAGGACAGCAGCTATCGCAGCAGGACATTTTATTTTATTCTATTTTTTTACGTTGGATTTTAAAAAGTACTAAAATTTTGTTGTGTTTGTGCCGAAAATTTTAACGTTGATGTTGACACGTCGAATTTGTTTGTTTTAACTTCATAGCAACCCGTCGCGTAGGGTCGTTTGTTACCACAGATAACTATACCATCGTTTCTAACTATTTGGGTTTACTGAAATAAATCATAATTTGAATTGACAAGCCTATAACGAAAACTAAACATAAATAGGCATATCAGATTTTCTTCTGTTGAAAGAATCCTTATAGAATTCAAGTCTCGACAGCTCGCAATTATGGTTCAAATATTCGACGATAACTTGCAGGGAAAACGTCTCGTTACCCCAGAGGGAAGCTCGTTGACTTCAAGATAGCTACAGCAAACAATCTCTGCAAGATCAGCAATCACACGGCCCCGAACCGCGACGACGAAAATCGACGCGCATAAGTGAATTGATTATGTTCATTCGCGACGTATTATTCGGCATTCCCAGGGGCCATCCTTACAATTTACATACATCTAGCGAACTTGTTTCCGACTGAAACTTCGTGCTGCATGTTGCGCAAATTGCGCCTAATCAGATGTAATGTCGTTAGTAATGAAGAACTGAGATACAAGCGTGTAAGTAATAGGAGAGAATTAGATGTAATGTGTTTTCTCTTCGAAAATTGTTTATTAGCACAATGACTTGTTTTTTTTTTGCAAGCAACTTGATCCTTTTTCGTGCACATACTTTACATTTGGTTACATCAAAAAGATTCCTCTACGTTAGACAATCATTAAAAATAACTATGAAAGCACTTTTTTGTCCATTGAAAAATTCGTTGTAAAATTATGTTCGCTGTTCGTTGACAGCTTCTGCAGGATAAACAGATGTTAGGAAAAATAGGTATCAACCGAGAGATAGGACATCTCTTAAATAAGTGTACGAAGAGTTAAATTTATATTTAAAAATAAATTTAAATCTACTTAATTATTTCTGCAATTTAAAATACGTTAATTACGGTATAAATATGTATAAATACCATAAATTAAATTAATTAACAGTAAATACCAGTAAATACGAATAAATACCATTCAAATAATAATAAATAATTTTTTGTTAAATACCATTAAGTTGAATTAAATACTAATAAATCCTTGCAATATGAATAACTGCAGTAACTTCAACGTGCCAAAATTTAATGATCACGAAGAAATTAAAACTCTAGAAGGAATAGGAAAAAACAAGGAAGTAATTAAAGCTATAGAAGGAATAGAAAAACTCATATTCCAAAGATTTTTATAAAGAAGTACTTAGGGACTTTTTTATCTAAAAGAAAAAACTAATTTATTCCATTTTAAAAATTTAATTCATTTTCGACACTTTTTTTGATAAAAAATAGGATATTTGTCTGAAATGTTTTAATTTCTGGAATTAAAACTGACGTTTTGATTAACTGTGACGACCAAATTTTAATACTCGCGACTGTACACACGTAAAACAAACAAATTCATGTACTTTAGTTTAGTAAAATTAAACGCTAAATGAGTATTCCTCCTGTATTATACTTAATTCAGTTAATCACAGACATACATTTTCTTTGCACCACCTACTCCAATCTGATTGTTTTTCTATCACAAGATTTTTAGACATTCTGAGAAAATTTGTATGAATAATTTACCTGATTCTGATGGATTCTTAAATTCGACGAATTTTTTTGAATGCAAGATTACCTGTAGTAACAAAATAGAACAAGGGGATGGTCATTCGTGCGTAATTTTGAAATTCCCAAGAAATGCAAATCACTGATATATACTAGAAGCCAGAGAAAAATTCGATCGCTAGTAAATTGTGCTTCAATACAGAAACATTTTTTATGTAAGTGCAAAAGAAGTAATTTATAAAGTATGGGTAAGTACCTATCTTCTTTTTGAGAATTTGGCGATATTGGATATACCAAAATTCCCATTATATATTATTACAGAATTTTATTAGTTTAGACTGTTATATCGAGAATAATGCTCATTGTTATTGTGTTATGCTTTACGTAGAGACAGCAATAGGGCTTATTTTTTTAATTCAGCATTGTGTTGTGATGGATGCGGACAGTGCTGAAAGTGATTGGACAGAAATCCACCTCTATTAGATTATAATGAATTTTATATGTATAGGAATTTAGTGATAGTTTGATGAAAGAGTTGAACGCCATTCAACCTAAAAATATTATTGAATCATCAAGTGAAGGTTCATCATCGGAAGAAGAATTAATAGTATTGTACAAATTAATCAAAAAAACATTAAAAAATTTAGTTCAACTAGAATTCTTTCCATTTTTTCTTTTTTTTAAGTTATGTCAAAATAGAAACGATGAAATAACATAAAAACGAACACAAGTTTGAAACTACACTTCCCCACCCAAAATATTAGCTACAGGAACCAAGCAAATCCACCAATTTCTAAAAAGATGGAAAGAATTGATTTATATTTGAGTCTATTACACTTCTCTTGAATTTAAAGACGTAATCTGATGCTTAATAAGAATTAAAAAGCAGGCCCTAAAGAATAAATCTCTAAGTTGGTTGCTTCAAACTGACAAGCCAAGATTAAAAAGTTGCAGATTGTACTGAGTGTCCCAGCCATGATTTTAACCCCTTATACCTTCGTTGTTTATGGATAGAAACAAGCAAAATTTGGTAAGAATATAAATATTGATTACTGATGAATCTTTCTGCTACGTCAAATCTCTTGTGAATGCAAAATGTTATTTTTAAAAAGCTTTCTGTTGTTACAGAGTTGATGTTATTATACAAACACGATTATAAAAGAATCTAACTTGTGAAAGAATAGTAGCAGTAATTCATTTACTTTCGGTAATATTAAAGATAAAAGTGTTCAAAATCTTAACATTTGTTCACATTTTTCTGCAATTCATAAAGAAAAAACCGTTTAAAAATAATACATTTTTATTGCAATGATGTTTGATGATACTGAAAGAATATTTAGTTTCTTAGTTTTTAATAACGGTACCTGCCAAATTTTAGCAAAATTCATCAATAAATAACAAAGAAATTAGGGGTGAAAGTCTTGGCTGGGACATGTTGTATACACGGTGTCCCCGGATTGAGTTCGCGTTATTATAATACAGCAAAAATTTTTGAATTCAGATTTCACGCTTTGCAGTTCAGTTCTGCTTGGCGCGAAATGAATTTGTGCCAAATTTGACATCGAAGGTCTTCAAGGTGGCGAAATAATTGCAAGAAGAAATAAATCTGTGTGAGCAAAGTGATTTTCCTTTTAGATTTAAGGGGGGTTTACCAAATTCCAACATCCTTGGAAGAAAACTAAAATTGCGGAAAATTACTAATTATCCTAAATTATTCCAGTAGAGCTGTAAAACATTAACGCCCTTTATCTACTAAATAAAAACGAAAACAGTTAAGTTATGTTCTAATATAGGTGGAGCATTATTTGAATAGTCATATTTTATTTGTGTTTTGATCAATAAATAGATGACGCTAACGTCATAACTCTTCTGAAATATTTATCTGTGATTTTCCGTAATTCTATTTTTCTTTCAAAAAACATTTTATCTTACTAAAATTGTCTCCTAAATTTAAAAGAAAGAACTTTTGCCTGCACGGATTTATTTCTTATTGCATTAATTCCACCTTGAACACCTGGACGTCCAATTTGGCATAATTGGAAATTCATTTCGCGCCAAGCACCAGGAATTTAATTCAGGGACACTGTGTGTATACAAAGATATATCTAAAACAATAAAAATGTATTTTTTCTTTTTTTATATCGTTACATTTTACTTTTTTTAAGTTTTCCCATTAAACGGTACCTAAGAAAAATTATTTTCAAAGGAATGCATTATGTTAATTAACTGTTATAGTACTTATTTATTATTTTTAAACATTTTAAATACTTTTGAATACATTTAAATAAATCTAAATTAATATAATTCTTAAAATACAATCAAATAAATGCATAAATACTTCAAAATTATTTTAAATACTTAATAAATAGTTTTAAATATACTGAAATATTTTAAATAAAATATTTTAAATGCAATTAAATCTTGTGTATTTATAAATAGGTGCACAAAATCCGAACGATGTCCTTCCCCTCGGTATCAACATATTCGGTAAACACATTTACTAGAATGGTGACAAGTAGCAAGGGATGCTACCACACAAGACTCTGCCTTTCGTCTGATTTTCAGAAATGAAAATCTTAAATTTTTGACTGCTCTTCGTTTCTGTAATTACGTCCTTGCGGTGCTAAATCATTTGCTATGGATATGATAAATCTGAAAGGAAAAGTAGGATTAAACATTTTTTCTATGTAACGTTCACATGAAAATAGCTAAAAGCTAAACTGTTTGCTCACAATGCATTCCCACGGCATTTTAATGGAAACGACGTGGAATTTATCATCTGCTTGTAAATAGGAATTCCCGCTCGAGCTTTTAACATCTTTCCCAGAAAGGGAGCGCTTCTTTGAAAATTTTCTGCGCTTGAAATCTTCACAGAACGGACACTGAACACCATTGAACATTTCACGATTGATTGATTTAGGAGGAGCTTGTAAGCAGTTTTATAATTTTCATTATTTCTGCGCTGCGCGTTTACTTTAAATATTAAAAATTTGGGTTTATTAACTGAATATTCAAAGTTTAATTTTTTAATTAATCAAAGTTATTTCTACTCGAGTGATTCCCCCCCAAATATTTCAATTTATAAAATGTTTGTATAAACTTTCATTCAAATAAATTTAAATTCAACGTTTTATTCGAACGGATAATTTTCGAATAAACTACATAGTATAAGCAAGATCTTTTTTTTTATTATTATTAAAACTGTTTCTGCAATTGTTTCTAAAAGTAAATTTTTCGACATTTATCTTAATTTCAAAATAAAATAAAAATAATGCTCGTCGTGTACTGGAAACAAATACTTTTTGCGCTTGTTAGGAAAATGAATATTGAAATCATATCATAGAATAAATTAAAAAAAGTTGACCTTTGCACATGAAATAAAATAGGAAAATAGTTAAATATTATTTTTGTGTACTTTGTAATAGCGCATAAATTATTTTGTAATAATAATTAATTTTTAATGATCAATAAAGATAGGCGATATAAATTTGCATTCTCCGTTTAATTAATTCGTTTGATGCATCAATTTTTCGGCACGCATTATTGGAAATCGTCATTATTTATTGTTCATAAATTCAGGCTATTGTAGTGGCAATAATAAAACCTGCATGTGTTATAACGATCGGTAAAAATTCATCCATAATTGAAATAGAACACAATTTTCTAGTTATTGGTTTCCACTGTAAAAAATTTCCATTTCGTTATCGCTTTCATGATATTGTTGTAATAAATGTTGATTTACGTAAACTGAGAATAATATAAGTTGTAATTTTTTTAAATAATTGATGACGATGGAAGAAAGAATCTAGGACAACGTAAAGTGTTTCGTTGTAATGACTGAATAAGTTAAAATTAATTTTATGGAAAACTATTCTCTTTTAATTATAATGGCCTCTCGAAGACTTCAACTTTAACTTCAAACCAAATTGCTGACTCAATAAAAATAAACCTGTTCGTTTTAATTTCGATTTTATGCCAGATATGAATTTCCTCTTTTCAGGTCACGGAATTCTACCTCTGGAAGTACCGCCGGACGCCACCGGAAGCTACGTCCTACAAACGCTGGTGAACTGCAGTGGAGGAAACGAGGACTGCACCTTACAATGTACGTCACAGATGAGACTTGTAGGTCCGGTTCGAGATGTTATCATTCGACCTGCGAAGCACGCATATAGGCCAGGAGAAATAAGTAAGCCCTTCTTTCAAAATAGATGAATTTTATAGTTTGCCAATTAGACTTTACGCAACATAATATAAGCAATGCTCAATTAGGAAGTTCGTTAATGAAATCGCAAACTTCGGATGCGAAGAACAAAAATACGTACGAGCGAAGGCGTAACAAAGTTTATGAACTCGTACTTCGGTTATCGGTTGGAACTGCTGCAGTTCTTCCGAATCTAATTGGAATTTAAATTCGTTAGGAATTAGTCTTGATAAGTGGAATTGAATTATGTTTTGTTTGCGTATTAAACGTTTCCGAATAACCTAATAAAATTGGATAATCAACTTCAATCAAACAGAAGATTTATTGTTGAAACTTTGCATTAAAAAGAAATAACTTTGAAATTTTTAAAAACGCAAGTTACTTGAATCTTCCATCTCCAAATTTTATTCGGAAATCCATACATACACTTCGAGGATAATCATCTAATTACAAGTTAAATTGACCTTTCCATTTTGTGCAAAATAACATCCCAGATATGTATTACTCATTAAAACTTATAAATTGCGTTTAACTTTATCAGATGTCCCGTGCGTTTTCCCTAACCTGCGATGATGATATTTTTTTTATCTCTCCAGTCTCGTCGCTCGGATAAAATACACTTTCCAGTTACTTAATCTAAAACTTGTTCAATCTCATAACCGAACATCGAACGGCTTTTGATCCCTGAAGGGATACGTCGAACAAAGTTACGCTTTCTTATGTATGACAACAAGAAAAAAAAGGAACATTAAACAATTTGGTAGGCCTTCAGCGCCAAATTTCCACAGAAGTTCGCCGCGTAAACGATTAAGGGGGATTTTCTGAGGAACAGAAAATAAATGAAAGCATTCACTTTTATGTTTGGCTGGGAAATTGCTTCAAGATTAAAAATCTATTTCAAATAAATCCTATTATAATGTTTTACTTTGTTAACTCATTTTTGATTCTTTTAATTTTGAAAGTGATACAAGGCGTGTGCAGAAAATAAAATTCGCAGTTGACGGTTAACTAGCAAGAAGATTTTTATGATTTTCCGTATAGTAGTATTTTGCCTTTATTAAAGGATAAGCTTTTGTATTTTTTGTACAAGTAAATGAACATCTAGATTCATTATTGATCTTTTACTTCATTTTGCAATGTATTGTAAGATTCTTATCACTCTGGAACATCTTCAAGTTTGGAAGAAAATGTTTAGGCATATAGGGAAGTGGTTTAAATTGGAGAAATTTTTAATCGATCAGCATTTTGTTAACGAAATGCAAAATGATTAATGAATAAATTATTTATATTTAGTTTTGAAAAAAATAAATCAAAAATGATTTACCACAATAAGTTTATATCCATAGATACGTATTTCGGCAGCTACACTGCCATCCTTAGTCACATACACAACGTTAACAAACAAGTTAAAAGTCCTTCAAAATAAAAATTAAGTTCCATAGTATACTGATTTTCAAAGGGGCGGGCATAAGCCGATTTAGAAAAAATTAAATTCTACTTCGGAAATTGTTTAGAATTTTTTTTTTCACAAGTTATTGAATTATATTTAAGAAATATATTGTCATTTGTAATTCTTAAGCCCAGTTTTACAATTGTGGAATAACTGTTCGCCAAATATCCTTTAATATTCCTCCATATCTACGTTACACCTACGTCACGTTATACCAATAATAATGCTTATCCGACGATTGTAAAATCGGGCCTTAATGATTTTCAGTCGTGTCCCCAGGGCCGGCCTTTTAAATGCCCGGGTGCAGTAAGAATTGTAGGGCCCTTTTTTTAAGTGTGATGGTGTAAGAAACCGGAATTCTGTACAAAAATTTATTATTTCGAAATTAGAAAATAGATGTTGCAATAAAATTTAAACGTCTGAATTAGAACAAAGCGATCAAGTTAAAACAAAACATATAATTTTGCACAATGAGTGAAACTGTAACAATCAGTCCCTGTGGTTAGAGTAGACAAACAATTCGAAGAATATACTCCGAGCTGCAAACCTTGAGAAACGTGCTGGTATCCGCAAATGAACACAGATGTGGGCGTACTAAAAAAAACAATCGGAAAAGAGGAATGGCACGCCCTCTACCAGTAAATACATTTTTATTCGGAAGCTATGCGCAAGATGGAAAAATTTGGAATTTGACTGCTACGGTCGATGTCATTTTACCCCTCTTAGAGACGTCAGATAGATTATATAGGTAATGTGTTCTGAGTTTAAATCTTATCGCGACTTATTACAGTTCGGTTTCTTGATAAATAAATTAACTTTCTCCTTAGTTTTATTTATATCTGGTAGGAAAGATGAAACTCTTTCTACGAGTTTTTTTTTTAATTTGATTTTAATAAATTTAAATCGTAAATGAAACGTCATCTAATTTAATATTGAAGTGTCCCAAATTTTGGTTTGTTGGATGAATTCAGATTCAACGTCCGATAAGCCAAAAAGCATTTAATTTGCCCAGAGAAACATCTTAAACTAATAAAAGTTTTGTACAGAATACCGTTTCTTCTCTTCTGGAATCAATTTTGACCGTATTTTTATTATTATATTTTGATATTTGAATCTCTTTCTCACTCTCGTCGTGGTATGTAGAGGAGAAAAGAGTCTCGAGGAGTCCTTATGAAATTAATTAAGTTTCTTTAATCATTTATTATCAATTCCGTTCGGTCGTTACAATAGTACGGCCCTTGAGTAGTTTGAGGCCCGGTTGCTTTGCGTCCGGTGCACCCCCCTTGTGACCAGCCCTGCGTCTCTTTGTATTCCAACTGCGGGAGTACCGCAGGGTAACCGTTTTATACCAGACGTTTGATAAAAGTGCTCTAGAATTCCACCAGATGCCCTTTCAGGATCATAGTATAATACTGAACAAAGTTTACGACTTTCACGTTATGTATTTAAATTTTTGTAATCGAATAAAGAAACAAATGTCTTCGTTAATAAAAATATTCAACAACTAAGATATTTAAGGATGTGTAAAGTTACTAGAAAAAATGGGGCACTGATTTCTTCACTCGGAATAGGGAACGTAAAAGACTGAAATGTTTTATTTTTTAAAATATAAGTTTAGTGTGTCCACGCATAGTTTTGAAAGCTGCTGTATAATTCCTGAATTTAAACATTTTCAGTTAGATTACTTATGATTTCCGTTAACCATTCGAAAATTCGGTTTTTGTATAAGCCCTAGTGGCAAGCTTTCGCAAAAATTTATTAGCTTCTTCTTTATGAGCATTGAACTATTTATATTTGTAAAATTAACACATAGGATTAAATACATAACAGCCACATAACAACATAGGTCAGAAGTTTTGTTAGAACAAATTAAAATTAATGTAAACGTTGACTATTACAATTAAAACTGAAAATTATTTTTAAAGATAAGATGGCGAAAGGCCACTTAACTTTGGTCGAATTGGCTAGACGTGGCTTCGAATTGATAGGTGTTTTAAAGATTTGTTTACTTTTGAGATACACGTAAGAATACTATTAACAGCGACCTTAAAATGCTTGGTTTCATAATAAGAAATTCTGGTGATTTTAGCAATCTCAAAACTCTTGAGAAACATTCAAGAAAATTCCTTTTAATATTTGTTCTTCGAAGAAACTATTGTTTTCCCTACGTCCATGTCTAATTCTGAGTTGCTAACTTATTTAAGTATGACTGTCTGGAGACGAGGAGAATTATTACAGCACTGATTAATAAACAATAATAATTAATTTAGGCAATTAATAAATCATTCTTAGTAACTCCATTAACAAGGAAAGCTTAACTCAAAAAATACCTTATAAAAAAATCTGGTTTTATTTTCACCAAGTAAACCAAGGTCTTAAAAAATTTGTTGTAAATCGGTTTTGATTGTAGTGAATACTTCGAGCAGGATGTCGCGATTTAAACCAAGATCTATTATTTTTAATATTGTTACAGCACAACCTGTATAAAAGCTTAATGTAATGGACGGGGTTCGAAAAGAAATGATCAAAGTAGATTAAAAAACCCCTATACTTTCAAAATCAATTTTACAAGGACTCGTCGTAACAATTTTTTCTTCTTGATCCCGCAACGAGAGTGAGGAAGAGATTACATTTCTTCCTTCGAAATCTCTGATTTTATTCACGAAACTTTACAACAATTTTAAACACAATAAACAACTATTTTTTTCTTTTTTTTTTCTCCTTTTGCCTAATTCTTTTTAATCAAACCTGGTTTAAGTTCTAAAGCAGCCAACAATCTCTCTCATTGTTCTTTTCCCTGGAATGAAATTTGGACCTTACCGTGTCGCTATATATAAATTCGGGATTGACGAAATTTTCACCTATTCTTCTCTTTTATCCAAGTGATTATCTGAGCACATATACATAGTTATACAGGATGTTTCGCAACTTCATACAAAAAATACAAGTAATGAAAATTTGGGTGAAAATTAATATAATGAACCCCTTTTTGTAAAACATTTTATTAATAAATTTTAGAAGTATTAAATATTTCTTGGGTGATGGGGAAACAGTTTTAATTTAACAACGTCTATGGAAAAATGCTAGTAAGCGATTAATCAGTTGTTGTTTAACCGAGCGTTCACCCGTTTAGTTTTAACCCGCACGTATGCTGATAGGGTTCCACGTAAATTACTGTTTCAAATATGGCAGAATTTTCAAATAGTGAAATTATGGATATGACTTTAATTTATGGCGAAGCCCGTCAAAATGCACTGGCTGCAAGACATTTGTACGCGAGAACGTTTCAAAGGGCGAAACATCGAAAACTTATTGTGATTGAATTCCCGGCATTATCTCAAACATTTCTCATGGAATTATTGGTTCTCGGTAAGAATTTTTTTTTTAATTTTCGTTTTAATTTTGGTGCGTTCATAAGATCATAGCATACTGGTTGTCCATAGGGACATAGGGATTTAACACGGGAAAACAGAAATTATTTTATCTGCCTTAGTAAATTCATATGAATTTGTAGGTCGTGATCGGAAAGATTTTGATTTTTAAATCATTTTGGTATTAAACTTATGATATTATAAGCATTAATTATTTATAAATGAAAGAAAATTTAATTAAATTTTTTTATTTATACTTAATAGCGTGTTTTAGCAACCACAATTTTCGTGTCAAGGTGTGTCAAGTTCAAATTTCGTAACCGTAGGGTTGTGACATCAAACCAGGCCATCACATTTTTCTTTCTACTTTGACACATTTTTCAGACTTAATTCTTTCTTTAAAACGTTGGAATATTCTATAAGCCTTGTTTTGTTCGTTTTAGTTTTTTTTAATCTTTTATTTAAGTTGCATTGCAAAATTCAAATAACTTTAGCTAAGCTTAAGAGATCAAATTCATCATTTATTATTCTCATTTATCAGGTATCTTTTCGTTTTGCCTGGTAATTCTAATGATGTAGAGCCTCAGTTTAGAAAATAGAATTTTAGTTATTCGTTTGTACTTTCAAGGAAGTAGTTATCGTCAAATTCAGGCAACATTGACGGAAATGTTTCAAGATATTCAAATTCCTGCTGTGTGTAGTCTAAAGTAGGTACCTAGCTTAAGAGCAGCGCTATAAAAGGGCTGAGAGAATATAAATTAATATTTAAGAAAAGGATTTCAAATCTAAAGGAATATTAAAAAAAATAATGTACTCACTCGGATTTGATCTTGTGACCCTACAGTTGCGAAACACGAACAAATAATTTGAACCACGAGAACAATTTATAATCTCCGTTAAAATAGCTATTAAGCTTGTACGGGAAAAAGATAATTAATTTTTTTTCTAAATAATTAACAAAAATAGCATAAATTTAGTAACCAAAACACTTTAAACGCCATAATCTTTCCGGCTATAACCTACAATGTCATAAAAATTTACTCAGGCAGATAATATAAAGCAATTCCTGTTTTCCCATGTTAAATCCCTATGTTTCATTGTCAGAAGGACACCCGTGTATGAACTTAAGAAAGACCCTGTATTTTCTGTATTTTTGTATATGTAACAAATTTGGCTTAATTTATAAAATACTAGATTTTATTTAAGAATATATTCAGATATAAATTTTATAAGGATGAAATAATATAATAAATAATTTCAACATATTTATTAATCGAATCAATATTATGTATGTAATATATACAGGTTGGTCCCAAAATAACGTGCCAAAAAGAAATCAGTTATAGGAGATGATGACTAAAACACATATACAAACAATTTTTCTAATAAAAGTCTTTTCGTTTTTAAGATAAAAATAATTGAAAATTTGTTGAAAATTTGCTATACGCTAATTCTGGTTGTATGGCAACAATATTTGCATTTTTGTTTAGCAACGATACCTGTAACATCGAAACTCATTAACATACAGCAAATTTTCGACAAATTTTCAATTATTTTTATCTCAAAAACGAAAAGACTTTTATTAGAAAAATTTTTTGTATATAAATTTTACTCATCATCTAGAACTGATTTCTTTTTGGCACGTTATTTCAGGACCAGCCTGTATATATATAATCGAAAACCCTTGATACCACATAGTGGTGTAGGGTGAAATATTAACTATTCATCCATGTATAAACTGTTTCCACTCTTTTCTGTTCATTGCTAATTCTGTTGCTTCCTTCCATGTTTTTCCTTTCTTTTCAAGTAGTCTCTCTATTCCTTTCTCCCATGTTAGTTGTGGTTTTGTTTCTTCCATCCTTTGTAAATGTCCCCACCAGATCAACTGTCTTTCTTCAATAAACTCAAGTACTGATTGTATATCCAACTCTTTTCTTATATCGACATTTCTCATTCTATCTGCTTTGGTGACTCCTCTAACTCTTCTTAGATATTTCATTTCGATTGATTTTATTTTCTGTTTTCCATGATTCACATACAAAAGTCAGTGGTCTCTATATACATTTAAAAACTTTTATTTTCGTTTGTCTTGAAATTTCTTTTTTGTTAATAAACTTATTATTCATTGTATAGAACAATTTCATTGTATTTTCAATTCTATTTACAATTTCTTTTTCTTATTTTCTTGTGTCATCTATCATAACTCTTAGGTATTTAAAAGTTTTCACTTGTTCTATCTTTTTCCCTCCTTTGTGTACGTTTAGTTTATCTGTTCCTTCTCCGATTACCATCACTTTTGTTTTTTTCTTATGTTCATTTTCATTTCGTTTTCGTTCAGCTCTCTGTTCCAAACTTCTAAGTTTTTCTGTAATTCTCTCTCGTCTTTGGTCATGATCACTATGTCATCCGCAAAAGCTCCTTCTGATATATATACAGGTTGTAATTTTTTATATCCTACATGTAATTTTGAGCATTCTGCTGAGGATTTTTTTAGTATTCCATCCATAAATATTATGAATAGAATAGGGCTTAAACTTCCACCTTGCCTTAGTCCTTCCTCTGTTGTAAATTCCTCCGATATATTATTATTACTGATAACGTGGTTGACATTTCCCTTATATAAATATTTTCTGAATATATGTAATATAATAATATTAATAATTGTCTTTATTGTATTAAAAAAAAACAGCATAATCAAATGTCATTTGAGTTAATGCAACACAATCGCAAGACGGGGTTCAGTTTCAGCTGTATGTAGAAAATACAAAATAAATTAACATAATAAATAATTCAAAATACCATAATGAAAATGAGAAACAATAAAAATTAATTCGAGTTCAATTTTAATTTTGAAAACGACTCGTTTACAATTTATTTAAATTAAATTTAAGAAAGCAGTCATTCGCGGGAAAGAATTCTTCCTTTCCTTGCGAGTAAAAACAAAACTGAGAAGAAATTTGATTAAATATAAAACCGAACTTCTAGAAAAATCCCGTCGAGAATTAAATAATCAGAAACTCTTTGAGAGAACAGGACGGGAACTAAAGTCATTTTCTTAATCAGAGTGTTTAAATAATCTGTCCGGCGTCTCTAGGAGGAGTAAAAGAACATCACCCGTAACGTTTAAATTTAATTATTTTTTTATAGTACGCATGGCTTCCGAACGAAATATACCTATAGTCACCGTTAGAGGGCGTGCAATTATCTATTCCGTATTGGTACGCCCACGCGAGGCAAATGCAAATGCATCTTTAAGTTGCTGTCTGTGACAGCGTTTCTTTTCTCAAGGTTTGCAGCTGCGGGTTTTCTTCGAATGAAGTCAGTCCTGATAAGATCAAACATTTTCTGTGAATTGTTTATGGCGACAAGTTTCGATTATTCAAGCTACAGTTTCAATTAATTGCATAGTATCTCATGTTTTGCTTTACACTATGAAGACTCCATGCGTTTTAATTTTATTATTCCCAACACATTGCGATTTATTTTCTAATTTTAAATAGAAAACATTTTAATTTTTTTCTGTACAGAAGAGCCACGTCAATTTTTACACATTACCTTAAAAGCTTACATTAAAAGCTTGCTTATACCCCAATGCGAGAAGTATACAGCGGAGGCTATTTATTGGTCAATTTTTAACAAAGGCTTGCAATTAAAATATAGCGAAAGTAATGATATATTGTTTCATTCAACTTTTAAAGAAAATCTTTAGAGGTGGAGGCTATTTAGTGTTTAGGTCTTAGATCTGACTGCTGATGATGTAAGGTCGTCCATTCAAGTACATTTACATATTTTACTACAAAAAAAAACGTGATTTAAAAAAGGAATCTCCTTTTCCCAGTATCATTTTGGGTGTTGGCCCTGGATCACGATTTACAAATCGTTTCCGGAGCAATCGGCACGGTGAGCGTAAAGGACCCTGCCGGGACAAAAGTGGCACTCTGGGATCAGATTCCCTTGGACGAAGGTAATTTCCGCACGTAATAAATCTCCTGGCGACCCCGCTAATGCGTCGCCATCCCTTTATCCGCGTTTCAGGCGTGAAGGCGTTCACATTACCGCTTTCCGAGTACGCAAGGTCGGGCAGATGGCTGCTGCACGTGGAAGTGGATTCGGCGGAATTCGCGGCTCCAGTGGACGTGGCGCCCGGAGTCGGGGGTGGCATCCCCGACGTCGCCGCAGCGGAAGAGCATTACGTCGAGCTGAGATTCGGCAGGGAAATGCGAAGAAGATATAAACCGGGACTTCCCTTTGCTGGAAAGGTAACTAGCGACTCTATCAAAAATGTCAAATATCGTGCATTTTTTTTTTAATTTTCAGGTTGAGGCGATGAGTACAGAAAAATCGGTCCGGGTACGTGTGAAAGTCTACGACAACACCACGTCCATTTACAGTCAAGACATAGAAATTACCAATGGTGAGGGGACGTTTGTAGTGCCGGCAATCTTGGCTGACAGCGATGTTATCGCCTTGCAGGTAATTTAACTGGGTGCATAACAAAAACGAGCAAGTGTATGATAAGGAAAATTGGATGTGCGGCTGTGCTTTGCGTAAAAAGATAATTGGATTAGGATGTAATTTTCAAGCCGTCCGCTCGCTTCTAATAAAACAATGCTGAATAAATAACGAATGATATGAAATGATATATTATGTTATGAATCCAATTATAAATTTGCGTGTCATAACAATAAATTTATTACATCAAAGAAAGCTGCAGACATTATATATTTTTTATATATCTGAAAATACACGGTGTTACTTTACAAGAGTAATATTCCGAAGTGTTCAAATTCGGTTGGTCGGCAAAAAAAAATATATTAACATTTTATTTATTATTATTATTTTAATAATTAATTTCACTCTAGGCGTCAACTACGTAGATGTATTAGAAAAAAATCCGAAAAAGAAAACATTCAAAAAGTAATTTCACTTTCGATATTAAATTGAATGGATGATAAAAACCGAAAAAATAAAGTAACCCTTTTACGATCTTCGTAAAAGTGAGTCTATTCATTAAGTCACTATTTTATTACAAACTTTTTATGAGTACACAGCAATGAAGACTTTAGAAAAGAAAGTTTGAAAATTAAAAGCAATCTAAAAGAACGGAATGCGTTCAAAAACTCGTCTCTGCAAAGTGTAATAAAATCTTTCGATTTTTAACGACTGCAAAATATCACATTTTATTGCATTTTGTGAATGTTTTCTTCCGGGTAACATTTAAACTTGGTTTTCATATTCACAACTTCCATTATGAAACTTGGCGTAGTTATAATGATGCAAAGATAAGCTGTAGATAATCCGTCCGTGTCCTGTGGATAGTGTGGGTTATTTGAGTTGTGGTTCTACTTTAAGTCGTTTGTTTGTGCCTCGTTAACAAAGTCCGTAAGGCAAATCCTATTAAAACATTATGAATTAAGGCAGTCTGGAAGGGCTAACCCTTAAATAAAGTTTGAAAATTTATACCTATACTTTTTAATTACAAAAGCCAGGACGAGGTTGCAAAGAAGTGAACAAGGGAGGGTCTAAGCGATACAAAAAAGATACAAAACTTTTACTTAATGATCAACAATTTCCTTTCCCTTTCCCTCATTCTTTTTACCAAAATTTTGGCAAAACCATAAGGAAAGCAAATTGAAATTCCTCTGTTTTAGCATTTCTGGATTTAGTTTCTTGATAGCCAGGAATTATCCCCAGCGCCCTTTTTGTATGGAATGAATTTTGGCCCTTTTGTTACCGTACCGTTACTGTATAAATAATTTTCGGATCTGTCTCTCTTACTTATTTATGTCTTACGAATTATTGCTTCAATAAAATACTAGAATTTCTTAAAACAAATACATTCAAATAAAACACTGTACATAAATTTTAGGAATGAAATGAAGAATACGAAAAATTTATACTATCAATAATTAGAAAAATCATAAAGTGAAAAATAAAAACACAATCAAACAATCAAGACAATAAAAAATTAAATTCGAACAAAGAAGAAACGGCATTCTGTACCATATTGAAGCTAAAGATAAATTGATTTTAGCTAACCTAACGTTGAGTCTGATTTTATTTATTCGTAATCCGAACATTGGGGCACTTTAGTTTTAAATTTGATAACGATTGCGCTCACGATTTACTTAAACTAGATAAAACAAAACTGGAAACACTCACGAAAAGAATTGTTTCTTTTCTACTGAATAAAAGAAGAATTCGTGACGAGAAACCAGATGGAAGATGGAAAACTCTGGCGAAATTAAAATGAGAAGTCACTTTTCTCTGCGCACTGCGGTATTTAAATAAAATGTTCGGCTATGTAAGAGGGGTAAAGTGACAACACCATAACATTCAAATTCAAGATTTTTTCATACTGCGCAATTCATTCGATCAAAATGTTTTCACCATGCAATTGTCCATAACGTTTGTTTTCTTTTTCTTTTTGCGCCTACGCAGCGGCACAAGTGTTTATCGCACTTGTGTCCAGTTGCAGTCTCAGCAACTTTTCTCAAGGTTTTGCAGCACTCACGAAAAGAATTGTTTGTTTTCTACCGAATAAAATAAAACGAATTGATTTTTCGAGAAACCGAACCAGTAGAAGAATTCGCGGTGGCAAACAAACACGCAGAGAAAAAAAAGGGAAATTACATTAGACTACCAGAAGGAACTATAATAGGAACTGACTTATCTCGGCGTCCTGGAATATTTAAATAAAATGTTCGACCCTTTAAGGCCCAGTTTTACAAATGTAGAATGCAGACAGAATAACTATTCGCCAAATATCCTTCTTCCACATGTACGTCATAACTACGTCACGAATACTATTATTTTCAGTTTATCCGACGCGCGACGATTGTAAAATCGGACTTAAGAGGGGTAAAGTGACATCATCATAACATTCAAATTCAAAACATTTCTATTCCGCGCAAAGCTTCTGAGTGAAATATTTTGCACCGATAGATGTCATGCAATTGTCCATAACGTTTTCTTTTTCTTATTACGCCTACACAGTGAGGCAGGTGTTTATCTCACTTGTGTTGCAATCTCAGCAAAATTTCAAGGTTTGCAGCTGCAATTCTTTGAATGATTGTAGTGACAAGAGTAACCATACAACGCTCACTTCTTCGTGTTAGTTGCAAATCATTGCGAAATGTGACATATTTTGTTTTAACTTGAATACTAAATTGGTCCCTTTGTTTAGGTCGATTCAGATTCACAGACTCATACATTTGAATTTTATTATTGCAATTTATCTCCTAATTTTGAAATAATTAATTTTATGTACAGAATTCCGGTTTCTTACACAAACACTCCATTTTGTTTTCCCTGAGTTCCTTTTCTAATTTTTTAAATTGTGCCAATTAATTATTAAAAATTATTAACTAGTAAAAAATGAACAGATTCTATAATCTGCTCTATGCTTCCACTGGACTATGAAAGGATATTAAACAATTAATAAAATTTAAAATTGTGCTTTTGCCAGGTGCGCTATTGCCCGACGACGGTCAAATTCATGCTTTAATATACGAGGGTTACTCCCAAAACACTTGAATTTTTTTTGTTCTTCCAAAATATAGAGTTATTAACTCAAGCCGTGTAAAATAAATTTTGAAACTGTTCACTTGTTATAACAAACAACACGTTTGTTTTTGTTATGAAAAAAATAGCCATTTCTATTTCTTGTACATACTTGCGATTTTATCTTACATTTATGGTCTTTTTTTATAGAATTCCATCACTTTCTACCTTAGCACCATTTTGACAAAGAATTTTTGTACGAATCCATTTTCTCCAATTTTGAAAAACTAATTGAATAAATTAATTGAATGTTGACATTTACATGGATTTTACAAGGTGTCCAGTGAATTATAATTATAGATTCTGTGAAGATAAAGTAATTTGGAAAACGTTGTACAAGATTTTTTTGAATTCGAGAGCAAACGCTTTCCTCGGTTAAAAAAAAAGTGGTTATTTCCTTAAGTATAAATTCAATTTCCGCCACCGAGATTGGTCTAATTCAATCGCTGCATCAAAATTTAAAAAAATCAATTTACGAAGTACAGATTAATGTGCATCGTGCAGTGAGCGAATCAGTAACAATTTTACACGTACACCCAGATTTACAATCTGTTTTCCAATTCCTGCTACGCTTTTTCGCTTGATTGATGTTTGCACGGCACGTCAGCAGCGACAGCTCCGACGCTTAACGACGCCCGACGTCGCTGTCTGTCTTTCGCTTGAGGGAGAAAGATGGGGCAATTTTAACTCTGTGCATGTACAAGCCACAAACGTGTGATGAAGTTCCAATTCGAACGGCTACATATCGTTTGTGCAGGGAGTTCCACAGATACCGGCTAATGCTCAGAGTATTTTATTTTAATGGATGGGAAACGCGCGTATTTCATTGCCTTTAAACCTTTAATAACCGAACAAAAATAGAAATTGTTTTGCAATGTTTGGATATTTGAAAATGTATTCGAGTTTCTTGCTTTTTTTCTTCATTTATTTACGTTCACCGAAATTATATATGTATATCTCTAAATGCAGTTTATTAAGTTATTATTTTATCTGATTGTATTTACGATGATAAAAACTGAAGCAAGTACTGTGCGCGCAGGAAATATACGTAATATTTGTAATAAGTCAAAAGAGTATGTCGTTAATTATTCAATTAAAATTGCTAGAGCTTTTCTGCCTTATTCATAAAAGATAATAGTGATTACTAGGATTCTATTAACGGTGCAGAAAAGCGTTAATAGAATCTTAGTAGTCACTATTATCTTCTATGAATAAGGCATTTAATCTTTCACTATAGTAGTGTGTTTATCCAGAAAGCTTTTAGGTTAAATGAGTTTGATTTCTGCCAGTGTATGTCTGTTTGTCTGTTGTATATTGCAGGGATTTTAAACTTACAAAGAGGAAAATGATTGTATTTGTGATGTGTTGGAACGTAGTTGCTTTCAGCAGTTAATTAACCAAACTCAGACTATGCATGTAATCACCAAATATTAACAAACTAAAGCAATTTTGCGCTTAACATCAAATATATCCAGCCGATTAACCGCCAGATATTCGCTCCGTTGCGAATAATAGCGGGCGGGAAATTCGGAAATAAATTCGGCTCGCGGTGATAAACGCAATTTGTTTCGTCGTCAGGCGGCGTCAGCGTTAATTCGCCCCCTTTCGCATTCAGGAAGCGCTTTTTTGCCGCCCCACTTTCTCGCTTCTTTTCGTTCCAGGCTGAATTGGTGTCGGTGGAGAGCAAGGAAATTGAAAGTCACTACGTGCTGGCAAGGGAACCGATTCACAAGTGGAATTCGTCTTCCGATTGCTATCTGCTCATCGAGGGAGTCGAACACACCCTTCAGGTGAGGTGAAACTTTCCGTTGAAACACGCGCCAGGAAGTTAAGCTCCATTTTTCAATCGGCGCTAAATCGGTTTCTCGTTAACCGCTCCGGAACTTCAAAGAAAACTTTCAGCTTTGCGCACCCTTTCGTGATTAGGATTTTGATTTACATCCATCCATTCACGATATAATTTTTTGGGAAACCTTATTAAATACCAAACAAATTCTTTAAAATAACAATTTTTTAATAACAAATCAAAATCTTAATTTTAAGGCCCAGTTAACTTTAAGCTTCAGCTTAAACTCCAACTGGAGCTAAGGACTCACTAGTCCTTAGGCTCAGATACGACTTAAACCTACTTTGTTAACAAATCGTTGTGAAATCTGAAAAACGCTAGGAATCATTTATGGAGAAATAAAAGCAAAGGAAAGTTGGCAAAGACAAAGAACTACAGTGTATGACCATAAAAATTTTAACAAGTGACAAAACGAGTTAACAGAAACAATAAGTTTTAATGAAAGTAGTAGAGAAATCATCAACTTTGGAAACGGAAAACATATTTTTTGATATTATTATTATTATTATTATTACAGCCTGAAGAAGAAGCTCATGTTGCAATTCTCTCAACATGCCCATGCGAAAGGGATCTCCATTACGTAATCACGACGGACGGACGCGTTACGGACTGGGCACAGAGACGCTACGAGGATCCGGTTCCTCCGGCGACTTCCGCTTCAGCTGGGGCTGTTTGTCGACTTAATTTCAGGTAGGCAAATACGTGAAGACGCCCGTCATAATTTCTGCGACAACTTAAGCTGTCGACGTCATTTCTCTTCATTTTGTTCGAGCGAGTTTAAATATTGTTTACAGTTCCAGAACGAGATCGCGCGCTTAATTTTCCTGGTATTCGGGAACGCGTCTATATTTAGTCTTTATGAGCTTAATTAAATTTACTGTCTTACATTATTTAGTCGAGTAGAGCATAACTTATTTTGTCAGGTTCTTATTTAAAATTACAGTTTTTTTTAACAAGATAATAAGTGTCAAACAGAAAAATGAAAACAATATGTACAAAAATAGAATAGATGTTGACTTACCCCCTTATTCTGTAACTCATAATTATAACGATATCGTTAAGTGACCAAGTTGTATCTAAGTACAAGATTGGTCAAAATATGTCACTTAACGATTGTCGTTACTTAACTATGTTACAGAATAAGGGGGTTAGTACATGGAATCTTTAAATTCCTGAAAATTTAGTTGTACATATTAGAAGTAAGTAAATTTACCCTCTTCTATGCCATAAGAGATTAGGAGTCAGTTATTACATAAATTCAGCATATAATGAATCTGATTAATCCTCATGTGAAATCGTTGACGCCAACGAAACTATTCAAAGTGCAAACACTGCAAAATTATTGCAATACAACATCATTACACTAACGAAACCTCGCACTGGCGGTCACCCCACTGCTTCACTTCATCGGTGGAGTCACCCCATAATGCGCAAGAGGGTGAATCTTGTCTGCCATCGCTTAATGAAGTTCGAGCTGCAGCGGTCTGTGAAATTGACTTCTGTCTCCGGAGGACTTCATATCGCGAGTTCACCTTCATTTTACGCCTTATGGTTCATACGTCTCCCCGTCGCGTAACGGTAATAACTCCTTTACGGGATGCGGCGGGCTTACTTGCCTGCTAAATGTCTCCTGCGATGCGGAAAGAAGTGGAGCTTGCATTATTAGAACTGCCTCGCGCATTTGCAAGAAGATATGATAATGCCTTCTTTTATTAAAGCCCTCAAGTCTACTACACCTGCAAGGATATGTTATCGCGGCACGTCAGAACTTTTGCTGGGCGAAAACGTACGTCTTAAAAGTTTTGCCAGAATTTTTAATGTTGAATCTAAGATGTTCCTCAAGAGAATAAAAAAAATTAAAAGCAGTATTTCAATTTACTTCGAAGGCAGAAACTAGTTGTATGATATTAAATTCCTACGCTGCAGTTCTAGTGTAGTCACAGATTTGCATTTGCTTTTAGCGCTTTGTATTATATTTAAATTAATTTCGAAAGCGTTAAAACAAATAAATGAACATCTTCCCGTCAGAACTTCCTCGGTGTTGAAATTCCTCTTATTTCCCCCGATTTTTACCGCTGACATTACAAAGACAAATATTGTCGACTAACGCGCTAGTAAACTCCGAGGTGGCACGAAACTTTTTGCCGGCGGCAAAGAAGAGACTGCTTGCGAAGTTTGTCTTAGGAACTTTCACTTTATTCGTAAATTAATTTACTCGGAAGTTTTTCCCGTGGGTAATGGGTTTTGCCGGCCAGTTTAATTTGTGTGGAGGATGCTTTAGTTTTTTTAATTCGTAAACGCGATCTCCTTGAGGATATTTCCGTTTCTGAGACGTAAAACCATATTTGCTAAAGGTTTTGCTTTGCGCTTTAAAAACATATTTGATTTCATTCGAAGAGACCAAGAGATTTCGAAAATACAGAAACACCTTAATATAGAAAGTATAAAAACAAACAATCTTCACAAAAAATAGGACAGGGTTGGTTAAACATACCGAAATGGAAGAACCAGAATTAACGTTTAAGGATTTTGAAAGGCAAAGAAGAAAATATATATTTCACAAAAGGATTTATTTAATTTGCCAAGCTCATATCATTTGGCACACTGCGTAGCGAAAGATCTACAGATGCCCAAAGGTATTGCAAGAGAATTTAAATTGAAATTCAATAGTACGGATCAACTAAAACAGCAAAAACCACGTTGAAAAATTAATCTTTCTGAAGATAAAGGAAAGGTATATGTTTTAATTTAATTACTAAAAATTATTCGGAAGACAATCCAACAACACGCAATATATTTAGTTCACTTCTTACCTTAAAACAGCAAAAAATGTTAAAAAATAAAATAAGAAATTCGCGATGCCAAAAATAGTATGCGGCCTGGATGGATGTAATGGGAAGAGATAGAAAAAGTGATATAACATGACATATATTTCAAGGGACTTGTCATATGTTTAGGAATACAAAGAAAAACAAACAATGTAGAAAAATTATTACAGAAGTTTGATAAGATGAATAATACAGACCTATGGAATGAATTAGCGAAGCAAGATAATGTCGAGGATATTGTAAAGTACAAAATAATAAAAGTAAATATTTCCTAAGACACAATTGAAAAAGGTGATAGTAAATATTGCAAAATAAAATTTTTGGAAGACATAAAGTGTGAAAAACCGTTGATAATTTCGCAAACAAAAAATATGTATTTTAAATTATGGAATGAAATCTAAAACCCATCGAAAAAATACGGCGTTAAGATATATTACATTAGACCATAAAGAGCAAATTAAAAAAATGTTAATTAAAGAAGATTAATTTCTGGACATTAATATGACTGTGATCTGTGAAAAAAGAAGCAGAAAAGCCTTTTAACATTAATGATAAATTATCTGAAAAAGAAAAGCAAACTATTCAATCATTACTGGACAAATATCCTGATATAATGGCCTGGACTAATAATATGCTAGGAAAAACTGATCTGGCGGAACATACGATTGACATAGGACATAATTCACCTGTAAAATCACGCGCATATCGAGCAGGTGTTAAAGAGCGCGATATAATATAAGGCAGCAAGTAGAGGAAATGCTAGAGGCAGGGTTTATAATATCGCCCGATAGTGAATATCCATCACCGGTAGTATTAGTTAATAAACCCGATGGAACGTTCAGATTTTGTCTAGACTATCGAAAGTTAAACTCTATCACTACAAAGTCGTCTTACCCATTACCCCTAATAGATGACAAACTCAACTTTTTGGGGGGAATAAATACTTTTCAACACTAGATTTAAACAGCGGATACTGGCAGTGTCCAGTAAAGGAAGAAGACAGACACAAAACAGCGTTTATAACTAATGATGGCTTATATGAATTCAGTCGATTAAGCTTTGGACTTTGTAATGCTCCCAATACGTTCCAATGGTTAACAGATACAATATTGAAAGAAACGAAATGGAAAGAGGTAGCAGTATATCTGGACGTTGTTATAATTGTAAGTCGCATTATGGAAGAACATTTAAAACGTTAGGGAAAAGCATTTTCCTGTACTAAGAAGGCCGGACTTACTTTAAAACCAACGAAATGTCATTTTGCTATGCAAAAATTAAGAATTTTAGGATTCAAAATTTCTTCAATAAAATTTCTACCTGACGAATCGAAAGTACAAGCTATGAAGAATGTTCCAAAACCAAAGACTTTGCAATTTTTTTAAAAGATTCGTACATAGTTTTTCAGCTATTCCCAGGCCGCTGTATAACATCATAGGCGCCAATTCCAAATTCGAATGGAAAGAAGAGCAGGAAAAAGCTTTCGGACTGCTAAAAGAAAAATTGACAAGTGCTCCAGTTTTGGGACATTACAATCCAAAAGCAGAGACAGAATTACGAATTGACGCAAGCAAGGCGGGCCTTGGTACAGAAAGAAGATTCTGCAGGAAAATTCCATCTGATCTCATTTATATCACGCACTTTAACAAAATATGACAAAAATTGTCCGATTGCGGAAATGGAATGTTTACCAGCAGTTTGGGCAGTGGAATATTTTAGGATGTACCTCTGGGAATTGGATAATTTTAACATAATTACAGATCTTTATGCGCTGTGCTGGTTACAGACGTTAAAAACACCGGGAGGACGACTCTTACGGTGGTTCTTAAAAGTAATGGAATACTCGTATAAAATCCTTCACGCACAAGAAAGGAACATCGAATAAGGATGCGGACGCATTGTCTAAGTTTCCCTGTACTTTAGGCACTGATGGAGATGAAATGTCAGCACTTGAGGTACCAACTTTTATTGTCAATTACGAAGACATTGAACGTGGACAAAAAGAAGTCACGAGACTGCAAGAAATACGAGCAGCAGTGGAGGATAGCGAATATGGAGGACCTGCAATACAAAGGATGGCGAAAAATTTTGAAATCATAAATAATGTTTTGTACAGAAGGGACGTAACAACTGTAAATAACACAAAACTATTACTAATACCTAAGCAACTTAAAGAGGAAATTTTAAATAACAACCACAGAGTTCCTATAAGAGGGCACCTTGGACTGACAAGAACTTTAGATGAAATAAAGAAAAGGTACTTCTGTGAATTCATCTGTGAAGAAGGAATACCAAGAGGAAAAAGACCATGCAATATATTACTGTGATATTACCAATATGAGGATAAAAAGGATAAACCTATGTAATTTCCAACAACTGTAATGAGCACATATGCAGCACCAAGAAAGAACATCCCTCGTTGACAATTTCTTTCATTTTACATGCAAAAATACTAAAGGCAAAATATTCCTATCAATAAAAAGTATTACGTTCCTGTAGAAATTGTGAGGGTCGACAGGAACAAGATCACAGAAAAGCACTATTTTGCACAGACAAAACTAAAAATATTAATGGGTTATCCATGATACTTGTGACTAGAATAAAATAATTTAGAAGACGATATGCCGGAAGGTCACAAAAATCTGTGACCTTCCGGCATATCGTCTTCTAAATTATCAAAATAACGTTCCGGTAGGATTTGTGACGATAATTAGGAACAAGATCACAAATAAGAATTATTTTACATAGACAAAAACTCAAAACAAAAATATTATTATAAATAAACAAGGTTGCATTCCTGTAGGATTTGTGAGGGTCGATACTTCCCCAGGAACAAGATCACAAATATTGACAAGAATTGTTCTACTCACACACATACACACATACAAGAAAGAAAGAAAATTAAGAGGAAAGTAACATTCTGACAAAAAGGCTAACTCATCGCCCTGATAAAGCAAACTCAAAAACGAAATTACACAAAGATAAAAACCCAAATCAGTTACACATCTTTACAAGATTAGTAGCACAACACTCAACATAACATTATATAACTTGGCGCCCAACGTAGGGGCAAAAACCCATTACAATATTATATAAAATTGGCGGCTCTTCCATCTTCTGATTTCCGGTTGTTTCGAGTCACAATTATTTTTTCTTCCTCGGAGCTGCTTCCACTATACCAAAATATGTATGTCATTATTTCAGTTAAGGTTTGCAAATTTTATTTAATTGCTCCGTTATATATTTAAGCTGTTGTTTTTTTCATTATGTCGATTTTCCTTGAATGAAGAGAAATAGTACAAAACGTTGGAGGAAAATATTGCAAGTGAATTGAATAATCTAAAATATCTAGATATTAAATAATTGTATTTGCAGACGCATATAACTTTGATAAACAAAGTTTGCTCGATTTTACAAGAAATATTAGCTTATTCTTTCTTTTTTAATATTATATCCCGAATTTCTTTTACAAAGAAGAATTGAGAATCGAAAACGGAATCAAATAACTGATTTTTTTCGAACCGTTTATTTTACGAATAAACTCTTTTGTAGCGCGTACGCATCGAAACGTTCACATAAAAAAAAACGAAAAAGAGAAGCGTGAAAGGAAATTTCGTCGGCATTAACAAAGCGCGATAAATTTGAGCGGCGCAATTCAGCTCCGAGAGAAAATTCCTACCCCGATGGTGTCACGCGGAAAACAAATCTCCTGAATAAACATTTAAAAAAAAAGCTCCGCCCGGTACAAATAACGAACAATCTTTGCGAGGGTCCGCGCGTGTCGGGGGAGGCGATGAATCGACGTCGGAGACGCTAAACACACTCGATCGAATATCCTATTGCGGCCCCACAAAAAGTATAAGAAAACCTCCGGGTCGCTCATAAAGTTCTATTCACCCGGGACATCTCATTCTCACCTACATCTGACAGCTCCCCTTTTGATGTCCTCGCATCCGGAACACCCGGATAATGCCGGGGATCCGAAAAGTTGTTCCGGCCTTTGGACGCGTGCGACCCATTACCGTAACACGTTCATTATACAAAATAAATATTTATACACCTTTGTGTGTTCACGTACGCCACGCAGAATTTGTATTTACACAAAAGAGATAAATGTCCACTTGAAATAATATTACCTACGTCGAAATTTTTTACTAAAGTATTTAGACGGGTCACGGCCTGAAAATGAAAACATTTGGTCACGTTAATTTACATACGTAACAGGATGAAAGGTACCGAAATGATCATGATGGACAACATTGAAATTAAAATTTGAATGCAAAAGGTTTAACTGTGCGAGCATTTTCACAACGTGAAATAAATATCTACTACAATAAATTATATAATAAAAAAAAATACTTGTATTTGTGATATAACAAATATAGAAGTAGGTCTTGCAACTACAAGCTATGAACCGATTGTATTTTTTTCTTTATTTGGATACCATCTTTCCACCTGTAATTAATTAATTTGTTTCCATATTTTCTTAAAGACATCTAGCCTTCTGGTACCTACGTCTATTCAATCTTCGTACAAGTTTATGTATTTCCTGTTATGATGATTTTTATTTTCAAATTCGGAATTTAGGGAGATAACCGCTGCCCTACCTTGGTGCTTTTTTACTTCTTGCTTGGATACAGTGGCCGTTAATCTACCGTTGGCGGTCATGTTGTTTATATTTGCCCGGGAAAGCTACACTTTCCAAACTGTTGTATAAGATGCTCTTATCTATATCTTCCAGCATCCTTCCTGTCCTACATTCTGTGCTATATCTCATTATTATCTTGATAACTCTCCAAGTTTCAAGCTAATTCTAATGTTTAGAATAAATTTATTACTGCTTTGTTAGAGTTTTAAATGTTATCAGCATATTTTACATTTTTTAATTATTTATGACTAAACCCATATTCATCAAAGGGTGGTTTGTAATACACCCCATAGTCTTGAGTTAACCACACAAGTGTCGGAACACCAATCCTTTAAGGAAGGTCAGTCGGTAGATGTTAAAGGGGTTGTAAAAAGAAGTGATCAAAAAGAA